>CM042689.1:339714060-340239060 GCA_023614405.1 Avena insularis | reverse complement strand
GGTACGTGCGCATAGGGTGAAAACCGTTGGATTGCATGTATTTTGACTCTCTTGATGAAACAAGCCATCTCCTTTGCTCTCACGGTGTGTGCATGGCGGTGTGCCTTCCGTTACTCACCCTTGATGTAAACACCGGCGTTCTTCATTGTTTCACTACTTCCCTCCGTTTTCATTTTTAGTAGTTGGTTCACGGCTACAATCTATAAAAATGCACGGTACTAGAGACCAATTGCTCTTTTTACACAAATCAAACAACCCCATGGCATGTTTTGCCGATGCTAGAGATTCCCGTCATTTTTTCCTGCAAAAAGTATTTTTGCGAGTCCTTTTATAAGCCAGCAGAGAGGGTGGGAGGTTCATGCCACACACGCATGCTCTAGATTGTAAAAGGCGCTGACCAAATATGCCATGAATTCGGGAGCGCTTCCTGATGGGTATGTCTAGGCTCGTTCTCCCCATGGATCACATGCGAGCAAGCTTAGCAAGTACTCCATATCTGAACAATTTGTGTGAGTTGTAAAGTTCGATGCGCGGCTAGTCATCCTATGGCAAGGAAACTTGGCAGTAATCCGTGTTGTCTAAATAGAAAACCTGCCGAAAAAAGAGAAAACAGGATTAGTAGCTAGGCCATTGTAGAAAAATGGCACATGCATGCAGTAACTTTCTTCATGAAAAAGAGCCACGAAAACGTAAATAAATTAGCTGCTAACTTGAAGGAACATGACGGTGCCAGCTGGTGGGGAGTAGGTGCTATTCGTCCTGGTTGCTCTCATGGTTGAAATTTTGAACTTGACAGAGGAGGATAAAGCTAGTATATATACCATAATATGCAAACCATTCTGGCCACAGCGCCCTGCCCTATTGTCGAAAAAATAACTATGGACTGTGATTTGCAAATGAAACGCGGGTATATATTTGTGGACTATATATTTGCATTGTACCCCTAGCTTAAAGGTTCTTTACGTTCTGCAGCCGTATATAAGTAGAATGTAAACAACTATGGCCACAACTCTCTGCTCCACTTTCCATAAATGATAACATCATAAATGAGAGTGGAATGTGTTTTGCAAATGAAACACGGATATTTCACACCCACGTCTGCTTTGGGTGTGACGGCGTTTGCAAACCGGGTTTGATGATGCATGCAGCAAAATAAACACCGTGTGCTCCCTTTATCGAATTGGACGGTAGACACACTATGCGCATGTACCATCCTAGGCACCCCACTATTTTGCATATATATACATATATATATATATATATATATATATGGGAAATAGCCAGCTAAACACAGGCATAGCTGCGCATAGCCTATCCACCGTTGATTCTCTCCCCTTTTGATATAGGGAGCACATGTATCCAGACCCAGGATATTGGCTCAATAGTAACGCCGTTAGTGTTCCTTTGATGCATGCATGAAGCCCTAGCAAAACAAAGCTTATCAAATTTCATTTAGGTGAGGCAAACCCTAATATACAACATGCGGTAAACCCTAACCCTAATATACTACATGCATGAAGCCCTAGCAAAACAAAGCTTATCAAATTTCATTTAGGTGAGGCAAACCCTAATATACTACATGCGGTAAACCCTAACCAAACTAAGCCTTATTTCATTACCGCCGCAATAAACAAAACAACCTTTGTTTCGTTTTCTTCACATTCTCATGGATGCATGCGGCCACCAAACACATACCAAAACAACCTTTGTTAGGGCACTCTTTTTGCATGGCACATAGTCTAAAGCTTCTGCATGCAAAACCCGTTTTAATCCTTGTTCTCAATCCCTTCTCATTTTAGATGCTAAAACTTTTGTAGCCAAAACAGTGTGCTAAATTGGAACCCATGCCAAACCCTAGATTCTTGCATCCATGCACAAAACTAACACCGTTATCTCAGCCATGTTCCACCCCACTTCCATCTAGAGGTTGCATGCATTTGATCCCTAAATCCAACGGTGCTCTGTCTATGCGCAGCTACGCCTGTGAGTAGCAAATCCGCGTCGATATATATATATAGACACTAAGGATGGTTAGAGTTAGGGTTACAACATACTTATACATGTATAACAATACAAGTATATATACGTACGGTCTAACACTCTCCCACGGTCGCCGGGAATGCAGAGGCTGGACCAAAAGTTGAAGAAGCAGCAATCCCTTTGTCATCACGTCGGCAAATTGAAGAGAGGAGGGCACATGTAGCGCTTGGAGTTCACCAAGGGTGACCTTCTCTTGAACGAAGTGGATGTCGATTTCGATGTGTTTAGTACGGCGGTGCTGAACTGTATTAGAGGACATGTAGATGACGAACACATTGTCACACAAGACAAGTGTAGCAGAACGAAGTGGTTGATGAAACTCCTGAAGCAACTGACGGAGCCAACAACACTTGACGACAGCATGAGCAACAACCATGTACTAGCCTCAACACTTGAGTGAGAAACCGTAGTTTGTCGCTTTGAGAACCAAGAGATGAGACTATCACCATAGTACACACAGTATCTAGAAGTGGAACGCTGAGAGTCCGGCCAGCCAGCCCAATCAACATCAGAGTAAGCCGTGAGGGTAGTCGAGCGAGAGGCACGCAGTTGAAGACCAACCTCCACAGTACCACAAATATATCGAAGAACTGCCTTGACTAGTGTCACATCCCAAAATTCTCCTAATTTTGGAATGTGAAATAAATAAACAAGTTTGATTGATTGTTTGACTATGTTGAAAATTCTCAAAGAGAAGAAACTTTTTGAATAGAAAATCCTCTCAACCTTGAATTCAAAATCTTATATTCTTTTGTTATGACCTAAGTAGCCATATAGGAAAAAGGGCATGGATAGATTATAGATTGTAGAATTGGTGTGCAAGATTTCAAAATGAAAATTATGAAGCATTCATAAGCATTTCATTACATCCATGCAAAGTTCTCACAAACTGAATCCAAATCCTGGTTTCTAAATCCTATAGTTGATTTGCCCAAATGTTCCTAAAGGAAATTAATTGACTTTATAAAACCCATTGTTTCTAAGGCATAAATTATTTATAATTATAGTCTAAATAGATCCAATTAATATTACAAAATTTTAGAAACAAAATTGAGCTCATTTGGAGCTAGTATGAAAAAGTTATGGAATAAATACAAACAAATAAAGATATAAATAAAATGGAATATACAAAGATTTATAAATCCACTACTTCCAAACTAGTAAAAAGATTACAAATTTGATCCTATAATGATCTATTCGATTTTAGAAAAATTTAGAAACAAGAATCATGTCATTTGGAGTTCGTATGCAAAAGATATGAGGGAAACAAGTAAATAGAAAAAGAAAAAAAACTAAACGGGCCGGCCCACCCGGACCGACCGGACCGAGCCAGCCGGCTGGCGCGTACGGTGACTCGCAGGTTCGCTTTAAAAACCGTGCAAATCAGTTTTTGACAAATCTATCTCTAATCAAACTCTCATAACTTTTTATCTACAACTCCGAATCGACTTCCCTTTGTTTCTACTTGTTCCCTACTACAAAACCTATCTCCCAACCGTCATAAATCTCCATATAAACTCGTGGAGCCGCAACTGTACGAGTTTCTCTTCTTAAAATCCTGAATCTACACATGTCCGAATCTTATTTTGCTTTTTAATCCATCTAGACTTCGTCGTTTGCCTTCGGTCAAAAAACGAAAGTTGTAGAACTCGTCGAAATATTTCAATCCCGACAAACCTCACCTCTTTTCATCTACCACAGCCAGAGAATTTCGCATCGCAATATTTCAGATCTGACGGTATAAATCTAAGATGTACTCGCGCTCGTTTCTTCAAATCCAAATTCCTTTGGTGAGAAGGTAGGAATAGTGATTCCCCACAACTTTCATGTTGTAAGTTTTTCAATTTGACCTACGGATTTGTCTCTCTAACACAGATCTGTTTCTTGTATATTCTGGGCCAAAATCGGGTCAATCTCTTCTTCTAGCCACCGGATCCTATCCAGACGGTCGAGATCCAATCAAACCGGTGCGTGTCATGTCATCATCCCGGTCAGCTTCCTCATCAACGCCACGTTATCGTCGGGTCAACATCTAGTCCCAGTCAGCATGCAAAGTCAACCTGTCCAGTCAGCGGAATATTCTCTGAAATATTCCGTTCGAATTTAAAATTGCACATTATAGATCTAACTTGTAAAATTCATTAGAAATTCATACCACGTTCAAAAATTGCGTATAATATATCAAATTGAAGATAATTTTACGTAGAATCATCTTATCAGAATAGATCCAACCTTTACAGTATGTACTTACTGTAATGATTTAATTAGTTTTAATGGTCTTTTAGGTTAATAAATTCATAGGAAATTATCTGTAACTCCGAAAAATATGAACAATATATCAAATTGAAGCTACTATAATGTAGATTAATAATATCTGGTTGGGTCCAGCATTTGCATATTATTTACCCCGTAGCAATTTAATTAGTTTTAATAGCTTTATAAATCATTAAATTCATAGTAAATTAATTGCTTGTCACAAAAATATAAATGATATATACCGATGGAAAGCTGGTTCCATGTAGATCATCAATATACAATTAGTTCAGCCTTTGACTGTAAGGTTTTGCCGTGAAGATTTAAATGGTTTAATGGCTTATTTAGAGTAATAAATTCATAAGAAAACAAATACTATTCAGAAAATTACAAATAATATGTCCCTGAAATCACAATTCCGTGGAGATTACATATATAATTTTAGTTTTATTTTTAGACAACAGAAACTATATGAATCATTTAAAACCCATTAAACACTATTTAAATCATACAAAAAGATCTATAACTCCGATTAGGGTGAATCCAAGTGCTAAGGTTTTGTATTGAAAATATCTATACAGAGAAATTGCATGACAAATTATTTGGTACTGTTAAAACAGAAATTCATACAAAAATATTTAAACCCATTGAAATAGTGTTTTAATCATAGGAAAATATCTATAACTCCTTTTTAGGTGATTCAAATTGTCACTGTATCTAAATTGCATTACCTATATCCAGTAGCATCTAGTTCACAATTTAATATGACATAAACATATTTAATTCAATTAAAGTGGTATACACCATATTAAATCGATACAACTTTAGTAATAAAAGTTTTAGTGCATTAAATAACTTTCCACATGCATCATGTAATCTAACTATGTTCAGAACACTAAATGCAACCATTGTGACTCATTAAATCGTCATGCATGCATCTGTTCATCATTGTTTTCTTGTAATGTTGCACTGTTGTATGTTTGCAATGTTTTGAATGGTGTTTGTTGTGTTTGCTTCAAACGTTAGATTGCGAGGGGTGCAACTACTGTGATTGCAACTACTATGATTACAAGTATTGTGGTTATTACGAAAGAGGCCAATATAATTGTAAGGATTATCTAATCGACTACATCTACAACAAAGGCAAGCGGTGCTATCTTGGTCATAAATGTCCTACTGCTTTCCTATGCATTGTAGATGTTTTTGTAGAATTGCATATGTAGGAATTGATGTGTATATGCTATGCTATGTCCCATATTATTCCCTAGAATTCCTTGCTTATGAGCCATCGTATTGGTAGATTGCTTAGATATGCTATTTAGACGAGGAAGAGAATCACATCATGAAAAGTTATATGTTTTGAAAGGATTATGTTTTGCTAAATGACAAACCAACATGTTTTAATGAACCACCTGGGCGGAATGGCATTGATTGGGTCATCGAGTGTGGATTATGGTGGGGAATGCCGCCCAGGACACTGAGAAAGGATTGGTTTCTTTATTTGGTAACTTACGTGTACAACCATGTGCCAATAATGAAATGGGCGGTTGGTTGGACTCAGTAGGTTGTGGTAACTCGAACCCACGTATCCAGAGATGTAAATAGTGTAGGTTGGACCGGTGCGTGTTAGGTTTGGGGAGCTACTTCCCGAACGGTTCCTTCTTGGACTTCTCCCTATCATCACCCAATATGAGAGTGGTGGTACGAGCTGGGCTGGCCAAGTCACATGGGTAAAGTGTACTAACCTCATAGGTGTATAAACTAAGTGCTTAGCCGTGTCCCCAGTTATGGACAATTTGAGCGACCTGATACTGATGCTATGATATTTCTCACTCATCCTTATTTCTTAATTACTTAAAACTTGTTGGGTGAACATAATTGGGTAGGAATACCTGGGAGTGAACCAGAGTATCCTATTTATTGTATTGGAAAACTACTTTGTTACAAATGTTAGGATAAAACTGTTGCTTTATTCAAATGAGCCTAAACTCCACTTGGCCAAATAAGCATGTAGTTGATAGATATGTTGTTAACCACTTTATCCTACTTGCCATACATTCAATGTATTGACCATTCGTGGCTGCAACGTTTCATGTTGCAGGTTATATCGTATCTGAGTGATCGTTCATAGGTCGCGAGACTCCACTCAACAATTGTTACATTTGTGGCACATTTGAAGGATGGAGATCTACCTTGTATTCGTTTTCCGCTGTGTACTTGAATAAATAATGTAAATTCTGGATCATATTCGTTGTATTTATGATGCACAGTTATATTTGGTACCATTTTGTACTGTGTGTGCCAGTGAACCGATCCAGGGATTGGCACTATACACATGAACTCAGCCTTATCAGGCGAGGGTGTTACAACTAGTGATGGAGTTCGTTTCATGGAAAATAAAAAATTCCTACGATTGCAACTACCAACATCAAATATAGGCGACGCTTGTAATGGTTTCGAAAGGACTCACCCTTGAAGACCGTAAGCGGGATAACGTTCCTGCAAACAAACGTGGTTGTTATAGATTGTACACGACCATCCTCAAGGACGCGAAGACAATCAGCGCCACAAAGGGGCAACACATCCGTAATCGGTCACACGTTAGTGTGCCTATGACCTCCGTCCCTTGCTCCAGTTGGGCAGCAAAAGTACTGGATCCTCAAGAACTCCAGCAGCACTACGACATGGTGGTGATGGTGGAGAAGATCTTGAATAGGGCTTCTCCTAAGCACTGTGCTTGTGGTAATGGACAAGGCTATCAAAGGGAGGAAGATGCCAACCAAAAGGCATAAGAGAGGAAGAAGGAATGAGTGAGAGAGGAGGTGCTCCAACCCTCCTTTTATAAGGGAAAGGTGGCAGCCGCTCCCATGTCCGACGGCCAATAGGGTGCCCCCACCTCTACCCTCATGATGGCTAGTGGACACCCCACTCAAAAATATGAAGAGCCATTTTCTCCCATTTATTCTCCACTCAAAAAATCAAGAGTCATTCCATTAAAACCACTTTTAATTCACTTGATTTAATGACACTCATTTAATGAACACTTCATTTAATGAGTACTTTATTTAATTAACACTTCATTTAATGAACACATCGACAATTCAATCCCTTACAATATTTCGATACACCGAAACTATTCCAGCAGATTTGTCAGAACAATTCATGCGTTCTCCAGTATTTTCTCCGGTGTTCCCTATCCACTCAAATACGTCGACAAACCTTAAGTGTGTCTCCCTACGGGTTCGTAAACTAAGTGGACATGATCTAGACTCTCTCCGATCAATAATCATAAGCGAGACCTTGAGATCCATAATGACTCCCACTTATTCAGCGGTGAACTAGTGATCATGTGAACCTTTTTGTAGTAACAAATTCCTTTTGTCTCACGGTATTTTACTTGTCCAAGATCCGATCATTTGCTATCATACATACCTAGTTCGATCTTGTTACCGACAAGTACTCTTTTCTCATTCCCGTGATATAACATTCTTAGTGATCTTATCACTTGCTTGCAAGCCATATCAATGTGGTATCATCGAGAGGGCCCTGAGTATATTTTTTCATCATCAGGATGGACAAATCCCACTCTTTATCCATGAGCCTTAAACATCACTTTCCAAATACTCAACGACATATTTATAATCACCCTGTTATGGTGTGATGTTTGATGGAATCAAAGTACTCTTCCAGAGTTAGTGATTGACGTGATCTCATGGTCCAGGGATTAGAGTTACTTCGAATGAGATAGCAATATAAACTTGAGAACATGATCGTATTGCTAAATCTATTGTGGGTGAATGTTTATCACATCATTATCTAATGACATAACCTTGTTATTAACAACATCCAATATTCATGATCAGAAACCTTGATCATCAGTTAATCAACAAGCTAGTGTAATGATACTGAAGGGGTTCGCAGCATAGAAAACAAAAAAAATCCTACGATGGGAACTAAGTACCAAGATCTATCTACTAGATACAAACAACGGGCGGATGTATATTCGTAGAGAACATACCCTTGAAGACCGACAAAGCTTAACGAGTTGAACTCGTGGTTGATGTAGACGATCTCTTGCCGATCTCAAGATCGAGAGAAAGTCCTAGCGCCGCAAAGCAACAGCGCATCCGTGCTCGCACACACGTACAAGACACCAAGAAACCTCCGCCTCCTCGCTCCAGCGATGTAGCAGAAGCACAACCCTTTCTTGCCGAATAGCCACCGGGAACATGTATCTCGCTAGTCCGAGACCATGGGGATATATTCTAGAGGGGGAGAGAGATCCTTCACGAGGAGGTGTGAGTGAGAGAGAGGAGAGGGGGTGCCTTTTATAGGAGGGGGCACCCAAGGGGGTGTTCGCCGGCCATGGGGCTGCCCTCTCTCCTCCTTCATTCATGTGGGTGGACACTCCACTCACAAAAATCTCTTCAATTCCCTCCACTCAAAATCCCACTTTGCTATTAAATTTCCACCAAATTTAATGCAAACTCTCATTAAATAAAACTCCTTTTATTTATTCAGAATTTTGTCAATTACTTTAATGACAAACATTCACATATAACCCCTTGCTAGAATTCCATTTCACATGCAAAAACACTTTCTGCAATTTCACTCGAAAACCTGTTTCGGTATCTAGTGAAATAAATTCCTGCGCTTGTTATTCTTTCTGGCATGAAACTTTTGCTCCAATTGGATGTCGGTGTCCCTTAAGTGTGTCACCCTACAGTTCGCGAATAATGCGGACATGATCGAGACCCTTCTCCGATTAATAATCAGAAGCGGGACCTAGAGATCCATACTGACTCCCACACATTCAACGATGACTTTCCTGTGATCATCGGAACCTTTTACGCTAGTATCTTAATCCCTTTGTTTCACGATATATTACATGTCTGAGATTCGATCATCGGTATCTCCATACCTAGTTTTATCTCGTTACCGACATGCACTCTTTTCTCGTTCCCGTGATATAACATTCTAGTGATCATATCACTTGCTTGCAAGCTAACCAATGTGATATCATCGAGAGGGCCCAGAGTATATCTATCCGTCATTGGGATAAACAAATTCCACTCTTGATCCATGAGCCTCAATATAACACTTTAGTAGTTTTGAAGCCATCTTTATAATCACCCAGTTACGGTGTGACGTTTGATGTCATCAAGAAACTCTTTCGGTGTTAGTGATTGACATGATATCATGGTCTAAGGATTAGGATCACTTCGTAAGCTGTTTGTAGCAATATAAACTCAATGACTTTGATCGTAATGCTATACTTCGGATGAGTGTTCATCACATCATTACACTAATGTTGTGATCTCATTATTAACAACATCCAATGTCTATGATCAGGAAACTGTGATCATCTTGTTAATCAACGAGCTAGTTTATGAGAGAGGCATAACTAGGAACTCTCTGTTTGTTTATTAAACACACATGTATTAACGTTTTCGTATTAATAGAATTATATCATGCAAAATAAACATCTATCATATACTTGGAATACACATAATAAACACTTTATTATTGCCTCATATTCCCTTCAGAGACGCATTACTAGGAACCTTTTATTTTGTTCATTAAACACACATGTATTAATGTTTCCTGTTAACACAATTATAGCATGAGAAATAAACATCTATTATAAACTTGAAATAAGATAATAACCATTTATTATTGCCTCTCGGGCATATTTATTTGAGTCTCACACTTGCACTAGAGTCAATAATTTAGTTTTACATAGTCATGAATCTAACACTCATAGAGTTATGCTATTGATCATGTTTTTCCCTAGGGAGAGCTTTAATCAACGAGTTTGCAACATTTAGATTCGTGTGTACTTTGCAAATCTCTACATCGCCATCCCGGACATGTTCCTAGATGGAGTTGAATTGGTGCTCGATATGCTTGGAATTATTGCGAGACCTTGGTTTCTTAGCATTGGCTATGGCATCATTGTTGTTGCAATAGATAACCATTGTATCCAAAGCACTTGGAACCACACCAAGTTGGGAAATGAACTCCTTCATCCAAAATGTTTTCGCTACTGCTTCTGAAGAAGAGATATACTCCGCCTCTATTGAAGATCTTGCCACCACGGGTTTCTTGGAACTCCTCCAACTCACTGATGCTCCATTTATAATAAATACATATCCAGATTGTGACTTAGCGTCATCCGGATCAGTGTCGAAGCTAGCATCGACGTGACTCTTTGCGACCAGCTCTTTTTCACCGCCATAGACGAGAAACATATCTTTAGTTCTTCTTAAAAACTAATATTCTTGACCACCTTCCAGTGTTCCAAACCTGGATCGTATTGATACCTACTAGTTAAACTTACATCATCTGCCACATCCGGTCTTGTACACAACATATCATACATAAGAGAGCATATGGCTGAGGCATAGGATACATTGTCCATTACTTCTCTATCTTCTCCTGAAGCTGGAATCTGAGTCTTGCTCAAAGACGTACCTTGCAACATAGGTAAGAACCCTTTCTTGCTTTCATCCATTCTGAACCTTTTCAGAATCTTATCAAGGTATGTACTATGCAATAATCAAATTAAATGTATTGACCTATCTCTATAGATCTTGATGCCTAAAATATAGGCAGCTTCACGAAGATCTTTCATTCAAAACTTACTGTTTAAGTAATCCTTTTACGCTTTTCAAAAGTTCTATATAATTTCCAATCAATAATATGTCACCCACATATAATACAGAAATTCTACAGACCTCCCACTCACTTTCTTGTAAATACAAGCTTCTCTAATAGTTTGGACAAATCCAAACCTTTTGATCACCCCATCAAAGCGGAGATTCCAACTCCGCGATTCTTCCTTCAGCCCATAAATGGAACACTTGAGTTTGCATACCTTTTTAGCATCCCTAGGATCGATAAAACCTTTGGGTTGTGATGGGCTCGGTTCACTGTAGAGCCCCATTGGGAAACCCCAAGAGGAAGGTGTGATGAGCATAGCAACAAGTTTTCCCTTAGTTATGAAACCAAGGTTATCGAACCCGTAGGAGTAAGGAAACAACTCCGATGTGTTGTTGACAACTTGGAACCTGCACAACACAAACTCAAAACTTTGCCCCAACTTACAGTGAGGTTATCAATCTCACTGGTCTACTGAAAACAAAGGATTAAACGTATAGTGTGGAAGATAGTTGTTGCTTGTAGAGAGTAAACGTTAACAGTAGATGATGTATCAATGATAAAGGAATGAACCGGGGTCCACAGTTCACTAGAGGTGTTCTCCTTAAGATATATAGCATGTTGGGTGAACAAATTACAGTGGGGCAATTGACAGATTGAGAAATCATAACAATGCATATACTAGACATCTTGACTTCTATGAGATTTGATTGGGCATTACAATATAATACATAGACCTTAATACAACTGCATCTATGACTAATAATCCACCTTCAGGTTATCATCCAAACCCCTTCCAGTATTAAGTTGCAAGCAATAGATAATTGCATTAAGCAATGTGTGTAAAGTAAACAATACACTTGTTCTATGAACAAAGGATTGCTGTTTTCTCCCTACTAGAAACAACACATCTACAACCTTAGAGATTTCTGTCACTTCTCCAAATTACTAGAGGCATGAACCTACTATCGAGCAAAAATATTCCCTCTTGGAGTTGCAAGCATCTACTTGGCCAAGATAGCTACTAACAACGGAGAGCATGCAAGATCACAAATAACACATACATGATAGAATCAATAATCAAACTGACATAGTATCTCAATATCCATCGGATCCCCGCAAACACAACATGTATAATTACAAATATATGATCTTGATCATAAACGGAGCTCACAAGATCTAAAAATGATAGCACAAAGGAGGAGAAACAACCATCTAGCTATTGTATGGACCCATAGTCCAAGGGTGAACTACTCATGCATCATACCGGAGCCTAGCATGGTGATGAAGATGGCCTCCGGGATGATCTCTCTCCTCCGGAAGGGTGCCGGGAAGAGCTTTAGATCCTCCCGATATAGGGACGATGGTTGCGGCGGCTACGGACTGTTTTGTGGAGATTTGATCGGGTGCTTAGGGTTTATGCATCGGGGTGCTTTATAGGCGAAAGGGCAAGGTCGGTGGGTGCCCGAGGGGCCCACACCAGGTGGCGGTGTGCCCCCTGGGCCACGCGTACCTAGGGTGTGGCCACCTCGTGACCCCCTTCGGCTGCCATTCGGACTTTGTGTTCTCTCTGGTAAAATATTGACTTTTTATTTTGTCCCGTCCAATTCTGATAATACTTCCTTACTAGCTTTTCGGAAACCAAAAACATCAGAAAATAGGCAACTGGCACTGCGGCATCTTTTTAATAGGTTAGTCCCAGAAAATGTATAAAAATACCTCAGAGTATAGACAAAACATAACAAAGTTGATACTAAAAAAGCATGGAACATAAAAAATTATAGATACATTTACGACATATCAAGCATCCCCAAGCTTAACTCCTACTCATCCTCAAGTAGGTAAGTGATGTGGTGACCCAGCATACCACTGCATGTTGTAGTATACTATAGTCTTGGACATAATACTCACGGAACACCATTTCCCAAATATTATATCCTCGGAGTGGTACAACAGGAACAAAGCAGGTCCACAATCATACATTATTATTATTACATCCAGAAATTACACAACAACTTCGAGATCCTCTTAGGTTCATAGAGGTATCTCGATGACTCAGGGCTAAACTATAATAACTCCGAGAACAAGATAAAGAAGCAAACTAAACTTTAAGGTTTATACGAGATTAACATGTATATAGAGGATAGAGATCTATGCTACTAAACTTGATCACTATATATGATACATCTACACTTTAGATACTTCGGTATCCATTCCATAGATGCTTTCGTAATTCTCCCCTTTAACACTTCCGGATACTTCTGGTTCTTCATAGCAGAATTCTTCTTGGTCTTCAATTGGATATAGTATTTCCTCTTCTTGACCTTTAATGTCTTTGGAATCTAGCAAGGGTTAAGAAGATACGTTGAGTATGAGCGTACTCAGCAAGTTTACTAAAAAGAAGTGTTTGATGCACTATATCTACAGCCATAGACCATAGGTCGTATGCAATGCAGGTTTTCGTAAATATTTCTTCAAAGGTTGCTTTTATTCTAAAAAACTATGTTCATCAGCCTTCACAGGTTTACCAAAACTTTCGTGGAGTTCCTTTCCTGTCGCATTCATAGATCCTTCCTGGAACAGGGAGTAACAAGTTACAGTTCTTACACTCTGCAGAGGTGAGTTACTTTTTCCATGAGAGATCAAATCCTTGTTTCACAACCGGGCGAATCTTTCTCGTCCACACTTCCTATGGTGTGGGGCCCAGTAGATGATCCAATCCAATCACTGTCCTTCTCTGCGACCACGCATACAGCGCAATTGTTGTATGCCCAGACTCAAGGTAGACCTTTCCATGTATAAAATGGCTATACCTTAGTATAATACACACAACAACCATTAACATTAGAAATCTATCTTTTGTAAGCCCAGATCCACCATAGACTTTCCCCGTATACACAGCTATACCCACGATCTGCAACTTACAAAATGCCTAGAACAGTGTCCGATGCATGCAAAATGGAGCCGATCCAGCTGACTTCTCCATCCCACTCCAAATCTCATGGTTAACGCGTAATATACAGTGCAAGAATCACTGGCGACATTGGTTGTTAAGTCCTAGATGATATATTTCTGTGTAGTGGTATTCCAACTGCCAGATTTAATAGATTAGCTGATCACCCTAGATCAGTAACCAATAGTTCACATTAATTATGAAAATAGTGTTTTCGACCTTTTTGAAATGTAGGTGATGACAACACTGGATTTGCAAAATACTTTATAGAAAAAAATCTAAGGACATGAGCAAGTGTGAACTTGCCTTGATATAGCGAAGTATTGTAGTCAAATGTCTCGACTTAAACCTGGACCTCGGGTGCTACAAAAATACCATCATTGCCCGGTAAGGATAATGTTTAAAGAAGTAATATGTTGTTATGCATAAGTAATGGGATGCATGATGTAAAATCCCAAGTAATCCCCCAACATTACAAATGAGTTATATTTAGATGATTTGTTTAAGATTTTGCTTCATTTTTAAGTTTACTTCACAAAAAGGTATAGTTGCTAGGACTCTAAGGTAAACATATAAAATAAGAAAAGTAAAATACAAGCATAAAACAATTCTTAGATTAAGTGGTATCATGTAACTATTTCGAAGTTCAAGTTTTAAGTGGTTATGATTTAAAAGAAATGGTATAGTGTTTCTTTTGAAGTGGCAAAAAGAATAACATTTGAAGAAAATATTATTTATGTTAAGTTAATCAACTCTGAAGATTAATAAGATTGAAGCTATGGTTTTTTAGTATGGTTTAAATGATCTTGAGTCATTATATAACTAGCTTAGGGTATATCATACTAAAGTAAACTATAAAAATGTAATTGGATTTGAAATATAGCATTTGAAGCATTATTAACTATTAGGGTCTTTGCTAAGCATAATCAAGACGAGATCTTATAATTATGAAACTTTATTTTAAAGTTATAGATTATACTATAAAAAATTCTATATAAAGAAAAATAGGTAAATTTATTTTATAAATTATTTAGTGAATACCAAGTTTTCTAAATATGATTATATACAAATTGAGATCACTTACTTATAATATAAGTTAATGATTTGCAAAATAACTTTGTAAATCTTTGACTTATAGTTGGTTAAAGATTTTAAAGGAATATTATAAAGTTGATTGTTTACACTTGGATAGTATCCTAAATTATAATTATAGGTTCAGACTATTTAGAGTTAAAATATTGTATTGTGAATATGATTATTTCTTACTTAGGAAATAATTTTAAATAATTAACAAAACATCTATCTCATTTTAATAATTTAGATAATTGAAGATCTATGATCTAGGAATTTTAAAATGTTTTTGGAATAATATATTTAGTATTTTTCTAGTAAATATACTTACTTAAGAAAATATTTTTTCTTTATTTATTTATTTTTATAACATTTCTCAATTATTGAAAACATTTATGTTAAGTTTTATTTGCAAAAAATTTAAGTTAGTATTTTTATAAAATAATAGTTTTATTTTTATGTATAAAAATGATTTTTATTTAATTTTAGGAATTTTTCTAAATTTACTAAATTTCATTTAGATATTTAAGGGTGTTAATATTTAGTTGCATTTTATTTCACTCAAATTAAGTAGCATTATATTTTTCTTAGGTAGATATTATTTTAATAAACATTTTGATGTATTAAACATATTTTTAGGATTTTTCTACATTTTTTAGAGCTTAAAATGTTTAGAGGGGTATTTTGGTCATTACTTATTAAAGCTTTTGCATATTCCTTTTATTTTTCTGGCCTATTTGGTTGTAACACGACCGGCCTATCTGTGTTCGCCCAGTGGTCACATGACCTGTGCTCCTCACCCTCTCGCATCTCTCTCACGAGAACCACCAGGTTTCCCCGCAACACTGTGTCGTCGCTCGCAAAAATTCTGACGAAACCGGTCGTGGCAGCCATCGTAGCTCCGTCGTCCTTAGGCCTACCCTTCCATCCAATTCGATTTGCATATGGTGCCCTATTGAACCCGCCCCCTTCGAGTATCTGGTTCTAGGGTTCTCGCCACCCATGGCTTCAGAGCTTGTTGGCGACCTCGTGGTTTTGTGGTGGTGACCTGGTGATGTAGAGAGGGTCGGGTGGTGGTGTTTTCGTGGTCGTTGATCACAACTGCTTGCGGTGACGAACTGGTGGCGCCAATTGCCGCAAGTTGCAGCTCGGCGTAGAGTTTAGCACTCGGTGCTCTCTGTGCTGCTGATTGGTTCAGGACGACCTCTGCCTCCTCTTCGGCGAGCAGTAGCTTGCCAAAGGTAGGTGTTTATCCTCTGCCTCTCCTCTCTTCTCTATTTCTTTCTCTTGTTTAAACTTGTTCCCCCTTCTTCTTATCCTTCCCTTGCTAAGCTTCAGAGATGCTTCTCTATAACTCTCTACTGCTAGGCTCAAAAGATTCAGTGTTAAGGCCTTAATTTTTTTGTATTATTTCACTATGGTTAGAATTGATTTGATGGTGGGGATGCAGGTTCTCTGTTTCTAGTGATTCCTAGTTTATGTGATCATATACTTATGGCTTATCTTGGTCAAGTACTTCTGGGCTCCTTATGGCTCAGTTTTGCTCACTATATATGGTATTGTGTAGATTGTTTGAATTCAAACACAAATGATGCAATTCAATTACTATGATAACTCTCTCCTGGGTGCACTTAATCCTGATACTTTGTGGCTATTTTTTGTGGATTCTAAGCTGGGTAAAATGATATTTGAAATGAAATGATTCCTAGATTGGTGACTAGGAAAATGATTTCTCTTCCATTTGGATTTGCTTGCAAAGGTAGTTTGTATACAATATATGGTTAAATCCTGATCCACTTGTCTAAGTGCTGGTGGATTGTAGAATGATGGTTGCAGCCATGCTACAGATTGGGAACTTGAGAAAAATCTAACTTCCTGTCATTGTTGATAGTGAAACGATGGTGCAATTGATTCCTAGCTTTCTAAGATAGGAAAATGATAGATTATATTTTACTAAATGGTTAGCTAGTTAGTAAATGATCTAGTGGTTGTTACTATGATGCTTGCCACTGTGGTGCTTCCTTTTGGATTGAGCACAGTGGTGAACAACACAATAGCTATATTTGAGGCTTGATTTCTTTGCAAGGAATCTAGAGTTGGCTGAGGAATGTGCTGGTTAGTAATTGATCAGCAACTTAATTTTGAAATGATTCCTAGTGACCATAATTTAGGAAAACGATTTAGCTTATTTAAGATTTTATAAAATTGATGCTTTGATTTGTTGGCTATGTCCTGGATGCAATATTTGTGGCTTCTGTAGATGATCTAGCTGTTGTGGTACCTCTTTGGTGGATGCACAATTGTCTAGATCAACTACATGATCTGCTACAGATTTACTTGACCAAGATTTAGTCCCACCCTAGCCTATGATGCAAAATGTTGAGGCTCCAATTTTAAGAATAAGAACAGATTCTATTATTATTGGTATCTGCTGCCCTAGTTGTTGCTGTGATGTCTCCATACCTGGAGTGTGCATAGTAGTGGCTAGGTAGCATGATTGGTTTCTTTAAGATTTTGCCCAAGCCAAGGATGCAATAGGCCGAGGCAAAAATTCCTGCTAAGAACAAATATTTGATGTGCCCTGAAACTCTATGATGAGCCTTGCATACCACCTGTATGCAAAACTGAGAGTAATCATCCCCAACCAAACCCTTTGTACTTGGACTGAATATAAGCAATGATGCAATATACTTGGAATGGTGTAACACACCATGCATAGGAGTTTATAGTGGACACTTTGGAATAACTTGGTTTCTTGGAGCATGAGTAGAGCTTACTCATACAAGTGGAGGCTAACAAAAGACTGGGAGCAACCAACTAAGAGAGCAATAATGGCCATAATCATGCAGAGCGACAAAACATTACTAATCAAAGCATAGAGTGGTACTACAATTCAAGTACTAAATGAGCATAGAGGCTATGGTGACTTGTTCATAGTCATAACATGGTGTGAGCATGTGCCAAGTCAACCCAAACAAAGCATCAAAGGAGAATACCACAATACTATGCTTTTGTATGCTAAAACAATGCATGATTCTTTCAAGGCACATTAAGCAATCCCAATTGTTTGGAGCAAGACATGCTACAACAATAATCACTAAGCATAAGGTCAAAACAACACCTAGCATGTTATGCTAAAGTCCAAGTCACAGCCAATGCAAGCTAGGGCAACTTGTTAATAGGTTAGTTCTAGAAAATATATAAAAACACCTCAAAGTGTAGATAAAGCAAAGCAAAGTAGATAGTAAACAAGCATGGACCATCAAAATTTATAGATACATTTCCGACATATCACCGGAAAGAGCTTTAGATCCACCGATCTAGGGACGATGGTGGCGGTGGTTACAGACTTTTTTATGGAGATTTGATTGGGTTCTTAGGATTTCTGCATCGGGGTTCTTTTATAGGCGAAAGGGCAAGGTCGGTGGGCACCCGAGGGGCCCACACCAGGTGGCGGCGCTCCCCCTGGGCCGCGCAGCCCTAGAGTGTGGCCACCTCGTGGCCCCCCTTCGGCTGCCCTTTGGACTCTGTGTTCTCTCCGGTATAATATTGACTTTAGCTTTTGTCCCGTCCAATTCCGAGAATATTTCCTTACTAGCTTTTCTGAAACCAAAAATAGCAGAAAACAAGCAACTCGCACTGCGGCATCTTGTTAATAGGTTAGTCCCAGAAAATGTATAAAATACCTCAAAGTATAGACAAAATATAACAAAGTTGATACTAAACAAGCATGGAACATCAAAATTTATAGATACGTTTACGACGTATCAGGTTGCATCATATACAACTCTTTCTCAATGTTTCCATTAAGGAACAATGTTTTGACATTCATCTGTCAGATTTCATAAACGAAAAATGCAGCAATTACTAACATAATTCTAACAGACTTTAGCATCGTTACATGTGAGAAAGTCTTATCATAGTCAACTCCTTAAATTTGTTGGAACCCTTTCACGACAGGTCGTTCTTTAGACGGATACATTATCGTCAACGTCAGTTTTCTTTTTAAAATCTATTTATTCTCAACGGCCTTGCGGTCGTGAAGTAAGTACACCAAAGTCC
The DNA here is from genome assembly GCA_023614405.1 of Avena insularis. NCBI lineage: Eukaryota > Viridiplantae > Streptophyta > Magnoliopsida > Poales > Poaceae > Avena > Avena insularis. The sequence goes on along the minus strand of CM042689.1, from coordinate 340,220,021 downwards.
AAACTTGGTTTTCATAGATGGATCCCATCTCAGATTGTATGGCTTCAAGCCATTTGTTAGAATCCGGGCTCATCATCGCTTCTTCATATGTCGCAGGGTCATCGCTTTCATCTACCATGAAATTTAAGACCGGATCACTGTATAGTCTTCTTCATATGTCGCAGGGTCATATCTTCATTTCTTGCAGTGTCAGAATCGAAGGTTTATATCTAACTCTCGGGGAATTGGCTAAGAGGTTAATTCTTCTTCTCCTCTTCTAGAAAGCTGCAAAGCAATTTTTTTGTCTTGTGTCCCTAAATCCACCGTGTGGTTGTCAAGCACAAAGTTTCATGTAAGTATTATGAAATATAAATATAAATAAAGTAAATTAAAACAAGTAAAACTATGCAAGCAAGATAAAAACAATAAAATATAGTTGTTTGAGGGTTTTGTGTGTGTTTGTGAGTGAAGAAAGTATTTTTTTTGTAATTTCAAATTAATAAATCGCAGAAAATATAAAGTGTGATAATTGTGTTGAAAAAGTGTTTCTAATGGTTTAAAATGGACCAGGGTTCATGGGTTCAATTGTCTACTCTCCCTTTGAGTAGTAGTGGACACAAACAATTCATCAAAGACATAATATTGGTGGAACTTTAACATGTGTTTGATAAGGATTCACATGGGCATTATGTCTTAACATAGTTGTTAGAGATGATGCAACACACCTCTCTTATACTCCTCAAGAAAGGGAAAACTCCAAACAATCTTGAATTAAGAATCAACACAGTATAGTTTTAGGTATTTTGACATGATGTTTGAATCATAAATATGCTACCTTGACCAAACAAGATTATCAAGCTGTCACAAGATAATTATAGCACATGAATTCACTTTATTCCTAGTGAGGCAGCAAAAGAAAGGTAAATACCACAGTAGATCTTGAATTTGTTGTCACTATTTAATCACTACGACCATGCTACTCCATCTAATACACACTTCTTCCCACACATGCTCTTGCATACAAGTTGGATCAGAACAAGTACTTAATAACGGGGTACATGATATGCATCTAACAATACACCTTACACATAATAGGTTCCAATCTCATATATCAAACAATAGAATAAAGATCCACCATATATAAATTACATATATGACCATAATCATATTGGGCAACTGATATGGTACTAGATCTATGAAGAACAAGAGAGAAATAGATCAAGCTACTACCATAAACCCATAGTCCAGAGGTGGACTACTCCCTCTTCATCATGATGATGATGGTGGAGACGTTGAAGAAGGTAGAGATCCCTCCGGTAGCGGCTCTCGTAGAGTTTCCCCTCCAATATTTGCTGGTTCTGGTTTTGTTTTAGTGTTTCGTGTTTCTGTGGCGCTCTATGTCGAGGACTCCTCGAGGGATATTTATATAGATGTTTTTAGGTTAAAAAAGTATGTGGGCAAAAGAATCAAGCGAATCGGACGGCCGTGGCGAAAGATAGCATGGGTGGAGCTTCCACCCCAACTAGGCGCGCCACCTGGGCTCTTTTGGGCCTCAGGGCCCCTCTCATGAGGTACAAGTGCTCCAGGTCCTTCTCTTGATGAAATATTGATGCTTCAGAAATCGTAGGCCCATTTGACTTTGTTTAGGTCCCTGAAAGCTAAAAATACACAAAACAAGGTTTTTTTGTCCAGCGGAGTTATAACCAAAATACAGGAGATCATTGGTAAATCCCCCAAAACCAATGTAAAACATGGATATAGCATCATATATGTTTTAAATAAGTGGAAATTCATATCAACAAACTACAAAATTCATGCATGCATTTTACATGCATCACGCGCCATGGACAAAGGGGCCCATGTGGCCATCGACCACCAAATTCTAAAAGGGGAAGGGGGAGGCATTAGGATTTTCCCATTCGTGTGACGGAGAGATACTCTGGGCACACTCAGTGAGATTACATCTTTGAAGCTTGCAATCATGTCACTAGGTCACTGGGATGTAATATCACGAGAATAAGTAAATGTGTTTGTCGGTAACAAAATCGAACTAGGTATAGAGATACCGAAGATCAGATCTTGGATAAACCAGGTATCAAAGAGCAAAGGTATTGAGACTCGACGTTTAAGGTTCAGACGATCAAGTTAATTCATGGAATACATGGGGGCATCATGGGTTTCCAGATCCTGTTGTTGGTCATTGATTTGATAGTTGTACCGATCATGTATGCGTATTCCCGAACCTAGGGTGGCACGCTTAAGGGTAGATGATAATTAGGGATTGATTCGAGATCGATGGAGAAGAGAGGATGAACTCCGGAAGTGAACTGGGGAGAGATCAGAAGTGTTCCGGAGTCGAAGAATTATTCGAAGACTCAAAACTGATTTGGTATTTAATTAATGGAATTAAATATTAATAAATAAATAAATAAAAGAAATGCACTTCCCCTAGTAGGGTTTACACGGTTGTGCAAGTGTTCGATGAATTATCCTTGAGAGAACAGACTGTTGCTGACACTACTTGGTTGTTGTCGGTCAACATGTCAAGAGATTTTTCTTGAATGCTTGGGAACATAGATTGCATGTATTAGGAGCGGAAGAATTATGCATTTTCTTGGGAAGGACAATTAAAGGACATGCTAGAGGGTGCACCATCATATTAGAGGCAGTTGCATCCCAAGATATTTGGATTTGACACTCATTTTTTGGCACGACGGGTTCCTATAATGACACCAACGTGCTTCAATGCTCTCCAATGTTCTCTAGGTTTACGGGAGGCAATGCTTTTGTGGTCATCAATGGGCACCCATATAACAAGGGGGTACTATATGTGTATGGTACGGTCCACATTTGTGAAGACAATTTGTAGACCGACAGAAAGAAACAACGGAAATTTGCTAAAGAGCAGGAGTATTGTTTGAAGGATGTGGATCGGACATTTGAAGTTCTCCAATCTCATTGGGCGATTCCGTGATTGTTCGGCACCCTGCAAGAACATAGAGCACTAAGAAATGGCCGATGTGATATATGATTATGTGATCATGCACAACATGATGGTTAAGAACGTGCGTGGTGAGAGCATCTTCGACCAAGGGTGAGAGTACATGGTCGAGTTGGCTGAGCCTCTTGAACGGACCGACAACGTTTCAAGATTTTTCTATCCTCCCGCGATCAAAACGGGTCGGTTTGGTATCCGAAATACACCTACCCTAAGCCAGTGCAAAACCGGTTTAACTGGTTTAGCCGATTTGGGCTAGTTCAATGTTTTTTACTAACTTCCCAATTTAGATTTTATTTGTGAAGAAAAATGAACTAGAGTGCAACTAGCCGGTTTAGCCGGTTTGGCCGGTTTTAAGTTTTGCACACCTTTAACCGACCCCTTGGAGATGTCCTAGGGTTTCCTGCGGCTGCTAGTGTAGTGTCCGGCTAAATCTGCTGCAGAACGATGTTATATGATGGCGAAACTGTACTGGACACTCGGGATAACCGGCGCTGATGAACGTGACGCGACATTAAACAGATCGAGGTCAGCTTAATTGTGATGCGCCCTAGATAAGAGAGACGGCGATGTCCTAGCTACTTGCCTAGACTGGACTACTACTGGCGTATACAGTCTCGTGCACGCACACGCGACTGCAGTATGATCGATCGAGGGAGCGGCCGGCCAGTCGCAGGTACTACGTGTGCCACAACTTGCTTGCCGTTGTATCCACTGCTCCGTTGACACCTACGGCCGGCGCGCTCCGTCCGTCCAGGTCCAGGCGTCCACCGGCCGTCCGCTCCGCCAAGCTAAGCTAGCGAGCGAGCTCTCGCTCTCAGCGCACGCGGCATTCAAGGCGCGCACCCGCCCGTGCTGCGATTGTTGGTAACCACCGGCGCGCAAATACCTAGCATAATTGGCGAAGCAATATTGCGTGGGAGTATTATGTAGTACGTCGACGTCGGGGAGCAAGGGTTTCGCTGTTGGTTCGTTATCACACGGTCGCCTCGCTCCCCTGTACGTACCTTTCCCTGTGTACGTACGTATAGCGGCCGGTACGAGTGGTCTTCTCTTTCGGTGTCTCCCTCTCGATCGCGCCTTGCCCCGGTGGTAGCGCCGTGCTAACTGCTAAAACATGATGACACGGGAACATCTCCTAGTCGCAACAAACCGCCGGTCGTTTTCGCGGGGGCTGATCGCGATTAGTCGCGCGCGCGTGCGTGCAGCTTTTCAGCTCGACGATACGGTGTCAATGTCATGTTCAGAGGTGAAGAAATTCAAGTCTCCATGCAATCGAGCATGGCCGGTTCTCGTGCACACTAAACCGCTTTTAGTTAACCCGATCGAGTGGTGGGTGGTGAAATGAGATAACCGGGAAAAGAAACTCGAGTGGTGAAGAGATTAGGTTCTCGGTGTCGTAAAAGTGAGTACGTACTATCCTTTAAGCATACGCTAGAAAGAAAGATTTACTACGCAACAACTTGCATGAGTGGACGACTAGCTATAGTGTATACAGGAGTGCGAAGATTAAGTACCGGGTCTTCACAGATCGCGAAGATGTGGACTGTCTGGAGCAACATATCACGTGCAATTACCCAATCTTCGTCTTCCACAATCTGCGAGTCGGATTGAATGAGCAAGGCCCTGCAAAAGCAATCTCCTAACGTCCCCTATCAAAATGAATCGGACTTGATGTTGAAATCAAAGAGGCCGTGTGGCACGCACTATGGCAGGGACAGCATTCAGAGACACTCTAAAATGACTCCAATAGTCAAATTAATATCAAATGAGTTTCTGAGACACTAAAAAAAACCCGGTTAAAAGTCATTTAAGACAGTTTAAAAAAGTGCCTCTAAATCATAGTCATTTGAGGCACTATGACTAATGCCTCTAAATCCTAGCCATTTGAGGCACTATGACTAGTGACTCAAAAACCAACTTAAGGCACAAATTAGAGTGCATCTAAATCCTAGCCATTTGAGGCACTATAACTAGTACCTCTAAATTCCAACCATTTGAGGCACTATGACTAGTGACTCTAAATCCTAGCCATTTGAGGCACTATGACTAGTGCCTTTAAATCCCAACCATTTGAGGCACTATGACTAGTGCCTCTAAAAACCAACCATTTGAGGCACTATGACTAGTATAGAAGCAACTATATTTCAAAAAATGTCTCACATCAATTGAATTACATTAGGTAATGCACTCAAAATCAAATCAATACAAACCACATTACACTGACAAATATTACAGTGACATACATTACAGTAACATACATTACAATGACATATATTACAGTGACATTACAGTGACAACCATTGCAGAGGTTCAAATTTAACTAAATGTATTACAATGACATATATTACATATGTTCACAGCCATATCTTTATTTTGCAATATCATCAGTAGCTGGGCAATCCCTTGTCTGAGCTTCATGTTGAGTCTGAGTTTGAGACTGAGACCATGCAACATTGGCCTGGCTTACTATTGCAGTCTGCATTGTTAAGATTGATATCTCAGTGTGATAAACTACCATCTTATTCAGCAATTCAACAAGTTTAAGAGTTTACAAGTGAAATTTATCTTGTTTGGTACTTGTGAATCAGCTGTAGCAGTTACAGTAGCAGGAGCAGCAGATTGCTTCTGTATTCTTGATCTTGGTTTCTTCTCTCTAACTTTGGCCTGGCTCATGACTGGTTCCTCCACAATCTACACATTTTCCCCCTGTATTTTTAGTTTAAATGTAGCCAGTGTAATATTCTAAGCATTTGTAATAGTTTACAAGTGAAACTTGCCTTGTCTGGTACTTGTGAATCTGTTGTAGCAGTTGCAGTTGTAGTAGCAGGAGCAGCAGATTGCTTTTGTATTCTTGATCTTGGTTTCTTCTCTCTAACTTTGGCCTGGCTCATGACCGGTTCCTCCACAATCTACACATTTTCCCCTGCATTTTTAGTTTAAATTGTAGCCAGTGTAATATTCTGTGCATTTGTAATAGTTTACAAGTGAAACTTGCCTTGTCTGGTACTTGTGAATCTGCTGTAGCAGTATCAGTAGGAGCAGCAGATTGCTTCTGATTTCTTGAAGTTGGTTTCTTCACTCTAGCTTTGGCCTTGATCATGACTGGTTCATCCACAAGCTGCACATTATCTCATGTATTAGTACATAAAACTCAATTCAGATATTGCTGGAGTTCAAAAATGTATCATACATTTTCATGCATTTGAGAATCTGTGTTAGCAGTAGTAGCAGCAGCAGTAGCAGAAGCAAAAGCAGCATTTTCTTCAAGGTTGGATCTTATTAAGACAGATTTTTGCACCAGATCTAGAGTTGATCCTTTTGTAGTTGTATCCTGCATCATTATTCCATATGTTAGTTCATGGTTCAAATTTTCAGTTATTTACAAAGTCCAATAACATAGCAACATGCCTGTTCAGTAGGAGCAGTTTTCTTATTAGCTCCTGGCTTTCCTGGCATGCAAACCTTGACTGAGTTTTGTGTGTCAATTTTGTTTTGCAGATTTTTTCATACAAATCTCTTAATGTAACCTGCATATATTAGTTCATATTTAGAATGCACTGTTCATCATTGATTGTTCATCATTTATATTTAAAAAGTGTAAGAAATACTAACATTATTCCTGGGCCATGGAATGCATTTAGCTTGGGCATTTCCCATCTTTTTCATTCTCCCAAGTGGTCTAGGCAGTATGGTTGTATCATGGTAGACAATGTTAACCATTACCTCCACATAATCACTTAGTGGATCTCCATATAAACCAACTGCATTTATATCTGCAGTTTAAATTGTTTCAAGTGCTGCAAGGTTAGATGAATTTGGTGAAGTCAAGACAACTTCCATTCATCTACTTATTCTGTGCTTTGAGATGGTGCTGCAAATGTTGGGCTTCTTCATCTCTTCAGCTTTCTCTAGTTTTATTTTTTGTATCATAGCAACCTGCATTTAGTTAGATTCCTAATCAGCAAGGTACAATGTACAAGAAACACATGTACAAGGATTTCTTATTGACATTCAACTTATTTTACCTCACCAGTTTCATTCTTCGCAACCATTTGCCTTTTCCTTTTCTTGTCATCTACTGCTTGCTTCTCCTCCTGACCACTGTTCTTCATCTTGTCAAATCCTTCTGATTCTTCAAGAAGAGGTTCTTCAATATGTTCTTTCATTCTCTTCTGTGATGTTTGAAATATCTCCATCATCTTACAATACTTCTCTTCAAGCTTGTCACTTCTGGCAACCAAACTCGACTGAGTTTCTACTAGTTTCTCTAGAACACCCCTGAGATTTTTGTTTTCCTCTGTAACATCATGTAGAGCAGATAGAGCCAAAGCCAGCTTCTCACTGTTCTTTCCACCAACAGTCAGCCCTAATCCATGATTAATCGACTTCTTAGCCTTTGGAACAATGTTGAATACAAATCTTCCTCATTTGCTTCCTCATGTATCAAGTTAGGGTTGTCCACAAACTTCACATTTATCTCATCATGTTTAATGTATAAACAGTTTATTGGGTTTTCAATATATAATATGTATGTGGACATGACAATTATACTACATTATTACTTACAATATTTTTCTTGCAAAATTCATCTACTAGTTTCCCATCCTTATTTGTATGGGTAATTTTGTAAAGCCGAGCTCTAGATATTTTGTTCCCTTCTTTTATTTCCTGAAATTCATGTAAACTATCATACTCTGATCTTTGAAAATTTCAATATTCAAGTATGAAACAAATCCATAATTAACTTACTTCTTGTTCTTGTACTACTGCAAAACTTCTAGTACCAGCTGTATGAACTGCATTTGCTTGAGCATTTCTTGTCTCCTTGTTTTTCATACTTAATGCCTACATTATAGCAAGAAATTATACCTTAATGCCTAGAGTAGGAATTAGCACAATCAGGTTGAAAAATAGTATATCCAGCATTGCTACTTTAGTATACCTTAAACTTTGGTGTTCTCCAAAATTACAAAGCCAAACCCACTAAGCAGGAGGTATCCTGGATTTACATCCATTAGCAATGTTGGTTTTGAGTGCCAACTCATCCTTGTAAAATTTTCTCTTCAAATAGCACTTATAATCTTTCCACTTCTTTCTAGCAGATATCAACACCCAGCACTTGTAACAATCTGGTATTTCAAAGAAATACTACAAAAGTGTTTACATTTTAGCAACATTAATAATTTACAGGCAAATACATAGTTCAAAACTACAATCTAGTTTATTTAAGAGATTTTACCTTAATTGTCTTCCATAGCTTCTCTTTTTCATATTCAGGAACTCTGCTCCAATTGATAGCTGCCAAAGAAATTTCTTTTCCCTTAACTAAAGAAGCAATGAAATTTGTCAGCCTGCAAGTTTTGAACCCACAAGGCTGGCCTTTGCTATTAAATTCCAAACTGATCTTGTTTCTTGGATCATACTCTTTCCAGAATCTTTTCAACTTAGTGGGCCCTCTCACAGACTTCTCTGATGTTATCATGTAACAAGTATTTAAATTAACCAGTGTGTCATCCATTTCACAATATTGAAATAAACTGCCTAAATTAACAAGAGGAGAAGGCAACCTAAAACTAACCTTCTAGTAAATGTTGATTAATATCACCTTCTTCATTTTCATCTTGAGTAGTAGCATCGCTTTCATACAAATGTTCACTATCATCATCATCCTCATCCTCATTTTCTACCACATCTATTTCTTCATATATCATGTTGTTCTAAATTAACACAGGAACATAAATCACATATTAGAATGGCATAAATTATGTTCTTATGCTTTCACATAAATCACATATTAGAATGGCATAAATTAGATTCTTACTTCTGCTGGTTCTTTGTATATTCCCTTTATCCTGGATTCCTCAAGAAATCTTGAACAAATTTCTCCACTCTTGATTTCTATCTGTGTTGGTGGTACACCAAGTTTCATCAGTTGCATGTTAACCTCATTTAGCCCACTTCTCTCACTGTCCATGTTAGCAGTCCCTGCAAAAGAAACAATAGTACTTTATTATCATGTTCAACAGAATCAAACCAGCAAACCATTGTGTTGGATATCAAATTACCTAGACACAACAGCAAACCATTCATTATCAAGTGGATCTTGCAAATAGTAGACCTATTTTGCTTGACTAGCTAGTATAAATGGCATAGATGAAAGAATTTCCCCTTTGTCTACATGATTGAAGTTGACTTCAGTTATTCCAAATTCATCTACTCTAATTCCAGTATCTTTAACCCATTCACACTTGAATAATACTACACTACCTGTGTTTGAATAACTCATTTCAACTATTTCGTGGATCCTGCCATAAATTTGACCATCTACTGTGTGATCTACTGAATAACTTAATGTCTTTGCAATAGTTGAAACTCCATCACACTAGGAAGATTTTACAGCAGAATGGCTTCTTGTGTGGAATGTACAGCCATTAATCTTGTAACTGTTGTATTTCTTCACCATCATGAAAGGCTTTTGTGCTAGTAGAACAACTTCTTGTGGTAGTTCAACTCCTTTATCCATTAAAGAATGCACATGGTCAATAAACCATTTCAGGAATTGTTGGTGGTGAGCAACTTCAACTTCTCTTCTACTTTTCCTTCTGTCTGCTTGTAGTATTATGATATGCTCATTTGCAAACCTAGTAATTTCTGGATAACTAAGAAACACATTGCCTTTGAGCTTGTGTCCATGAAATGTGATCTAGATCATCTACTTGAAATGCAGAGTTGTCTTCCAATTGTTCTTAAATATATATTAGTGTTGGGACTGCTAGTTGTGATATCATCAGTATGCATTAACTCTTTGTTGTAATTTCCAGATATCATGCACAAAAACCCAAGCTCTCATCATATATATATCCCTCAGCTATTGATGCTTCAGGATGTCTTCTAGTATGTACCATCCCTTTACACTTCCCAACAAACATCTTTGTAGACCACATGTTTCTGAATTGCACTGGTCCACCTATCAACACTTCACTTGCAAGATGGATGACAAGATGTTCCATTATATCAAAGAATGATGGTGGAAAAATCTGCTCTAGCTGACACATTGTTTCGGCAATTTCTTCTTCCAACTTTTGCATCTCAGTAGGATCTATGACTTTGGAGCAAACTTTCTTGAAGTACTTGCTAAGATTAATTAGTGGAAGAGCAACAGGGGCAGAAATGGTTCTACTTATAGCTAAAGTAAATACATCTTCAAAAATTATGTGGTAGTCATGAGTTTTCAACCCAACTAATTTTTTCTCATCTAACCTGACCTTTCCATCCATGTTTACAGCATAGTCAACTAGAAACCTGGCATTTTTCACAACTGAGCAAAATACCTTCTTATTATCTGAATTCATGTAGTGCATTGCTTCAGGTAAGTCTGGTTTCTCTTGAGTTCTTCAACATGGAGATGTGTTCTGATTTTAAATCTTTTCATATCAAGTCTTGCTTTCACATTATCTTTGGACCTGTTGTCCACTTGTAAAATTGTGTGAACAATATTATCAAACACATTCTTCTCTATATGCATTGAGTCCAAATTCTGTCTAACCAGCAAATGTTCCCAATATTCAAGCTGGAAAAATATGCTTCTCTTCTTGAATGTTGATTCTACAATGTGCACATCCTCCAATACAGTATCTTCCTCCCCTTCATCACTTTGTCTTTTTTTCCTTCTTAGACTTTTGTTGTTTCTGTGTTTTCCCATAGATGGTGTGAATGCCTTTTGTCATTTCTGAAATCTCATGACCTGTAGGCTGAATTGGAGGTTCCCTATCTTCAGTTGTGCCATCAAATGAGTCTTTATCCTTCCTAAATGGGTGGTCTGCAGGTAGAAACATCCTAATACCCAGGTAGCATGCTTTGTGTCCATGTTTTAAACGTTTGGAACATGTACCCAGCAGGCAGTGGGAGCAAACAACAATACTCTCTCCACTAAGAATTCCCCGGCCTAGCCAGTCACTAATTGTCCATAGCAGTGCAACATACACCCTAAATTTCCTTCCTACATGAGTATCAAAAGTCCAAAGACCATCCTTCCATAACACTTTTAGTTCATCAACTACTAGCTGCAGGTAAATGTCTATGTCTTTCCCTGGTGCCTTCCTAGCAAGAATAATAACTGACAAAATGAAGTTGCTTTATTTCATGCAACTCTCTGCTGGAAGATTGTGTGGAATCAGTACAATTGGCCAGATGCTATAAGACAGGTTCATAGTTCTAAATGGATTGAAACCATCAGTTGCCAGTCCAAACCTAATATTTCTAGCTTCTTTACTGAACCACTCATATTTTGCATCAAAATGCTTCCAAGCTGGTGCATCAGCAGGATGCCTCATAAGACCATCCTTGATCCTACCATCAACATGCCAACTCATAAGTGGGGCTATGTTGCCTGACATGAATAATCTTATAATTCTATTTTTCAATGGGAAATGCCTGACCACCTTTTGAGCAACCTTGCTAAATCTTTTGCCACCACCAATTTCTTTCACAATCTTCCATCTAGATGCATTACATACTGGACAGACAGTTGCATTGATATTGTCTCCTCTATATATAATGCAGTCATTAATGCAAGCATCATATGTGTCATACCCCAGCCCTACAGATTTGATGTACTGTTTGGAGTCATGAAAATTCATAGAGAGATTTGTATCCTCTGGTAGGACATCCCTAAATAGCTGCAGTACATCTTCAAATGTAGCTCTGGTTAATCCCATGGTGTTCTTTAGGTTCATCAGCTTCACAAGAAATTGCAGTTTTGTAATTTTTTTACATCCTGCATATAATTCTTGTATGCCATCATTAACTAACTTTTTGAATGCCTCAGCTTATGCATCAGCTTCATCTATTTCTTCAGAATCATCATCAGTATCATCTCTGTCAACTTGTGTATCTGATCCTAAAGAGCTATTGTTGTACATATCATGAGAACCCAACATCATCTCATCCATCTCATCACTTCCTAATGGCAATTCTACTGATTCATTGGGTTGTACAGTAGGAATAGCACAATCTACTAATTCCCCATGGTATACCCATGTTGTATACCCATGCATGAATCCTACAGATATTATATGGTCTTCAACATCTTCTAAACTTTGCCTAGAGATGTTACAACAAAGTTTGCATGGACAGACAATCTTTTGGCTATAACTAGAATTTGTAGCTGCAAACTGAATGAAACCCCTAACCCCATCTGCAAACTGTGTACTGGATCTAGCAGCACTCATCCAAGTTTATCCATTGTACAAATAGATGAATAAACTTAGCAACTTGTTCCTGTGTAACCAATAGTAAGGTACTAGTTACTATACCAACATTCCAACAAACAAACTAGGTAACAAGTAATAACTGAGCAGAGCAAGAACAGAACAAGTAGATCAGAGCACATCAGAGCAGACAAAAACTAGGTAACATCAGAGCACATCAGGAACAGAACGGGTAGATCAGAGCACATCAGAGCAGAGCATATCAGAGAAGAGCAGAGCATACTAGAGCAGAACAGGAACATGAGCAGATAAGAGTAGAGCAGAACAAGAACAGGAACAGGAGCAGAACATGAGCAGATTAGAGTAGAGTAGAGCATAGTAGAACATGAACAGGAATAGGAGCAGAACAGGAACAGGAGCAGATAAGGAACATAAACATTAATGAATTCCTAACCTGAATTGCTAGCCTCGGCATCATTGCAAGTTAATTGTCAATGAAGAATAGATCGACGTGGATCATCAATGCGAGTGCCTATTGAAGAGCCTTGACGTGGACGAGCTCGAGGCGGCAGCAGATCTCGTCAGAGAGGTGGTGGACGAGCTCGAGGCGGCGGCAGATATTGACGGAGCCATGGCGGAAGAGATCGAGGCAGTGGAGAATCTCGTCGGAGGGGTGGCGTAAGAGCTCGAGGCGGCGGCAGATCTCGTCATAGAGGTGGCAGAAGAGCTCGAGGCGGTGGCAGACCTCGTCGGAGAGGTGGCGGAAGAGCTCAAGGCGGCGGCAGATCTCGTCGGAGAGGTGGTGGAAGGGCTCGAGGCGGTGACGGATCTCGTCGGAGAGGTGGCGGAAGAGATCGAGGCGATGGTGGACGCGCGTTGGAGGACCCGTATGCTCGACTAGGATCTGCCAAAAGAGAAAGACTTAGGTCAAATCGATGGGGCCAGTTATATGACTTGAAAAAATTTAAGGTCTAAAATGAAAAAATAACACTAGTGAGTGCAAAATCATGAATATTCTTGCTGTAGGTCTCCTTTGCTAAGGGTCAAATTGCGAAATCTTGAATATTTTCATAGTAGTGAGTGCAAAATCATGAATATTTACCTATTGTTTTCCATAAAACTAGACTACAATGTAGAAATTTAACCAGTTGTTTTCCATAAAACTAGACTACAAACTAGACTAAATTTAGGCATTGCAGAACCAACTTACTAAACATTGTAGTCTAGTTGCCCATGTTCTGAATATTTATGAATTCGGAACAATGAAGGCCTTCTAGACATAAAATTACAGAAAATGATCAACACTAGATAAATAGAAAATGATCAACACTTGATAAACAGAAAATGACCAACACTTGATAACCAACATTACAGAACATTGTTCAACTTACAAACCAACATTACAGTAGATGCATTGTTCAGAACACTAGTCCACTAGAACACAATGTAAAATACATTACAACTTAAAATGAAACACAATTTCTAATTTCTTTCAACATGTTCTTCAAGGGTCTTCAATCTCCACAAAATCAAGGCAAATGTGACCATGCCTTGGGTCTGCAACAATCAGCAATAGCGATCCCTCCACTATATTTGCCTTCTCCCTAAATTGTTGCCATCCTATTGTGAATGCAATTCTATCATCTTCATCTTCTATGTGGTACCATCCTTCAAAGGGCACATCAAATTCCCTAGCCAACAGATTTGAATGTTCTTTCCATGGGCATCCAACTTCTCTGAATGTTTTTGCAGAAAGGTACTGGCATAGTAATATCTTGTGTAAGAACTAAGTCTGAAACATTGCATCAAATCAGTGAGAAATTAAGTAGTAGATAGTTACCAAGGCATCTAGTTCAACATTTTCCTGATTATACTTGTGCACCATAAACTGCATCTCATTGACACTTTCATAGAACTCTTCCTCAGCTAATTCTTGCCCTGGTTTTAGAGCCAAAACCTTGCAGATACCATAATTAATGGTTGCCATGTTCTCCTCACTAATTTCTCTGATGTTTGAGAAAATGGTCTTCTGAAGTATAGCTCTAATTTTAGGCATCACACAGTAAAGACGTGCTCAAAGTTGTAATCAATGGCAAACAGTTGACATGGCAAGAATGAAATATCTGGTCACACTGAAATTTCTCTTTCAGTTAACATGACATAAAACATACCTCCATCTGCAACAATAGGCTTCTCAACCTTCATATTGTCCACAAATTCAGACACTATGATATCAAAATTGTTGGCTTGTTCCACATACCTGAAAGAGACAACCTCACCTTGTTGGATATCATATTTCCTAACAAGGGAACACCAGTATGGTCCACAAATGGTAGTTCTTGACACTTCTTTCTCCGGGTAGAAGTCATACACATGCATGTTCCTGCATGTAGCCACCATCCAGTTCTTTGACATTGCATTTTTTTCAAGTTGTTCCTTGAATTTGCAAGGTACTGCCTGAAATTTAATCATAATACATTATTCACCTCCTTGCCAGATAAAAACAAGAGATCCATTGTGTGCAAAGCAATTTCTGATGTTATAACTTACCACTCCATTTTCAAATCCATGCATCATAATCAGATCAAAAGAAACTGCACGCTTGTCAGAATGGAGACCACAGTTTTGCACTGGTTGTTGGCACAGAACACAACTCATCTCATCCATTCCTATGACAAATAATGGAAGTATTAAGATATGGAACACAAATTCATTCATGAACGACAGTAAAATAGGCAAGGGTATTAATCACCTGTAGGATAACTGAAGAACTAAAGAAATGCTCCAGTTGTACAATCAGAGATTTGCATCACAAATGAAACATTCAGATGTAAGTACACAAACACAACAACAATATTTAGATAAGAACAGAAACATTCAGATGTAAGTACTCACCAAGAGGCAGAAGAACTCGACATAGGCAGAAGAAATGCTCAAGATTGTTACAACAGGATACCACCATGTGAAATAGGAAAGCACCTGGACGTGTGGGCAAGCACATGGCGCAGCACTTCCCCCACTTCCCCCACTTACAAGGACGTGTGTGCAGTGCATAAAATTAATGTAATAAATGTACAAAATGCTCTGAATAAATTAATTAATAGTAATTTACAGTAGTAGTTAAATTCAGGCACAAAATGCTCTGGATAAATGTACAAAATGCTCTGAATAAATTTAGGCATTAATGTTGTGGATATGAAAAAACACTAGTAGTTAACTAATAGTAATTTACAGTAGTAGTTAAATTCAGGCACAAAATGCTCTGAATAAATGTACAAAATGCTCTGAATAAATTCAGACATTAATTTTTTCATATTCACTGATAAAATGCATAGTAATTTTTTCATATTCACTCATAAATTGAGACACTAATGTAGTCTAGTTGCCCATACTCTGCTATTATGGAACTAATGTAGTCTAGTTGCCCATATTCTGAATATTTATGAATTCAGAACAATGAAGGCCTTCTAGACAAAAACAATACAGGAATATGAAACAAGTAATAAAACAAGCATAACCATAGAATTTCAGGCACAATACAAGTGATACAAACACTAGTAATTAACTTACATAATATAAAACAAGCACAAGTACCCAAACACTAATAGGTTCCTTACATAATAACTAAAACTTAAACAACATTGTTGACATTGTTCCTTAAACAACTGCAACACAACCTAAACAAGCATATGTTAACAGATCACAATCCCAGATCACTAGCTTTGTTGACATTGTTCCTTAATCCCAGATAACTGATTCCTTAGTGAACTACAGAACAATGTCAACAAAGTTCAACCCAAGGTGATCACTCATATGTTCTATCTTGATCACAAGCATTGAAGCCCATCCAACATCAGCAGCAAATGTGAAGTCAGTCCACCCTATGGTGAAACTGACTTCTCCATGTTCCTTGTTAATGGAGTAGGCACATTCAATGAAGTTATGTTCTTCTCCATCTAAGTCTTGCCCTTCCCTGGAAAGATGTGCTATGCCCTGTCTTGGGTACCTATAGCCTTGTACAGCCTCAATAGGCATGAACTGCAATAATCATATATTTTCACAGTTAGCATTTTTATACACATTAGGCATGCATAAAATGAAACAACAGAATAGTGATTTAGCTCTAAGCCTTACCAGTGCAATCAATGCTTGGTTTTCCACATTCATCTTGTGTATCCAAAAATTCTTCTCATCATTACTTTCAACGATCTCATGTTCTGTCACATGAACATCTTTGTAGATGGCAAATAAGATGGTGGTCATGTCCTGTTCAGCGATTGAGTGAATGTTTGAGAAGATTGTCCTGTACAAAATGCTTATTATTCTAGAAGGGACATCTCCAATCACTAAGAAAATAGAAGAAATAAAATAATTAGTATTAGTACATGTAAGAAATTAGTAGTAGTTGTTAGCAAGGACTTACAGTTAGCTTCATGGATGTATTTCTCAACACCATTTGAGGAAATAGTCACATGGAATAAATTGTCCAAACCCTCAATTGGATCTGGATCATATTCAAATTCTAGAACATCACCAAGACCAATATCATAGACTCTCCACAAGGACGTCTAGTAAGGACCACAAATTACTATCTTTTCATCAGTCTTCTGCAAGTACGTATCATAGTTTCTGATTGCACTACTGTTGGCAACCATCCAATTCTTAGGAGTGAAATCATTTAGTCTCTCCCTAAATGAACATGGAACAACCTACATGATGAATATAACATAATGTAGTTAACTTACCAAACCATATAATGAGTAATTCAATAAAGTAAACTAATGTTGTTTGGATGTGAAAACTCACCACACCATCTATGGTAAACTCATCAACAATGACAATCTGGAAGCTGGTTGCCCTCCTCTATGTCCTACCACAGTTGTGAGTAGGTTGTCCACACACAGTACAGTCCATTGCTAAAAAATAAACAAGTAATTAGTAACAGACCCTAATTATTTCAGCCACATTACAGTACCGAAGAACAATCTACACATTTCAGTGCTAAAGAACAATCTACACATTACAATACTAGAATTAGCATTACAGTACTAAAGAACAATCTACACATTACAGTATTAGAATTAGCATTATAGTACTGGAATTAGCATTACAATACTGAAGAACAATCTACACATTTCAGCCACATTACTGTACAACATTACAAGAACCTTAATCAGGAATATGTGTAGCATATTTCAGTCACAGTCACCCACAATCTGAAGAACAATCTTGCAAATATTAAAACCCTAATCGTTAACCCTAATCAGAAACATAAGCAGGAACAGGTGTAGCACATTCCATGAAAACCCTAATCGGGAACATAATCAGGAACACGCACATTCCATGAAAACCCTAATCAGGAACATAATAAGGACAAAATACCCTAATTTGAAACCCTAATCAAGCAGAGGATGAACGGTTAGAAGAAAGAGGGATTTACCGAAGAACAGTGGTTCTTCTTCTTTGGGTATCTTGCGATCACTGTAATATTAGAAGAAGAAAGAGGGATTAGGACAGAACCGCAAAATAAAGAATAAATCAAGAGAGGAGAAGATGTTTAGAAGAATCAAGCAACAGAAGTGAAAATGGTTGGAAGAATCAAGCAACAAAAGTGAAGATGGTTGGAAAAATCAAGCAACAGTACTCACCGATGATTAGCAGATGGATTTGTTGCAACAGAACTCACCGTACGAAATGCCGAGTCTGCAGATGGATAGAAAGAAAAAGAAAGATTAGAGAGAGAACTGAAGAAATCTGAAGAACTGCAGAGGAACTGAAGAACTCACCATACGAACTGCCGAGTCTGCAGATGGATGGAAAGAAAAAGAAAGATTAGAGAGAGAACTGAAGAAACCTGAAGAACTCTAAAGAACTGCAGAGGAACTAAAGAACTCACTGTACGAACTGCCGAGTGGGAGAGAGGGGCGGTTTTCCCTTCGGTTTCCCTCCTTATAATATTCCAATGCTCCCACGCGCTCTCTCACGAAGCTAACTGTCTCTTCGGTTCCAGATATTTTGGCCCATGTTTCCAACGAATGCCGAGTGGGCCTTTGCCTATTGCTTTCTCCTACAGTTGGGCCAATGGTGATGCAGCCCGACCTACGGTCGTTACCACATCATGGTCTCCAACTTACGCCAAGTCGTCATGGACTCCAAAGGTGAATCCGTTCCTCTATGCGAGCCCACTTCCTACCCTATTGAATGGTATGCTACTTCATACTCTGTCACATATGCATGATAGGTTCACACCGACAAGTACGGAGGCAAGGGAGTAAGCCCGGAACATCAAGCCCGACAAGATGGAGGCTTGGAAGAGGAGACGGAAGAAGCCACGCTTGAACCACCGGAGTCTCTGGCCTACACCGGAGTCTCCGGTCCTGCTACACCAGAGTCTCCGGTCTCACACGGAGTCTTGGACCGACCTCGGACCGACCCCCAAGAGACCGGGGACATTCAGTATGCCACTCCGGAGACGACACCGGAGACTGACCAGAATCTCCGGCCCTGACTAGCCTGCGTGATGGGCCTGCGCGCCGCCAGCTGGGCCCTGACTAGTCTTCGGCCTGCGTGATGGGCCTGCGCGCCGCCAGCTGGGCCTTCGGCCCATGTATCCCTCTAGCTCCTCCAAACCCTAGTTTTATCCCTAAACTACCCCTGTTCATGTGGCTGGCCTATAAATAGAGCCCCCACCCCTTCATGTATCCCTTAGACATAGATGATAGACTAAAGATAACCCCCTTGTGTGGAATCTCTAGTTTTGCCTCATCCCCTTATCCAAGGGGACCGACTATCGTCACCAACCTCGATTGGACTTTGCATCACGCATCCATCGTTGAACAAGGCCTTGGAGTTCATTGTCTTGTCTCCAAGTTGTCAAGACCCTCCCCAAGGTGTTCTTCCCTTTCCGATGTGGATTTGAGGGAGCACGTTGACCGATCTTTCCTTGCGAGGATTCTATCGGACCGGTGGCCGCTTGCTCGAGCAATCGGCCTTGTATCGTGTGAGTTTTGCGTGTGTTCATCGTGTTCTTCGCGAGGTGTGTGTTTGCTTCCGCTACCTTATCCCTTTCCCCTCGCTTTCCCCTTGATTTAACCACGAGATCCGTGAAGATCGGGCCACCCAAGAGGTTAACCCCTTCATCAAATGGTGACATTTGCCTCTTTCTCTAACAGTTGGGCCTTTGTCTTTTGATAAGTTTTTTGATCTATTTTTTAAAACAACAGTGACAAGAAGACAAAATGCAATTTGTTGCAACAACTTATCCTTGCTCTTGTGAAAAAATAACACAATAGCAGTATGGATTTGTTGCATCTATATTATTTTTTACAATTGTAAGAAGTATACAGAGAAGTTTCTTTTTTTAATCTATTTTTTAAAACAATAGTGGCAAGTAGAAAAAAATCAATTTGTTGCAACAACTTATCCTTGATCTTGTGAAAAATTAACACAATAGCAGTATGGATTTTTTGCACCAATATTTTCAGAAAAGCCAGAAAGCAAACACAACTGGATCAAAAAAAACAACTTGATACATAATATAAGTCATGTACACAACCACAACTGGATACATACACACTGGATATATGAACACTGAATACATGGTTCAATACAAAAGCAATTAAACATCACAAAGCTAAGAAATGCTGCAACACAAATTCATGGGATCTAATTAGATGATCTCTAGTAGATGATCCCTAGTTGATGATCTCAACAAAATTAAGACCAACAAACTCTTGCATGTGCCTACTTTCATCAAAAGAAGTGCTTCATTGCCAATGTTAGTAGCATTGGCGAAATCAGTCCATCCATTTTGAAAACACACATGTCCCATGTCCCAGGAAATGGAGTAACTGCAGTCAATGAACTCCTCTTCTCCTAACAGTTGTCCATCCTTGGAAAGATGAGCAGTGCCAAAACCTGGGTACATGTACCCATCTATAGCCTCAGTAGGCATGTACTGGAAAATAGAGAAAGATCCACACTTGATTTAGTTGCATACAAGTAAAATAATTTTAGTTGTCAAACATATGAACTGTGGGAAATTACCAGTGCATTTAAGTTAACATTCCAATGATCCATCTTGTGCACCCAAAAATGTTTCTGATCCTTTGGTTCATAAAATTCCTTCTCCACAAAAACATCTTTGTAAATGCCAAACAAGATTGCAGCCATGTCCTTTTCACTAATGCAGTGGATGTCTGAGAAGATTGTCCTATATAGGATACTTCTTATTGGGCTAGGAAAATCTCCTACAACTAATCAGAGAGGATGTGTTAGCCTTTATTATTTCGAAAATGCATTGTGAAAAAAAGATGAGTTATTGTTCTGATACCAGTTTCTTCAACTGCATCCTTCTCAACATAGTTGGAATGAACAGTTATGTCAAATGAGTTCTCTAAAGGTTCAAAGGGATCATCGGTACATTGGAAATGTACAACATCACCCAGACCAATATCATAAACTCTAACTAAAGATCTCCAGTAAGGGCCACAGATTAGTGTAGTTGTCTCATCCTTTTGTAAGAACAAATCAAATCTTCTAAATCTTGGGCTCTTGGCAACTAACCATTTCCCAGGAACTAAATTGTTCAACCTCTGTTTGAATGAGCAGGGAATGTACTGTAGTTTAACAACATATTTAGTTCCATTGCCAAAAACTGTTTGAATGAGCGGGGAATGTACTACCAAAAAAGATCAGTACTACCATTGCCAAAAAAGAATAGAGCAGAGAAGAACTATCAGAAAAACTTACCACACCACGTCTAAAACCATGGCCAATGACAATGTCAAATCCATTAGCTCTCCTGCTAGATCTGCCACAATTGTCAACATGTTGATCATAGATAGCACATGTCATGCCATCCATCACC
Source organism: Avena insularis (assembly GCA_023614405.1). Classification (NCBI taxonomy): domain Eukaryota; kingdom Viridiplantae; phylum Streptophyta; class Magnoliopsida; order Poales; family Poaceae; genus Avena; species Avena insularis. Next base: position 340,198,963 of record CM042689.1, on the reverse strand, counting down.
TACAAAATAATATCCAGGTTAATTCACCTACAAAAATTCATCCAGGTTGATCACAGATAGCAGGTTGAACTCACCCAAAAATCCGAAGGAGGAAATTCAGAACATGAGAGCTGAAAATGTAGTAAAAGAATTAGATTGCATCAGACTAAATCAAATAGAATAAAAAAATCTGTGTACAGAATTAAAGACAATAACTAACCTTAGAAGAAAAGCTCTGCGAACAAGAATTGTAAAGCGGTCAGGTTTCTCCTTCTATTTAAAGGGATGGGGGATGTAAAACTGCTCCCCCACATCCACCACTACCCCACGTCCACCACTTCTCCCACGATGTGGCCCATTTAATCAGACACTATCCACTTGTACACCCCCAAAAAACAGGCCCATTAACTACATGTGTAGTACTGATCTACATCTCCAGCTTTATTATCACCGACTGGAGCCACGCAGCTGGATCCCTAATTTTGACTGGAATAATCGTAGTGTCCCTGAAATTGAACAAGCAGACATCTCCCTCTTTAAGACTAAATGATTTGACAACATCTTTCCATCCAAAAAAGATAACTCCTTGTCCACATTCAGTTAGCATCATTCTACAGTACTGAGTCTTGGAAACTGTTGGCTTGTTCACAGCAAGAAGAATAACTTCAGATCCTTTAGGAACCCCATGCCTAGGAGCTCTTGAGCATAAGACAGGCCTTAGAAACTTCAAAAGATAAGTATTTGTGAATTCTTTTGAAAAAAATAGGAAAACAGAAATTTCAATTATGATCAAATCATACTATAGTAATGCAGAATACAAAGTTCAATATTATTAATAGTAAACTATGTTTCACTACTAGAAGCATGATCAAACAAAGAAATATTTTAACACACATTACTAACCATTTCTCCCTCTCCAGGTCTCCAGTGAACATGATCAAAGGAAGCTATGATGTTTTCTTCTGTCAATTTCCACACATACTCCTTAATATCAGGTCTTGGTAACTCCTCAACATAGCTTCTCAGTTGGATAACTTGATTGAATGTCAAATCAACCTTGTTTGCAAAAATGCATTCATTATCAAAGGATTCTTCACCAGCAAAACCAGGTCGTACATGACAAATAAAGCATTATTCATCACCCAAAACACTCTAGTAAAACAAGTATAACAGTAAGCATCTGCAGGTGAAAATCACACCTTTAATAGTAATCAGACTCCTTTCATCAATCTCAGTGGGGATGTACCTACAGAGATGTGCATAAATATGTTATAAGAGATAATGGAGTCTTGGCTGTCTTAAGAATGGGTTTAATAAGACAGGGTAGTACTCTTCAATTTTAAGTATTTCAAGCTTAAGGTAGAACCACTGATGTCTGAGTCTTGGTGGTAGTTTTCTTTCATCTGTGAAACTGAACATGCAAACATCCCCTTCCTTCAGATTAAATGCCTCTACCACCTTTGCCCATCCAGGAGGGATGATCTGGGATTTTCCATCTGTCTAAAGATTCATCCTACAATACTTGATTGTAGATCCTAACTTGAGCTTCACACCTACACTAACCAATTGAGATCTGGCTTGAATACAATGCCTCATGAGGTGTTCATCCATGAGAAATTGCATCAGGAACTTTCTTGTAAACTGTCGACTATATTCCTGGAATTTGTTAGATAAAAATGTGAATAATATCCAGAACTTACAGATAAAATATGAGTTGGGAACATATGTATATACCATTAACCCCTCCACAGGAATGACATTTGTTGATGTAACTGTGCTAACATAATTCTTAATTGTAGGCCTTGGTAGCACTTCCACATTGCTTCTTAGCTGCATTAATTGGTGGTAATTCATTTGAACCAAATTTCCAAAAATGCAGTTTGTATCAATTGAATCAAATCCTGAATGTCCATGTCCTAACAAATGCCAAACAATGTATATCAGTACCAGAAAATATAGATCAACTACAAGAGCATAGCTTAGAAAGAATAAAGCAAAAGTAAACGATGCTAAACAAACCTCTAATTGTGATCATTAGCCTATCATTGATCATGAGTCCCTCATCCCTCTCATCATCTTTATCACTGTAGTGATCATATTCATCAGTGAAACAATTACAGAAATATTTTTAGATCAATTAATGCTAGCTGAACTATTTCAGGTCAATTAGAATACTAGATGAACAATTTAGTTGAGAATTAAAGACATTAACAACATAGTTCGGAATTAAAGAGATCTAGCATTAGTAAAAATTAGATTTTTGTTTAGAATTAAAGATGAATTAGAATAACAGAACAATTTTAGATCTACAAAGAAGACTAGATGAACCATTTTAGATCTACAAAGAACACTAGATGGATGAAAAGACAAAGATTCTAACCTGCAATTATCTGATTGCTCTTGAGAAATCGCTAGGTGACGCGGGGGAGAAGGGGTTGTGGCTGCTGCAGTACAGTTGGTGCAGCTGCGTGGATCCATTGCAGTAGCTGCTGCGCCGCGGTGGTTGTCTGGCGGCGCGGACGGAGAGGTCCTGCAGCTCCGGCAGGTGGTGCGGCGACGCGGACGCAGAGGATCTGCAGCTCCGGAGGGTGGTGCGGCGACGCGGACAGAGAGGATCTGCAGCTCCGGCGGGTGGTGCGGCAACACAGACAGAGAGGATCTGCAACTCCGGCGGGTTGTGCAGCGACGCGGAGGACACGCGTGAGAAATGGAGGCGAAACCCTAGCGCAGACGGCGGGGTGCCTGTCTTATACAATGGACAAGAGAGGGGAGGGGGTTTGTGCAAGGTTGCGTGGGTGGAGGGATGAACATGATACTAAAAAATTAAATGAGGGGCGTCCCAGCTAAATATTATAACTACAGAGCCGAGGTGGAAGGACACAAAATTATTAGGAACAACACAAGGTACTAATGTGCAAAATTGCCATGATACACACAAACACACACACACATACCGCGGCCGTCACTTTCCACTCCCTTACTCCCTCCCTTTCCTCGTTAGGGTTCCACCACCGCCGCCGCCCCACTCACCGCAGAAACCAAAACCACAAGCCTCCGGCGAATCCCATCGCCGCTGCCTCCTTGTTAGAGCTAATCTGTTGCTTCTCATGTTCTTCTTCTTCTTCTCTTCTCCTTTCTTCTTCTGTTCTTCTTGATTAGGAACTGGAGTTCTAGATCTTTTCTGTTGACATTGCTATGTATAGATCTGTATTAATCTTAGATTTGTTCTTAGATTAGTGTGAAAATGTGTGTTGTTTTTAGATTTGTGTTCTATTCTTAGATTTGTTCTAGATCTAATATTCTCTGGTGTTCTAGATCTGAAAATGTTTGATCTTGTTCTACTGCTATAATTTAGGGTTCTGCTAGATTTTGACGATGCTAATGCTGATTTTGTTTAGGGTTCTGCTAGATTTTGTTTAGGGTTCTGCTAGATTTTGAAGATGCTAATGCTAATGCTGATTTTGTTCATGTTAATGGTCAGATTTTGTTAATGGCCGTGTTCATGTTAATGGTCAGATTTTGCTAATATCCTGAATGTTCATGTTAATGTTATAGTTCTGTTGATGTTAATGTTCTACATTAATTCATGTTTTGTTGATGCTATTGTTCTAAATGCTATAGTTCTGAAAGTTTTACATGTTCTGAATTTTTAGAAATTACTGAATGTTCAGAAAGTTCAGACTGTTCAGAATGTACTGAACTTCTGAATGTTCTGACCTTTCTAAATGTTCTGAACTTTCTGACTATTCTAAATGTTCAGAATGTAATTATAGACTTTCTGAATGTTTTGCTATTTGATCAGGTCCTAAATGTTTTGAATTTTCAGAAATTACTGAATGTTCAGAAAATTCAGAATGTTCATATTGTTCGGAATGTACTGAACTTTTTGAATGTTCTGACCTTTCTGAATATTCTGAATGTAATTATAGACTTTCTGAATGTTTTGCTATTTGACCAGGTCATGAATGTTTTGAATTTTCTGCTATTTCATCTGAATGTTCTGAACTTTCTAGATGTTATGAATGTTGTGTTAGATGTTCTGAATTTTTAATGTTGTATGTTTTAGCATTACTAACTACATGCTGTTTTATACTAGATGGGAACTTGTGAGGACTGTGCCATTGAGATCTCAGATGACAGTGGGAGTTTGCTCCCAAGCGACAGTTCTAGTGGCAGTGACACCTCTACAAAGTGGTTTTGTGCTAGATGATTATGTGCAAGATGATGACTTTGTTTTAAGGGGGTATGTATCTATACAAACTTTGAACTATCTAGTCTGTTACAACAGTTGAGAAATCGTACTAATATGAATCAAATGTGTTCTATTTGTGCTGTATCATGACCAAAAAACAAGGAAACAGATGAGTGGGAAAATCAGTGTATGTTTGGAAATGACATACTCAAATTGAGTTTTTGGAAGAATGGTGTAATGACAGAAGGCCAATAATTAGGTACTATGTCTACAGGATGACAAAGTCAGCTATCATTGAGAAGAAATGCAAAATGGTGAGATGCTATTTACTTTATCATGCATAACGGTGTAGTAGATATAGAGTCCAAAAGAATGCTAACTGTTGTGTAAACTTGACACTTACACAGGAATTTAATGTTGAGTTCACAAGCAAGTACCTGAAGAGATTTCTCAATGAACCAATTTCTGTAGGAAGTTGAATACATGGCTGTTGATGATCGTGTGGAAGTGAGGATGAAGATGGGTGTTGCTAATAGAGCAATGATAACCAGTGGATGGTGGTCATCTGTGCAGGCCTTCAACATGCAAAAGGATGATGCTATGTTGTTCAGTTTCTGGGTCTATTCAAAAGGTAAGTTGCACCTGATGCTCGCGGCACTCCCATAAGTGGTAGATCTGATAGTACTGATGTTGGGTGGAAGCATGTAGAACTTCTGCTAAGAGTTCTACTTCTTTTGGATGTAATTATCTGATGGGCTGCTAAGTTGGACTACTAAGTACTACTTTTGTTTATGTAAGTATGGAGCACTAAGTACTATGTTGGATTATCAGTATGGAATCGCTAGTATATAATTATGTGCTGTGTAATATCTGTTTTTTTCTTATTTGATTCTGCTGGTTATTCTTTTGGAGGCACACCACAAAGTGCCTCAAATGGATGACCACTTTGAGACACACCTGATAGTGCCCCAAATGGATGACCATTTAGAGGCATGTTTGGCAGTGCCTCCAATGATCATCCATTTGAGGCAATTTCAGGTGTCTCGGCTGGTTGGATAATGGAGGCAACAACATAGTGCCTCAGATGGATGATCATTGGAGGCACACCAAATAGTGCCACAGTTGGTCACTATTTAGAGGCATAATTTAGTGTCTCTAAATGGTAACCAATTGTGGCACTTCTAATCGTGCGTTAGTTGATATACTTTTAGTGGCATTATCACAGAAAATGCCTCTAAAAGATATGTCTTTTTGATGCACATGTCAAAGTGCCACTGATAGTTTAGCATGGAGGCACTAAATTGTGCCTCTATTTTTCAAAACATTAGAGGCACTATTAATAGTGCCCCAAAAGGATAAACTATTAGTGGCACTTTCAAAACTGTCACTAAAATCTCATATTTTGAGGCACTATTTTTCAAAGTGCCACAAATAGCTACAATTAGAGGCAGTTTGAAAAAGTGCCTCTAAGAAAAGTGCCTCTGATTCCTGGACGTGCCATAGTGATGTGCCGGCACACGGTACTTGCATATACAAAGGATCTGCCACATAAGGCTGGCCCTAATAAAAAATGGGAGGTGCTAGGCTTTCCAGTTATAGAAACTTTTACATTCTAGGTCCCTAGCCGTCAGATCAGGACGGGTCAACAATCAGATCTTCATGTTCCATCCTTTATTCCATTTTTGCAATATTTGTCTTGATTTTGTATATTTTTTGCCCTACTTTTGCTACATTGTAGAAAAAAGGTTCACTTAGAAACAGATGAAAACATTCATGCCGAAGACCTCGTCAAAGACTTTGTAGCACAGGTTTTGTTCTAATGTAGCAAAATCAGATTCACCAAAGACATCGTCGAAGACCTCGTAGCAAAAACATTTTACTACTATAGCAAAAACACAGAGCAATTGTAACAAAAGAATCTGATATTATAGCACAATGTTATGCTAATATAGCAAATCCGACCTCGTCGAAGACCTTGTAGCAAAAACTTTGCACTATTGTAGCAAACCCACAAAACATGTGTAGCAAACCTACAAAACAGGTGTAGCAAACCTACAAAACAGGGATGGCATGCTGGAGGAGGGGCATCATGGGCGCGGGGATCGCCAGAGGTGACAACCCACGGTTTAACGAGTCCTGGTTCCGGCAAGCAAGGCAATGGTGTGCCGACATCGAGAGAGCGAGCGCAGGGTGATACGTCGTAAACGTATCTATAATTTTTGATGTTCCATGCTTGTTTAGTATCTACTTTGCTTTGTCTATACTTTGAGGTATTTTTATATGTTTCTAGGACTAACATATTAATAAGATGTCACAGTGCCAGTTGCCTGTTTTCTTCTGTTTTTGGTTCCAGAAAAGTCAGAAAATCAATATTCTCGGAATTGGATGGGACAAAAGCCAAAGTCAATATCTTATCGTGGGGAACATGGAGCCAGAAGACAAGACGGAGTAGGGCCTCGAGGGGGCCACACCCCCTGGCCATGCGGCCTGGCCTGGCCCGTGCCTGGGGAGGGGGGGTGCAGCCGCCTCGGGCACCCCCTCGGCCTCCCTCTTTGTCTATAAAAAGCCCCTTATACCTAAACCCTAAGTACACGATCAATCTTCCATGAAACAGTCCGTAGCCGCCGCCACCATTGTCCCTAGGTTAGGTGGGATATGAAACTCTTCCCGGCACCCTGCCGGAGGAGAGAGATCATCCCGGAGGCCTTCTTCATCACCATGCCAGCCTCCGGTATGAAGCGTGAGTAGTTCCACCTTGGACTACGTGTCCATGTAGTAGCTAGATGGTTGTTTATCCTCCTTTGTGCTACCATGTTGAGATCTTGTGAGCTCTGTTCATGATCAAGATCATCTATTTGTAACCATGCATGTTGTGTTTGTGGGAATCCGATGGATATTGAGATTACTATGTCATATTGGTTAATGATTCTATCATGTCTGTGTTGTTTGAGATCTTGCATGCTCTCCGTTTCTAGTATCTATCTTGGCCAAGTAGATGCTAGTGACTCCAAGAGGGAGTATTTATGCTCGATAGTGGGTTCATGCCTCTATTTAATCTCGGGAAGTGACAGAAATCTCTAAGGTTGTAGATGTATTATTGCTACTAGGAAGAAAAAAACGATCTCTTGTTCATGGAGCAAGTACATTGTTTACTTTACACACCTTGCTTAAAGAAGTTATCCGTTGCTTGCAACTTAATACTGGAGGAGGTTCGGATGATAACCTGAAGGTGGATTACTAGTCATTGATGCAGTTGGATGGTGGTCTATGTATCTTGTTGTAATGCCCAATCAAATCTCATAGGATCATAAATGTCTATTATTGCATTGTTATGCCATGCTCTGTCATGTCAATTGTCCTACTGTAATTTGTTTACCCAGCATGTTATGTTGTTTATCTTAAGGAGAACACCTCTAGTGAACTATGGACCCCGGTCCAATCTTTACCATTGATACATCTTCTACTGTTCGTTGGGGCTAAGTCTTGAGTTTGTGTTGTGCAGGTTTCCAGTTGCTAGCAACACCTTTGAGTCGTTTCCTTCCTCTTACTGATTCGATCATCTTGGTTTCTTACTGAGGGAAAAACTTGCTGATGTACTCATCTTACCTTCCTCTTGGGGTTTCCCAACGAAGCTCTACAGTGTTCTGAGCCGCATCAGAGGGCGGAGTCAGCGCTAGGATGCAAGGTGGGGTCGGAGTGGACGTTCACGGGAGAGAAGGGGTGCGGTGACCCAGCATACCACTGCATGATGTAGTACACTATAGTCGTTGACATAACACTAATGAAACATCGTTCACTAGTATTACATCCCTCGGAGTGGAACAACAGAAACACAGCAGGTCCAAGACATGACTATAGGTTACAACTCAACTCTTTACACAAGATCCAGAGAACACTCTAGGTTAAAGATAGAGAAAGAATCTTCTTACAAAGAAGAATCAGAAATAAACAACTCAAAAACTATCATACTATTAAGACTAGTATTTTAACTAATGGTCTGGCATTGCTGCTATTGCAATACACTACAAAAATAGGTTCTATGGCTAGAGATTATATTCCTATCTAGTCAGAAACTTCATCTTCACTTCAGTTGATGTATATGTTGACTTCCTTGACTTCATTTAAGAGCTCAAGCTTTTGATGATGATTCCTGGAGCATAACTTGATGTAGACATCGTTTGTACTGGCTTTAGAACCTAGCAAGGGTTAAGAAGATACTTTGAGTACGAGCGTACTCAGCAAGTTCACTAGAAAAGTGTGTTTGGTGCACTATATCTATAGCCATAGACCGGAGGTCGTAGGCAATGCAGTTTTTCATAAACATTTCTTCAAAGGTTGCTTTTATTATGAAAAGCTATGTCCGTCAGCCTTCACGGGTTTACCAGAACTTTCATGGAGTTCCTTTCCCGCCGCGTTCGCATCTCCTTCCCGGAATAGGGAGTAACAAGTTACAGTTCTTACACTCTGCATAGGTGCGTCACGTTACCAATGAGAGATCTTAGCTTTGTTGCACATCCGAATTGCGGGTTCGTTCACACTTCCTTGGTGTGAGGCCCAGACTAAGATCCAAGCCAATCACTGCCTTCTCCGCGACCCCGGGTGTCTCCTTGGTGTACGCCAGCCCACCTATTGAATTACAGCAGTTGGCAGTACAAACCGTTCAGATGCCGGAACTATCGTGGGACGTTGAGGGCTCCCACCCATATGCTGCATATCCTCTATGAATTACCATATAATATGCATGCTATGAGTGATAACAGCCATGACCCGCACATCCAGCTCCATGCGAGAGGGAAAAGATACAACTGACTTCTCCGTCCCATTCCAAATCTCATGGTCAACGCGTAATATACGGCGCAAGAATCACTTGCGACATTGGTTTTTAAGTCCTAGATAATAGGTTCCTTTACCACTGGAACTCTTATAGTAGGTTATTACCTCATGGTAAATAACCTATAATCACTTTATTATGAAAATAGTGTTTTCTGTCTTTTTTCAAATGGAGGTGATGACAAAACTGGATTTGCAAAATACTTTACAGAAAATAATCAAAGGACATGAGCAAGTGTGAACTTGCCTTTTGCGATTACAAGATTATGCATGTAACATCCCAAAAATATTAAACTTGGATCATCAAACTCTAATCATCAAAACTAGGGTTAACAAAAACTTTCCCAACTAAAAATATGAAAGCATTCATATGTGTGTGTATTCAAAATTTGGATTCTTTTGAATTGCCATGGTTCTGTGTTTCTTTGCTTGTAAAATGATTCTTAGGTGAAATAAACATCATCTAAACAATCCCCAAACTTTTCCCAAAGACAAACAACTTGCAGATTCAAATCACTCAAACAAGCTCAAACAAGCTCAATTTTCATATGGGAAGATCCCACTATTTCAAAAACCACTCAAACAAGCTCAATTTTCAAAACCCAAGCACCCAGAGAATCCCCAGCACATGCCTAGCACACCCACCAAAAATCTTTTCAAAATTCAAAAGTAAGTTTCTTGCGGCTATTTCATCAAACAGCTTGCAGATTCATGTCAAACAAATCACAAACACTATAGTGTGCAGTAAATTTGGCCTAACTTGTTCGCCCTCTGGTTGCAACTAGCCCTTAGTAGATCATATAGCTCTTTTAACTATCCTTAGCATCACTATGAGCTTGCCTTGCCATCAATGGTGAGCAGGCCGAGCCTCACCATGCCAGCCCAAGGTGGACAACAAGCTAGACGAAGAACTAGCCGTGCCCACCTTGTCTGGGAGGTAGCCAGCACCTCACCGCCCCCTCTCTACCAGCCCTAGCTCAAAGACAGAGACAAGAACCGCCAGGAACGCCGTGCCTGCACCGCTGTCGACCATGCCGACGCGCACCACCGTGCACGCACCGTTCCCACTCAACCCGACCACCTCAAGCCTTTGCCGCCCTCCAGCATGAACCCCACCGTCCCAGGAGACCACTAGACATGATCGTTTCCTTGCCCGTACCCTGTAGCCACCGCACGCCGAGGATTTCACCGTCGGTACCGCGCAGAGCACCGCACATTCCCGACCATTTACCACCGCCCCTAAGCCCGCATTTAAGCTCTAGAGCATCACCAGGAGACCGCCCATCGATCGCCAACCTCAGCCATGCCTCTAGCCGCCCGTAGCCATGTCGCCACCGTCGCCTCCCCATCCCTCTCGGTCTCGCCGTCGAGCCTATAAAAGGAGGCCACCTCCAGCCATTTGAAGCACACCATTCCACTCCCCTCACCTTACTGATCGTTCCACCCTCTAGCCGGAGCACGAGGAGCAGCAGCTCGCCGGAATTGCGCCTGAGCAGGCCGCTTCTGGAGAAGAAGTGGGCCGTTTATTTTGACCACCCCCGGAGCTGCCTCGACCGTCCCTGAGCTCGCCGTCGACCACTCGTTCGTTTGCCCGCCTCGCCGTCGTTGCTGGAGCCCTGGTATGCCCCCTATGCACCCCCACTGCGCCGCTAGGGTTCGAGCTCGTCGGTGACATGTTCATCGTCAACGATCCCCAGCCGTCGATCTCCCTTCTAATCCAACAAACCACACAGCCCTGTACCGCTTCGTGCGTTATGAGCCACTGACTGGTGGAACCCCCTGTCAGCTAAGCCTCGCGCTGCGGAGTGACACTAGGCCGGCCCATTAACCTCTTCCGCGTAGCCCAACCGTTTGAATTTAGATTTTTCCATTTTAATTCAAACTCAGTTCTGTACATATATTCAAAAATCAACCCAGCTCGATTCAATGAACCAATTTTATTAGAAAGGTACTGAAATGCTTAATCCAAGCCCGTTGGATTTAAATCATTTGGATCTGTAGATCACCCTTGGTAAAAATAACAAGGCAGAAGCTTTTCTGCATTCAAACATTTTTCAAAATTCAACCATAAGAGCTTTTGATTTGATTCCAACTCTCAAAAATCACATTTGACCATACCTTTCAGAATATATAAAAACATTTGGGTTTACTTACAGAAATAATGTTCAAGTAACAAAAGAATGCCACATAGGCATTTCTAGTCACTTTATTTAATTAAAATAAAAAGGTTAAACCTTATTAAATCGTGACACCACTTTAAATCACATTCCCATGTACTGAAATATGTGGTGATGACATGTGTCAACATGATCCCATGTTTGAGTTGGAGAATATTAAATCTTAAGTAGTTTTCCAATGAGTAGAAATTACTTTTCTCAAATTAAAATAAATAAGACAAATGCTTTAATCTTGTAATGATAGGTGATGATGCTAGATCATCTATAGTACACCTTTGTGTGATGAGTGAAAATAGTTAAGTATTGTTTGGTGATTGTGTATCTCGTATTTATTTATAGACGCTAGTACCGACCAAGGATACGAGGAGGAAGGAGGATACTATGAGGAAGAAGCCGAGGAAAACTTCAACCACTGCTCTGCACAAGGCAAGCCTTACTAACCAAGTTGACCTATGCAAGCTAACACTTGCAATTATGAAAGTTATATAACTTATGCAATGCATTAAGCATGCTTGGTTGGACACATTTGATGATACCCAATCCTAGTTTTACTTGCAAGCTTTCTACTTTATTTCTTTATCAAAGCTTTCTCTTAGAGTTTACTTAAGTGACTTGTAGATTCTAGGAAGATAATTGAAGGTTGCATAAAGAACATTAAATTTGGCCTAAGTAGATAATCTGGATGTCATCCTAAGGCATGAGATTGAACTTATCTCCACTTGTTTACCACCCCTCATTAGTACTTAACCCCACTTGTAGATGCTAGTGCTAAGCATAAAACTTGATCAACTTTAGATTGGAATACTTGGTGAAAATGGTTATGAAAACCTTGGAATGATGAGTCATTCTATTGAAATGTTTTGACATGTGTTTCTGAACATCAGATGATTTTGATGATGAAAATGTTGAGGCATGAGCCTTAGCCCTTTATAAAACTGATGGTTGTCTGGATGCGATACCATTCCAATTTTACCATACAACCACAATACCCGAAAATTGGGTAGGGCTTGACTGGAAACTTATATACCTTAGTATGGGTTCCCTCACGGCCAAGGTCTGAGCTGACGCTACCTTGTGAAGATTGTCCACTGCAGCACTCCAAGATGACAGTTGGTCATGGTTGGGAGGCCAAACTCATAGGAGAGGTGCCTATACTAGGGCGTGTAATTGAAAGGTTAGGATTGATTATCCGCATACTGAGTATGGCGAATTCAGGAATTGTTCCTGGCGGATGTATCGAATGTTGTGGTGAAAGTGTACAATCTCTGCAGAGTGTCAAACTATTCGAATAGCCGCGTTCGTGGTTATGGACAGTTGGAGTGGCCATACTGTTCCCCCGTCAGATGTTTTCAAAATGACTTATGAAATGAATTGAGACTTTGACTTGACCACAACAGAGTTGTGATATGAAATTCAAGTTCCCACTTAGGTGTTATAAAATCAACTAGCTTTCTTTGCTTCTGAACTGAGTAGAGGTAAATCTGGCTTTTTGCAAAACAACCCTAGAGCTTAGTGTCCTACTACAAAAAAAAACCCCTTAACTTGTTAGTATTAGTTTGCGAGTACTTAAAGAGTACTCATGGCTTTGTCCCTGGCTATTCCCGTGGACATACTATGAAGAGGGTTACCAGGATGATGGACCGCAGGAAGGTTACGACAACTAGGATCATCTCCCATCGTCAGCATTGCCTGTGACCCTGAAGATGGAGCTTCGCCTACGCTACCTTTATTATTACGTTATTCCGCTGCTTGAGTTGTATTAAGAACTGGATCATGAGATACTTATTTGTTTAAGACCTTATGTATGGTTTGTAATGGATGATGTACTACGACATCCAAATCTGTTATGTCTCGCAAAAATGGTAATCCTGGGATTGCGATGTATGGCATAACAGGCATCTGGGATTAAAAATCCGGGTGTTGACAAGTTGGTATCAGAGCCATCCTGACCATAGGAGACCCTAGTTAGAATGGACAGTTGAATCAAAAACTTAGTTTCAAAACCAAAGGAAGTGAGTATTTACAAAAACTTATTCCCATTCTTATCACTTTGATTCTTTCATGAAAATTCATGTTCCTCCAAAACTTTTGCAAAATACCTAAAATTTGACACACTTGATCACTCTACTAACTTACTCATCCTATATTCTTATAGATGGACGTGAAGTAGAGCAAGTTTTATCAGTTGGGGAATGGAGGAGGCCTCATCTTTGAGCGTGACTTGGACCAGCTTTCGGAACTTCTAGAGCGTCCGCACCCCGAGTCCTTTGGAGCTCAGCTCAATGATCAGGAAGGAGAAGATCGGCAGTGGCTAGTTGTTGCAAGTCTCCGAGGAAAGATCGAACCTCCCACTGCCGAGGGAATTCAGTTCACCTTAAGAGAGAACAACTGGCTCGATGGACTTGCCAGGGCCATGCAAGAAGCTCTTGCCCGTCTATGTGGGCAGAGTATCAACCAGATCAAGGGTACCCGCTTTGCGTTTTGTCCAAAGCGTGATGCTATGGGACAGCCACTGGAAGCCCCATCCCACCACGAGCTAAAGACGCAGTTGGACCACCTCAGCTTCATGATGTATGATCGTCAGCAAGAACTGGAAAATGCCCGTGACTACTCCAACCACAAGTCCGCCATCATCAAGACGAAGGATCAGACCATCGCCATGCTAGCGAAGGACCGCAAGTCTCGCCGCCGTCAGCTTGACAAGAAGGAGCGCATCATTGCCCGTCTTCGCCACCGTATCTCGGATTTGGAGGAGACCATCCACGAGAGACACATGCAGTTGGAGGAAAGGGAGAATGCCGGAGAAGATCTTCATGGAGACCCCTACTCTTATCTCAGCGATGATGATGACTTTTTGGAGGATCTGGCCATGGACTTCTTCACCGATGAGGATGACTTCGCCTTCATCGATGATGACGAAGATGATGAGGATGACGATTACACCGACTCCAAGGAGTAGTAGAACTTGAGCACTAGCGTAGTGAGTTGTATTCGGTCCCACTGTATCGTAGTTTCCAGAATGGTTCTTAAAACCATCTGTTTCCCTTTGTTGTGGTGTGTGTTGTATCGTGTGCTATGAATGAATGAATGAAAAGCAAGTTGCTAGAAAAGATGAGTCAAACTTAAAAACTTTTCAAAGTCCCTGAACCTTAGAAATTTCCCTCTTTTCTCATGATCTATCTCAATCTTCAGATGCCACGCGGAGGAAATGGTTCATCCTCGGACCCGATGTTGCAGATCCTGCAAATGTTAGTTTTCGATCGCGAAGATGAAAGAGCAGAACGTCAAGCCAACTTAGCCACCCTTCATCACATAGCTCAGATGGCCAACAACAATCAAGGCCAAGGAAATCAGGACAACCATGGATCTAAGCTCAAGAATTTCCAGAACACCAACCCACCTGTTTTCTCTAAGTCGGAAGAGCCCCTAGATGCAGGTGATTGGCTGCAAACCATGGAAAACAACCTGGAAGTCACCGGAGTGGAAGCTAACGAGAAAGTTCTGTTCGCCACCCACTATCTAGCCGGAGATGCAAGAGCATGGTGGAACAACGTTCGTGCAATGACCGGAGGACAAATGATGACCTGGGAGGAATTCAAGGTCAAGTTCAGCAGAACCCATGTGCCACCGGGTTTGATCAAGAGAATGAGAGATGAGTTCAGAGAACTGAAGCAAGGAAGGATGACTGTAGTGGAGTACCGTGACAAATTCTTGTCATTACCTAGGTATGCCCCAGATGAGATCGACACTGAAGCCAAGAAGAAAGAAAGATTCTTGAATGGTCTGCACGATGAGATGCAGACGGTGTTGGTCAATATCCCCTTTGCTGAAATTGAAGCCCTCATCGACTCTGCCATTCAGATGGAAGGAGAGATCAACCAAGACAACCAGAACCGCAAGCGCCGCATGATGCATCAGCCAGGAACCCATCATACCCCAAAGTATCGCCCCAACCCATCTCCAGGATTTGCCCCGAGAACCAACAGACCCCCGATGAACCGTCCGACCTATCCCAACCGTGGCAACCCAAGGCCCGGAGGAAATCACAACAACCCCAGCAACTCTGGCAATTTCAACCGTGCACCACCCATGTTCAACAACAACAATGCTGCCGCCAACACCAACACTGCCCCGAGGACTGGAAGCAATGTTGTGCCTATTGCAGCAAAGGACAAGTCGCAAGTGACTTGTTATGACTGTGGAAATAAGGGTCACTACTCTAATGAGTGCCCCAAGAAGAATGCCCCAGCCCCTAATACAAATGCCCCAGCTCAGCAGCAGCGTTGTGTTCAGCCCGAAAGAAGGTTTGCCCTAGGGAACTCGCTCAACCGCAACGACCGTCTTTTTCTCATGCATGCTGAAGAAGCCCAGGAAACGCCTGATGTCGTGCTGGGTATGTTTTATGTTAATTCAGTACTTGCTAGAGTGTTGTTTGATTCTGGTGCATCACACTCATTTGTCACCGAAGAATTTGCATGCACTAGTAAGATTCAACCAACCAAACTGAAGCATGTTATGATTGTTCAAATCCCCGGTTCAACCACCAAAGCTAGGGAAATTTGCAAAGCCGTCCCTATCCGAATCCATGGCATAGATTTTTATGCTAATCTGATAGTACTCGGAACTAAAGGTTTGGAAGTAGTACTAGGAATTGATTGGATGTCCAAACATAAAGGATTAATTGACTGTGCCAAGAAAGCCATCACCATGACCAGTATAGCTGGAATATCAGTCGAGCATGTATCTGAAACCTTACCTCGTCAATTCAAGTGCAACCAGAGTATATCCCAACCTACCATTGACCAAGTCCGGATAGTATGTGAATACCCCGACGTATTTCTAGATGTTTTGCCCAGTATGCCCCCAGATCGGGATATCGAGTTTATCATTGAATTAATCCCCGAAACAGGACCCATAGCCCAGAGACCCTATAGTATGAACCCGTCTGAACTAGCGGAACTGAAGAAGCAACTAGATGCCATGTTGGAAATTGGATTGATTCAACCAAGTGTGTCACCATGGAGATCACTTGTCTTGTTTATGGATAAGAAGGATGGAGGTAACCGTTTGTGTACGGATTATCGGAAGTTGAATGACGTCACTATCAAGAACAAATACCCATTGCCCAAGATAGAAGATTTGTTTGATCAGTTGACCGGTGCCAAAGTGTTTTCTAAGATTGATCTTAGAACTGGCTATCACCAACTCAAGATTAGCGCATAGGATATTCCAAAGACTGCCTTCACCACCAGATATGGATTATACGAGTATACCGTCATGTCTTTTGGATTAACCAATGCCCCCGCTTATTTCATGAATCTCATGAATAAGATTTTTATGGACTTCCTGGATAAGTTTGTCGTTGTTTTCATCGATGACATTCTGAATTAATCCAAATCAGAAGAAGAACATGAGCTACACCTAAGGACCATTCTTGGAACCCTTAGAGAGCATCAGTTGTATGCCAAGTTTAGCAAATGTGAATTCTGGTTACAGGAGGTAGGATTCCTCGGCCACATTGTATCAGCCGGAGGAATTGCCATTGACCCTGCAAAGGTGAAAGATGTCGAATATTGGCAAGCCCCAACCACTCAAACCCAAGTTCATGCATTTCTCGGATTGGCGGGATACTACCGTAAGTTCATCGAAGGATTCTCGAGTATCGCCAGACCCATGACCCAATTGCTGAAGAAGGACAAGAAGTTTGAATGGACGGACAAATGTGAAGCGTGTTTTCAAGAACTCAAGAGGAGATTGATTTCAGCCCCAATCTTAATCATGCCGGATATCACGAAGCCCTTTGACGTATATTGCGACGCATCCAAGATCGGTCTCAGATGTGTGCTAATGCAAGAAGGCAAAGTTATATCATATCTATCCCAACAACTGAAACAAGATGAGCAGAATATCCAACCCATGACCTCGAGCTCGCAGCCGCAGTTTTAGCCCTAAATACATGGAGGCATTACCTGATGGGAAATCATTGTGAGGTTTATTCGGATCACAAGAGCCTGAAGTATATCTTCACTCAGAAGGAGCTGAATATGAGGCAGAGAAGATGGATTGAGCTAATCAAGGATTACGATCTGGACATTCACTATCACCCCGGTAAAGCCAATGTGGTAGCAGATGCCCTTAGCAGATTGCCGTGCCGCTTGAACTCCATGATTTTGAAGGAGCAACCAAGTCTGCACAAAGAGATGGAAGATTTCCGAATGGAATTAGTGAGTGAAGGATTTTTGGCTAGCATAGAACTTCAACCCACTTTGATCAGCCAGATCAAGGAGGCGCAGAAAGGAAATGCTAGTATCGCCGGAATCAAGCGTCGTATCGTTACAGGCAAAGTACCCGGATTCACCGAAGACGAATAAGGAGTTCTGTGGTACAAAGGACGCCTTTGTGTACCAGCAGATTTTGAGTTGAAAGAAGTTATTCTGAAAGAAGCTCATGATACTCTTTATTCTATCCACCCCGGAGGAATGAAGATGTATCAGGATTTGAAGGAACAATTCTGGTGGCATAAGATGAAGAGAGAAATCGGAAGCTATATCGCCAAGTGTGATATCTGTCAGAGAGTCAAGGCGGGACATCAAAGACCCGCTGGATTGTTGCAACCCTTGCAGATTCCGGAATGGAAATGGGATTCTGTTGGAATGGACTTTATCACCAGATTGACTACTTCTAGTAGGGGAAATGACTCTATCTGGGTCATAGTGGACAGATTGTCCAAAGTCACCCATTTCTTACCCGTCAATACCACATATCAGAGTTCGAAGCTAGCGGAGTTATACATCGCTAGAATCGCCAGTGATGGGGATATGCCTACCGGGGTATACCTAGCAGGACGTTTCCTACTGGCCCAAGCGTCAGCGAGTGGGCCTGCAGGACAGCGACTGGATCAAGACTTGGCGTGTTCTCAATCGGAAGTCAAGGCCCGTATGTAGCTAGGCCCAGTCGGACTAGGTCATAGAATCTCCGAATCCTTAACTAATTCGGTTGCAATATGTAAACCCTAGCGAGGTGAGTCTATATAAACCTCCCTAGAGGACGCATAGAGGACACGTTCCATCATACACCCTAGCGACTCGCCGCCTAGCCTCCGAGCTCGCCCCATTGTACTCTCACCATAATACAATCTAGCAGGAGTAGGTCTTTACCATCCGGGGGCCGAACCTGGGTAAACCCTTGTGTCTCAGCCCTCATCTCGCACCGCAGATGGCTGGCCGCCCTTGCCCCATGTTCTACTACTCGTTGCCGATTGCAGCATCTGCCGTGGTCATTCCCACGACAGTGGCACCCACCATGGGGCCTGGCCGGTCAGGCCGGTGTTCTGCGGCGAGATCCAATCTGCCCATCAACGAGTCGATCGCAACCGGCCGCATGATCGCGATCGGCGAGATGCTCCAGACCTTGCCGAGCAGCTACGTCCCGGCGGCGCGACTCGTCACGCATAGCATGATCCTACCAGTCGGCACGATCAGCCTCTTCGTCGGCCTCACCAACGTCATCATCTCGGAGGACTCGGCTCGCATCCGCGAGTCGCTGCCACGTGACCGGCTCTCTGAGATCTAGGTCCGCACGATCCACCGCCTCGCCTCCGAGTATGACTTGGCCCACAGCAACATGGCCGAAACAACCGCGGCCGTGGATGACGCAGCCCTCAACGACGACGCCGATTCGGCGACCCCGACGTCACTCGCCGGATCCATTGTCGCCGCGTCACCCGCGGGCTCTATCACCCAGGTCTCCAACGTCAGAGACTTCGAGGATCCCTCCATCCTCGGGATCTTCGGCTTCGATTTTGGGTCGGAGAACTCTGCCGACCTCCGCGACGGAACCGGCCGCCACGCCGCGACCTACATGGCAAGTGGCACCGACCCACCGGAAGACCCATTCTCCATGCCGATCCCTCCAAACGCGACGGCGACGGAGGTCGAGGAACTCCGCCTAAAGCTGGCGGAGGCATTCCGCAAGGAACAAGCCGAGCGCGAAAAATTTCGCCTCGAGCAGGTGACATCGCAGGAGCTATCGCGCTACCACCAACTCCGAATCAGGTCGCGCCTGAACCCCACCGTCCAGGGGCGCGCCCTGAATTTTGACAACGAGAACGACCCGGCCCGCGCGGCCGAGCGCGCGATCTGAGAGAACGCGCCGCTAGGAGGAAGCACTTGCCCCCCACCAGGAGCAACGGCCAATGGCTCCCCGCCACCACCTAACCACGCACCCCCCAGGGACCAGCCAAGGATCTTGGTCTCCTCACGGGAGCGAGACGCGAACGGCCTCCCGTTGTTCTCTACCCCAATGGACAACCTCGTCGCGGGCTGAGCAGCAGTCGACAACATTGCAGCCACTGGGGAAGGCGCCCTGCAGATTCAATATGCCAAGGCTCTGCTTGCCAAAGCGGTCGAGCAACAAAACGCAGGCGTCGACTCACAAGGTCGGATGTACTCGCGTTCATTGGGCAGCAGAGCGGCCTCAAGAGGCCGCCCCATGGTGGCAAACACTCTCAACTGCCCGCCACCCGAACCCCCTACAGCTCCAACGCTGACCCGCGAACGCGGCACTCTCCACCAATGACCCTAGGCCGGCGACCAACTTCGTCGCCGCCAACAGACAACCCGTCGACGCCCGCACCCACATCATCAACAATTAGAGCTGGCGTGCATGCCAGCCTGACCGAGGGGGTCGCTGAGCCGCATCGGGCCCCAGTTCTTTGGACCGATGATCCAAGGCGAAAGATACCCGGTGAACTTCAAAGCGCCGAAGGAAATAGAGAAGTACGTGCACGCATCCCTCCGTATGGCTGGATACCTACCTCATGGCGATGGGGATCGCAGGCCACACCGACCTACTAGCCACCCGCTACCTCCCCCTGATGATGGAGGGGGCGTGCAGGCAGTGGATTAACACCCTTCCCGCAGATAGCATCGACTCCTGGGAGGAGATGTGCGAGGCCTTCGTCAGGCACTTCGAGGGTTCATACACCCGCGCCACCACCATCGAGGACCTGGAACGGTGCGTCCAGGGACCCCGCGAGTCGACCCGCAGCTGGGTCCAACGGTGGCAAGATCTATGGTACAACGCGGTCGGAATCCACCCAGACACCGCGATTCACTGCTTCAAGACCTCGTGCCGCTACGAGCCCCTGGTCGCCAAGCTCAAACGAGCGTACCGCACACTCGAAAACATACTGGACCTCCTGGAGATCGCAAAAAGGTACGCGGAGAAGGACCCAAACCAAGAAACCGACGACGAGTCGGGAGGACACCGCCGCACGAGCGGCCACGACAACGGGAGACGACCCGACTTACGCTACAGCAACACTCGCCTCACTGGAAAGCGCCGCAGTGACGGGCGAGTCGACTTCGTCGCCAACGCTGGATACGCGCAGCGCGAGCCCAAGAGCTTCCGCCGCGATGGTGGCAACTACAAGGCGAAGCCGAGGTTCGACCCCGTGGCCATTCTTAACCAACCTTGTGTATTTCACAGCATGGAAGGGAAACCCGCCAAGCACACGACCCCCGACTGCCACTCTCTCAAGGAGATCGAGAAGGCACGACGCGCGCGGGAAGACCCCGACAACAACCCGCCAAACGGCAGAAAATTCAGCAGCATCGCCGGCTCGCTCCACACCTTCACAGGCTTCAACACGAAGCACGAGAAGAAGGTCATCGCCCACGTCGTCGCCGTCAACGCGGTGGCCCAGATAGATATCCCCTAGTTCCTCAACTGGTCTGAGCAACCAATCACTTGGAGCCGCACAGACCACTCTCCACGGATCGAGTATCCGGGCCGAGTCGCCCTGGTGGTCAAGCCCAAGGTGGGAGACTACTGGCTCCCCAAAACATTGATGGACGGCGGCAGCTCCATCAACATCATGTACCTGGACACCTTCAGGCGACTGCGGCTCCCGTAGTCGATGATCGAGACGACCTACACCACGTTCGACGGCATCGTCCCCGGTCGTAAGGCGTACCCGATCGGCAAGGTGACGCTGCCAGTCACCTTAGGCACACCGGCAAACTTCCGCACCGAGCGGATCGTCTTCGAGCTGGTGCCCTTCGACAGCCCCTACCACTGTGTCCTGGGGCGCCAAGCGTTCGCCAAGTTCATGGCAGCACCCCACTATGCATACAACGCGATGAAGCTACCCGGGCCATGCGGCGTCATCACCATCCATGGCGACCCCGACATGGCAGCCGAGTGCGAGGCCAAAGGAGCCGAACTCGCCGACGCCGTCATCGCGGCAGAGGCCAACCACGCCGATGAGCTCGCCAAGTACGCAAGCAGGGTCAACAACGACCCCACCATACTCAAGAAGCCCAACTCGGAGGGCGGCAACTCCACCGCCTTTGAGGCAACGATGCATACCCGCACCGTCGAGCTGGTCCCAGGCGACTCCAGCCAGACGGTGACTATCGGTACGGGCATGAGCCCAACATAGGAAGGTGCGCTCATCGAGTTCCTCCGTGAGAACAGGGACATCTTCGCGTGGAAGCCCTCTGACATGCCTGGTGTCCCGAGGGAACTCACTGAGCACAAACTCAACGCCGACCCCAAAGTGCGACCTGTTAAGTAGTCGCTGCGGCCCTTCAATGAAGAGCGCCGCCGAGCCATCGCCGAGGAGGTGCAGCGTCTACTCGCTGCAGGCTTCATCCGGCCAATCAAGTACTCCAAGTGGCTGGCAAACCCAGTCCTGGTCGAGAAGAAAAACGGGACCTGGAGGGTGTGTATCGACTACACAAACTTAAACAGGGCCTCCCCAAAGGAGCAATTCGTCCTCCCGCGGATCGACCAAATCATCGATTCCACTGCGGGCTCGGAGTCGCTATGCTTCCTCGACGCCTACTCTAGGTACAACCAGATCAAAATGGCCGTCGAGGACGAAGAGAAGATGGCGTTCATCACGCCATTCGGAGCCTTCTTCTACACTGCCATGACCTTCGGCCTCAAGAACGTCGGGGCGACCTACCAGCGGTGCATGCAGGAGTGCCTTGCGAGCCAAATTGGCCGCAATATCCATGTCTACATCGACGACGTGGTGGTAAAGTCCGCTCGCCAGAACGACCTACTCGCCGACCTGGCGGAAACATTTGCCAACCTGCGGAAATACAAGATAAAGCTAAACCCAGGGAAGTGCACCTTCGGTGTGCCAACTAGACAGCTACTGGGATACATCGTCTCCAAGCGCGGGATCGAAGCGAACCCCGCCAAGATCAACACGATCGCTCGCCTCGGCAGACCCGAGTGCCTGCGCGACGTCTAGAAGCTGGCCGGGCGAGTCGCGGCTCTCAGTCGCTTCATCGCCCGGCTAGGCAAAAAGGCGATGCCCCTCTACCGCCTAATGCGCAAGAACCCCACCTTCCAGTGGGACAAGGAGGCAGACGACGCGCTCCACGATCTCAAGGAGGTGCTACTCGCAGCACCTCTACTCGCCGCCGCTATCAACAAGGAACCCATGCTGGTCTATGTCGCGGCTTCGAGCTGCGTCGCCGTCATGGTCGTCGAACGGCGGAAGGAAGGAAAGGCGCCGGTGCAGCGGCCAGTGTACTACATCAGCGAAGTCCTCACCGAGTCGCGCCAGCGCTACCCGCAATACCAGAAATTGGTATACGCGATCTTCAGAGCACAGCGGCGACTACCGCACTACTTCCAGGAGCACCCAATAACGGTCGTCTCCACAACACCGTTGTAGGATATCATCCGCAACCACGAGGCGACCGGGCGAGTCGCCAAGTGGGCCGTCGAGATCGGCGTCCACAACATCAAGTACGAGCCGCGCAAGGCGATCAAGTCGCAGGCCCTCGCAGACTTCCTCGCTGACTGGGAGGAGGCCCAACAGCCATTACTGGAACCTACACTTCAACGGCTCCAAGAACGCGGACGGTGCAGGATCAGGGATCATGCTAACATCTCCGAAGGGCGACAAGCTCCGCTATGTCCTCTACCTCGACTTCACCCCCTGCACCAACCAACATGGCCGAGTACGAGGCGCTACTCCACGGCATGCGAGCTGCCAAGGAGATGAACGTCCACCGCGTGCGCTGCTATGGAGACTCCGACCTAGTCGTTGGGAAAGTCGCCGGCACCTGCGACGCTGTCTCCCCCACCGTGGCAGCGTACCGCCAAGCAGTGGACCAGCTGGGTGGACACTTCGCAGGCTACTCCGTCGAGTGGATCGACATGCGGAAGAACGAGGAGGCCGACGCACTCTCTCGCATCGGCTCGGCTCGCCTCGCGCCACCCATCGGCGTCTTCCTCGACACCATCACCAAGCCCTCCGTCTCTCCCCCAAGGGAGATCGACATCGGAATCCCGCTGCAACCAGAAGCAGCCCTGGTCGCACTAATCGCCGAGCCAAACGATTGGACCGCACCATACGTCGCCTACCTGGAGGGAGGCACCCTGCCCGTGGACGAAGAAGACGCCCGGATGATAGCACGTCGCTGCAAGTCCTTCGTCATCATCAATGGCGAGCTCCACAAGCGCAGCGTGACCGGTGTGTTCCAACGCTGCGTTCAACCCGCCGAAGGACGCAAAATCCTCCAAGACATTCACTCCGGCGACTGCGGCCACCACGCTGGCGCCCGCTCTCTGGTCGCAAAGGCTATGCAACACGGCTTCTACTGGCTCACCGCACACGCAGACGCGGTTGACATCGTCCAGAGGTGCGCCGGATGCCAGAAACACGCCAACCAGACCCATGTGCCGAGTTCGGCGCTCAAGACAATCCCCATCACCTGGCCATTCGTTGTATGGGGCATGGACATGGTAGGCCCCTTCAAGAAGGCCCCCTCCGGCTTCACCCACCTCCTAGTCGCAGTCGACAAATTCACAAAATGGGTGGAGGCCAAGCCAGTCCGCAAATGTGACGGGAAGACTGCCACCAAGTTCCTCCTTGAGCTCATCTACCGCTACGGCTTCCCCAACAGCATCATCACGGACAACGGCACCAACTTCGCCAAAGGAGCCATGGCCGAGTTCTGTGAGGAACACCACATGCGACTCGACCTCGCGTCAGTCGCGCACCCGGAGTCCAATGGCCAGGCGGAACGCGCCAATCAGAGCATCATCCGTGGCCTGAAGCCACGGCTCCAAGTCCCACTGGAGCGCACTGCCGGGTGCTAGGTCGAGGAGCTACCCTCCGTCATCTGGGGAATCCGCACTTCCGTCAACAGGTCGACAGGATTCACCCCCTTCTTCATGGTGTACGGTGCCGAGGCAGTCATGCCCACCGACCTCGAGCACGATTCACCAAGGGTGGTCAACTACACAGAGGCTGCAAACGAACTTGCATGCCAAGACGGAGTTGACCAGCTCGACGAGGCACGCGACCTAGCTCGCTCCCGCACTGCCATCTACCAGCAAGGGCTCCGCCTCTACCATAGCCGGCGAGTAAGGGCTCGCACTTTCCAGGAAGGCGACCTCGTACTGCGCCTAATCCAGGACAAGAAGGGCATGCACAAGCTCTCCCCCCTTGGGAGGGACCATTCGCCATCAGGCGAGTCCTAGGCAACGATGCCTACTACCTCACCGATGTCCGAGGGGATGGGAAACTCGACGTCAAGCGGCCATGGAATGTAAACCTCCTACGGAAGTTCTACTCCTAGAACTCCATACATGTACTCTCCACCCGCTATGAAATAAAGCAGATCGGTCACTGAAAATCGTGTTTACTCTCCGTGTCTTGTGCCACTCGCACTTGTAATAACAGCGTTATGCTACTCGCAGAAGTCAACCTCTGGTAAAGCGACCGGCGCGGCCAAGTAGTGCGGTACGAGGGCACTGGGAAACTCCAGGCCTCGTAACGTCCACGAAAAACGCCAACCCGGAGCCCCATTGGAGTCGCCTAGCCCGACTGGCTCAACGAGCCAAGACAACTACACTCGCTCCTCACAGCGATTAAGGTCCTCCACATCCTCGGCACAGTGACCCGAACGGCCAAGTACCACGCTCGGGGACTGACACCTAGCCAAATACGAGCGACTAGGGAAAAAGCCAAGTATGAGAGCGCGCCCAGGACTCGCCATGCGATTGATCCTACGGATCGGGCAGGAGAGACGCGCTAACAAATACGCTCTTAGTCCTCACCTACCTTGGAGTTGTGACTAGAACCACCAAGTACCACGCTCGAGGACTCGGCAACCCGACCCCGTTCGCGCCTGGGAAAGCGGTCAAGTAAAGAGCACCCCTGGGAGTCGCCTTGCGACTGGCTTTCCAAGCCATGGCGAGTCGACCTCAACTCACTAAAAGTTAACAAACATATAACAATGAGATAAACCCCACAAAAGGGCGGACGCGCTCGGGGACTCGTTCAATCAAAATCCAAAATCACAAAACAAAATGACAAAACAACACGAATTTCCTTTATAGCAGCACAAAGTTGTTCCAAAATACAAGGAAAGTTCAATAGTTATCTTGTACTAACGCCCTAGGGCACAACGCTTGTACTCCGAAGGTTTCGACGCAGACTCGCCGCCACCCCTGCGGTTACGAATGAAGGGCACGTACGGGTTCGCCGGGTACGTCGTTAGCTCGCCCGCCATCGCCGCATGGAACGGATGCTCAACCTTGAAGTCCCGATGCTTCGGCTCAGGATCGTTGGGGGCGACAACCGTCTCCTGATAGGGGAGGAGGTCGCCCATCGCCCAAACGCGGTTGGAGTACACCGCGGCCCGGTCCGTCAGCTTCAGCACCTCGGCAATCTCCACCGAGCCCGTTGACGAGGGGTATCCGCTCGTGACATCGTCGAGGTCGAAGTCCTCCGGGAAATGGGAAAGCCCAAGGTTGAGCGCCGTTGCTGCCCACGTCGGAAGGCCGACCGCATCATGAACTCGACCACCGACGGAGCCTTCTCCAGATTGCGCCATACATCGACACGGTCACTGGGGATCACCTCCATCGGTGATATCTCCTGAAGATATGCTCGAAGGCAAGTCGTCGACAACGCGGCCGAGTCGACCAGAGTGGCCATGCACTGCCGCGCGTCATACGACTGCGTTTCTTCCACGTTGTCAGTAATCCGGCCTGCAGCACATCAATAAACAGTAAGCAACTTTTCGACATCACAATAAAGTTAGTGCCACCGAGAATTGGGTGAAGGAGAATTTACCAATCAGCGGGTGGCAGAGGTCCGTGATGAAACATTGAAGAGAAGAAAGGTCATCCCGCAGCCCAGCAACGAGCGCGTCAGACAATTTCCGTTCTTCAGCGGCAGAAGTAACAACAGCGTTTGCACGCCCCTCCGCTGAACTCGCTTCCGCCCTCGCCACCTTGAGCTCACGCTCCAGGTCGCTGACCGCTGCCACGCCAGCGGTGAGCGCCGTCAAGTCACCCACCGGGACAAGGCCCCGATGGACCTCCTCTGCCTCGGCTTCAATTGCTTGAAGCCCCTTGTTCGTCTCCTGGACGGCAACGAGTTCCTTCTCCAAGCGACACTTTGTAGCAAGCCGATCGGCCGATTCACGCTGGAGGCCCTGCGCACACACTACAACGTCAACAACAATGAAATTCCTAAGTGCCCACTCGCTGAAATTCAGCAACTAGGCACTCGGGGACTAGTTAATGAAATTCGTAAGTGCCCACCCGCTGATGTTCAGCGACTAGGCACTCGGTGACTGGAAAATGAAATTCCTAAGTGCCCACCCGTTGAAATTCAGCGACTAGGCACTCGGGGACTGGATGGCATAAAAACATTAAGAATCCGACCATTGAAATTCAATGGCCCGATCCTCGGGGACTGGACATGCCTGGATGGCAGCGCCTAGCATGCCGTGAAGCTCCGGCGCATCCACAGACGCAAGCTCAACCGGAGTATGACCGCGACGCTGCTCAACCTCCACTTCGGCGACCCCAGGCATCCGGCTCGTTGGCACCGAGCCACTCGTTGCGGCCGCTTTCGCCATGAAGCGAGGGAAGATTGCCGCAGACGCCGCTGCACCACTCGGAGCCGGCTCGGCCACATCGGGCGAGCCAACACCCTCCTTGCTCTTCGAGGCCACGTCCGCGGTAGTCGGATGATCGCTCAGAGCAACCGTCGGGTCATCAGAGACCGTGAAGATGTCATCGCCCTTCGTCCTCTTGACGCCTTCGGCGGGAGCAGCGACTTCGTCGATTTTCCTCTTCCACGAGGAGTCCGCCTCGGTGGTGACTGGCGGAACTTTGTCCACGGAGGGATGGCCGATCTTTTTAACACCAGTCCTGTGAAACAACGATATGAATAAGACTGTCCGACTACAATGAAAAACAAGCAGATGAACAACACTCACTTGGCGACTGGTATAAACCGCAGACCGGTGCGGATGCTAGCCGGCTTTTCCAACTCGGCCCCCAACCTCCGAGTGAGGCCCGTCTCGAACACATCGTGTGCCCAAGACACTGACGGCTTCTTCAAAGATGAAGCCGCGGCAGGAGCCTCCGCGATAATTGCCACGGGAGCCTCCCTTGGAGGCGAGGCCCCTGTGGCTGGAGCATCACCCAAACCAGCGATCGGGGCGAATGGAGGTGGTAACGACGCCAGCGGCGCCTCGTCCCTGGGGGCGGCAGCGTCCAGCACCACGTTCGCGTGTGCCGCTGCGTCCCTAGCCGAGCTGGTGGCGTCGGAACTGGTCGCAGATCGGGGCGGAGATATCCGCTTCGCCTTCTTCTTCGGCGGAGCCGTCTTATTCTTCTTCTTCTTTGACGGCGTGGCCTCACGATGTGAGGTGTGCTCGGGAAGCTCGTCATCATCATCGTCATGAGACTCGAGGCTTTTACTCGCTTCGAGCTCGCGCTGGTGTTGCCCGCGGGTCTTGCGAACTGTGGGGGCAGCGACTTCCACGGGCTCGTCTTTGTCATCGTCGTCATCGTCATCCCCGTCGCTGTTGGTGACGTCTTTGGTGGGAGATGACTCGCTTCCGTCCTGGACGAACGAGCTCGAGTTCTCATCATCTGCGGGTGGAAGCCACCCTTCCACCACTTGGAACAACTGCAACAAGAACAAACAGACTTAGCACGACCGCAAGTGCACAAGCTGCGACTGCGAGTGTTAACAGGGTAACAACGTACCGTTGGAGCTAGGCGCCTGGCAGTATAAGGGGCGACCCCGGCCTTCGCATCAAGGTACACGGCCTGAGTTATCTTCTTCAGGGCCAGGGTGTAGTCGTTGAGTCTCCACTCAACGAGGCAGGACTTCGTCGGGTCGTCCTTACATGTGTACTCGTACATATAGTGCTCACGGCTGGCCAAGGGCATGATCCGCCGCCTGAGCCAGCAGTTGTAGAGGTTGATGGTTTGGAGGCCCTTCTTCTTCAGGCTGCGGATGGTTTGCATCATCTCATCAACGACCATCCGCTGGTCCAGCGGGAGCTTGGCGACCTGGAGCCGACGCGGCTCGGGCCGGTCGGCGGAGTATCTTGGAAGCGCCACTTCATCGTCTGGAGTCGACTCGGTGACATAGAACCAGAACTTTTTCCACTCGTTCGTCGCCTTGGCGGGCAACATCAGATCGAAGAACGACGCCTTCGCCTTCAGCTGGAATGTCAGGCTGCCCGCGGCTAGCATCGGGCCGCCTGACTCCTCGCGGTTGATTCTCCCGTGGAACAAGTCTTGCCACAGGGGAAAGTAGGGCCTGCAGCCCAGGTAGCGCTCGTAGAACGCCACGAAGATGGCGAGCTGCTCAATACTATGCGGACCCAGATCCGATGGCTGGATTCCGTAGTAGGCGCAGAAACGCCGGAAGAAGAGGGAAGTTGGGAAGCCCATTCCCCGTTCCAGGTGGCTGGTGAAGCAGATGAACTCTCCCTCGCGTGGATCCGGAGTCACTTCTCCGGCCGCGGGGATGCGCCATTTGCCGGCACGGAGGATCCCGGCCTCCTCGAAGGATGCCAGTAGCGCCTTGGTGCATTTGGATCTGCCCCATGGCTCGGTGGAGGGGGACATCGGTTGGAGATTCGTGGGGGTCGGAGCTCTCTGGATAGTTCAGATCGTTGTGCGGAATGGGGAAACAGAGACGAGCAAGATCGGAGGAAGAAAGAAGAACCGTTTCCCTGTCTGCCTATCATTCTCCTTATATAGCGGTTGCTACCCGCTAGTTTCGGGAGCTGTTACTACGGGGTAATTACGCCGAAGTTACCGTTGGATTACCCAAGGGCTAGTTTGACCCCAATTGACGGTCGAACTTCATACATTCGACTCGTCGCTCCCAGCGACTCGACGACTCGCCGACCCGATCACTATGACAGTGACTAAGTATTCGCCGACCCGCTCGCCGAGCTGCGACACGATTGGTCGCCGTTATTGCGACTGAAGTGACTAGCTCTTCCCTTTGTTCAGGAGTCCGCCTTCGATTCGACTGGACTTCCGCATTGGACCCGCATACTCCGACTGCTAGCAAACGCCTATGACAAATCAACGACGACCTCGGGGACTACTGATAGGGATATGCCTACCGGGGTATACCCAGCAGGACATTTCCTACTGGCCCAAGCGTCAGCGAGTGGGCCTGCAGGACGGTGAATGGATCAAGACTTGGCGTGGACTCAAGCGACTAGAAGCTGAAGGCCCAGAAGTGTAGCTAGGCCCAGTCAGACTAGGTCATAGAATCTCTGAATCCTTAACTAATTCGGTTGCGATCTGTAAACCCTAGCGAGGTGAGTCTATATAAACCTCCCTAGAGGACGCATAGAGGACACGTTCCATCATACACCCTAGCGACTCGCCGCCTAGCCGACGAGCTCGCCCCATTGTACTCTCACCATAATACAATCTAGCAGGAGTAGGTCTTTACCCTCCGGGGGGGCGAACTTGGGTAAACCCTTATGTCTCAGCCCTTATCTCGCACCGCAGATGGCTGGCCGCCCTTGACCCATGTTCTACTACTCGCTGCCGATTGCAGCATCTGCCATGGTCATTCCCACGACAGTCAGTTTGCACGGAGTCCCCAAGAACATCGTATCTGATCGAGGAACTCAGTTTACCTCGAGATTCTGGAAGAAAGTCCAAGAAGGTTTAGGAACCCGACTAGATTTCAGCACAGCTTATCACCCTCAGACCGACGGACAAACGGAGCGAGTAAATCAAATACTCGAAGATATGTTGAGAGCATGTGTGTTAGAGTATGGATCTAAATGGGAAGATTGTCTACCGTTCGCAGAATTTTCATACAACAACAGTTATCAAGCTAGTTAGCAAATGGCCCCATTTGAATTCATGTATGGAAGGAAGTGTCGCACCCCTTTGAATTGGTCGGAAGTAGGAGAGAGTCAGATTTTCGGACCCGACATCCTACGAGAAGCAGAAGAGAAGGTTCACAAGATTCATGAGCACCTCAAGACCGCCCAGTCAAGACAGAAGAGCTACACCGACAAGAGACGTCGAGATCTAGCCTTCAACGTCGGAGAATTTGTGTGTCTGAAAGTGTCACCATTGAAGGGAATGCAGCGTTTCCAACTGAAAGGAAAGTTAGCCCCCAGATATACCGGCTGCTTCAAGATTCTGAACCGTCGAGGAGAAGTGTCGTATCAACTGGAACTATCAGAAGAAATGTCAGCCGTGCACAATGTGTTCCATATCTCATTACTTCTCAAGTGCCTCAAAGTTCCGGAGAAGACTAAAGTGTTCAAGAACATTGATTACCGGACCATAGAGATCAACGATGACCTCACCTATCCTGAAGTACCCATCTGTATTTTGGAAGAAGCTTTTAGAACTACCAGAACCCGAAGCATCAAGTTTCTCAAGATTCAGTGGAGCAATCACACAGAAGAGGAAGCTACCTGGGAGCGCGAAGATCACATCAGGACGGAGTTTCCCGATCTCTTCAAATCCTAGGTAATATTTTTCGTCCTTTTTCAAATCTCGAGACGAGATTTTGTTTAAGGGGGAAGGTTTGTAACATCCCAAAAATATTAAACTTGGATCATCAAACTCTAATCATCAAAATTAGGGTTAACAAAAACTTTCCCAACTAAAAATATGAAAGCATTCATATGTGTGTGTATTCAAAATTTGGATTCTGTTGAATTGCCATGGTTTTGTGTTTCTTTGCTTGTAAAATGATTCTTAGGTGAAATAAACATCATCTAAACAATACCCAAACTTTTCCCAAAGACAAACAACTCAAAATAAACAAATGAAGTGAATGGTCATTTTTGCCAAATTAACTCCCATGCATACTTTGGCTATCCCTAGTTTTCAAAACTTAACAGAAACATTTGTGGATCTTTGCACCCCTTGTTAGTACTCATAATAAGGTACCAAGGCCCACTTTGTGATCATCCAAAAACATTCAAATACTAAGTTTAAATGATAGTTTAAAATTGAATCTATCTCATATGGGAAGATCCCACTATTTCAAAAACCACTCAAACAAGCTCAATTTTCAAAACCCAAGCACCCACAGAATCCCCAGCACATGCCTAGCACACCCAGCAAAAATCTTTTCAAAATTCAAAAGTAAGTTTCTTCTGGCCATTTCATCAAACAGCTTGCAGATTCAAATCAAACAAATCACAAACACTATAGTGTGCAATAAATTTGGCCTAACTTGTTCCCCCTATGGTTGCAACTAGCCCTTAGTAAATTGTCTAGCTCTTTTAACTATCCTTAGAATCACTATAAGCTTGCCTTGCCATCAATGGTGAGAAGGCTGAGCCTCACCATGCCACCCCAAGGTGGACAGCAAGCTAGAGGAAGAACTAGCCATGCCCACCTTGTCTGGGAGGTATCCAGCACCTCACCGCCCCCTCTCGACAAGCCCTAGCTCAAAGACAGAGACAGTAACCGCCAGGAACGCCGTGCCCGCGCCGATGTCGACCATGCCGACGCGCACCACCTGCACGCGTCGTTCCCACTCAACCCGACCACCTCAAGCCCTTGTCGCCCGCCAGCATGAACCCCACCGTCCCAGGAGACCACTAGACATGATCGTTTCCTCGCCCGTACCCCACAGCCACCGCACGCCACGGAGTTCGCCGTCGGTACCGCACAGAGCACCGCACGTTCCCGACCATTTACCATCGCCCCTAAGCCCGCATTTAAGCTCTAGAGCATCGCCAGGAGACCGCCCGTCAATCGCTAACCTCAGCCATGCCTCTAGCCACCCGTAGCCATGTCGCCACCGTCGCCTGCCCATCCCTCTCGGTCTCGCCGTCGAGCCTATAAAAGGAGGCCACCTCCAGCCATTTGAAGCACACCATTCCACTCCCCTCACCTCACTGATCATTCCACCCTCTAGCCGGAGCACGAGGAGCAACAGATCACCGGAATTGCGCCGGAGCAGGCCGCTTCTGGAGAAGAAGGGGGCCGTTGATTTCGACCACCCCCGGAGCTGCCTCGACCGTCCCTGACCTCGCCGTCGACCACTTGTTCGTTTGCCCGCCTCGCCGTCGTTGCTGGAGTCCTGGTATGCCCCCTATGCACCCCCACTGCGCCACTAGTGTTCGAGCTTGCCGGTGACATGTTCATCGTCGACGACGATCCCCAGCCGTCGATCTCCCTTCTAATCCAACGAACCACACATTACCGCCTCTCTCTGCGTTATGAGCCACGACTGGTGGAACCCCTGTCACTGAGCTCACATGGAGTGACACTAGGCCGGCCATTAACCTTTCCCGCGCAGCCCAACCATTTGAATTTAGATTTTTCCATTTTAATTCAAACTCAGTTCAGTACATATATTCAAAAATCAACCCAGATCGATTCAATGAACCAAATTGCATGAAACCAATTTTATTAGAAAGGTACTAAAATGCTTAATCCAAGCCCGTTAGATTTAAATCATTTGCATCTGTAGATCACCCTTGGTAAAAATAACAAGGCAGAAGCTTTTGAGTTGATTCCAACTCTCAAAAATCACATTGACCATACCTTTCAGAATATATAAAAACATTTGGGTTTACTTACAGAAATTGAGACTTTGACTTGACCATAACAGAGTTGTGATATGAAATTCAAGTTCCCACTTAGGTGTTATAAAATTCAACTAGCTTTCTTTGCTTCTGAACTTGGTAGAGGTAAATCTGGCTTTTTGCAAAACAACCCTAGAGCTTAGTGTCCTACTACAAAAACCCCCCTTAACTTGTTAGTATTAGTTTGCGATTACTTAAAGAGTACTCATGGCTTTGTCCCTGGCTATTCCCGTGGACATACTATGAAGAGGAGTACCAGGATGATGGACCGCAGGAAGGTTATGACAACTAGGATCATCTCCCATCACAAGATTACTGTGACCCTGAAGATGGAGCTTCGCCTATGCTACCTTTATTATTACGTTATTCCGCTGCTTGAGTTGTATTAAGAACTGGATCATGAGATACTTATTTGTGTAAGACCTTATGTATGGTTTGTAATGGATGATGTACTACGATATCCAAATCTGTTATGTCTCGCAAAAATGGTAATCCTGGGATTGCGATGTATGGCATAATAGGCATCTGGGATTAAAAATCCGGGTGTTGACAAGTTGGTATCAGAGCCATCCTGACCATAGGAGACCCTAGTTAGAATGGACGTTTGAATCAAAAACTTAGTTTCAAAACCAAAGGAAGTGAGTATTTACAAAAACTTATTCCCATTCTTATCACTTTGATTCTTTCATGAAAATTCCTGTCCCTCAAAAACTTTAGCAAAATACCTAAAATTTGACACACTTGATCACTCTACTAACTTACTCATCCTATATTCTTATAGATGGACGTGAAGTAGAGCAAGTTTTATCAGTTGGGGAATGGAGGAGGCCTCATCTTTGAGCGTGACTTGGACCAGCTTTCGGAACTTCTAGAGCGTCCGCACCCCGAGTCCTTTGGAGCTCAGCTCAATGATCAGGAAGGAGAAGATCGGCAGTGGCTAGTTGTTGCAAGTCTCCGAGGAAAGATCGAACCTCCCACAGCCGAGGGAATTCAGTTCACCTTAAGAGAGAACAACTGGCTCGATGGACTTGCCAGGACCATGCAGGAAGCTCTTGCCCGTCTATGTGGGAAGAGTATCAAGGGTACCTGCTTTGAGTTTTGTCCAAAGCGTGATGCTATGGGACAGCCACTGGAAGTCCCATACCACCACGAGCTAAAGACGCAGTTGGACCACCTCAGCTTCATGATGTATGATCGTCAGCAAGAACTGGATAATGCCCGTGACTACTCCAACCACAAGTCCGCCATCATTAAGACGAAGGATCAGACCATCGCCATGCTAGCGAAGGACCGCAAGTCTCGCCGCCGTCAGCTTGACAAGAAGGAGCGCATCATTGCCCGTCTTCGCCACCGTATCTTGGATTTGGAGGAGACCATCCATGAGAGAGACATGCTGTTGGGGAAAGGGAGAATGCCGGAGAAGATCTTCATGGAGACCCCTACTCTTATCTCAGCGATGATGATGACTTTCTAGAGGATCAGGCCATGGACTTCTTCACCGATGAGGATGACTTCGCCTTCATCGATGATGACGAAGATGATGAGGATGACGATTACACCGACTCCAAGGAGTAGTAGAACTTGAGCACTAGCATAGTGAGTTGTATTCGGTCCCACTGTATCGTAGTTTCCAGAATGGTTCTTAAAACCATATGTTTCCCTTTGTTGTGGTGTGTGTTGTATCGTGTGCTATGAATGAATGAAAAGCAAGTTGCTAGAAAAGATGAGTCAAACTTAAAAACTTTTCAAAGTCCCTGAACCTTAGAAATTTCCCTCTTTTCTCATGATCTATCTCAATCTTCAGATGCCACGCGGAGGAAGTGGTTCATCCTCGGACCCGATGTTGCAGATCCTGCAAATGTTAGTTTCCGACCGCGAAGATGAAAGAGCAGAACGTCAAGCCAACTTAGCCACCCTTCATCACATAGCTCAGATGGCCAACAACAATCAAGGCCAAGGAAATCAGGACAACCATGGATCTAAGCTCAAGAATTTCTAGAACACCAACCCACCTGTTTTCTCTAAGTCGGAAGAGCCCCTAGATGTAGGTGATTGGCTGCAAACCATGGAAAACAACCCATCTCCAGGATTTGCCCCGAGAACCAACAGACCCCCGATGAACCGTATGACCTATCCCAACCGTGGCAACCCAAGGCACAGAGGAAATCACAACAACCCCGGCAACTCTGGCAATTTCAACCGTGCACCACCCAAGTTCAACAACAACAATGCTGCCGCCAACACCAACACTGCCCCGAGGACTGGAAGCAATGTTGTGCTCACAGCAAAGGACAAGTCGCAAGTGACTTGTTATGATCAGGAAATAAGGGTCACTACTCTAATGAGTGCCCCAAGAAGAATTCCGCCCCAATGCAAATGCCCCAGCAAAGACAGCGTCGTGTTCATCGAAGAAGGTTTGCCCTAGGAACTCGCTCAACCAGCAACGACCGTCTTTTTCTCATGCATCTGAAGAAGCCGAAGCGCTGATGTCGTCTTTGGGTATGTTTTATGTTAATTCAGTACTTGCTAGAGTGTTGTTTGATTCTGGTGCATCACACTCATTTGTCACCGAAGAATTTGCATGCACTAGTAAGATTAAACCAACCAAACTGAAGCATGTTATGATTGTTCAAATCCCCGGTTCAACCACCAAAGCTAGGGAAATTTGCAAAGCCTTCCCTATCCGAATCCATGGCATAGATTTTTATGCTAATCTGATAGTACTCGGAACTAAAGGTTTGGAAGTAGTACTAGGAATTGACTGGATGTCCAAAAATAAAGGATTAATTGACTGTGCCAAGAAAGCCATCACCATGACCAGTACAGCTGGAATATCAGTCGAGCATGTATGTGAAACCTTACCTCGTCAATTCAAGTGCAACCAGAGTATATCCCAACCTACCATTGACCAAGTCCGGATAGTATGTGAATACCCCGACGTATTTCCAGATGTTTTGCCCAGTATGCCCCCAGATCAGGATATCGAGTTTATCATTGAATTAATCCCCGAACCAGGACCCATAGCCCAGAGACCCTATAGTATGAACCCGTCTGAACTAGCGGAACTGAAGAAGCAACTAGATGCCATGCTGGAAATTGGATTGATTCAACCAAGTGCGTCACCATGGAGATCACTTGTCTTGTTTGTGGATAAGAAGGATGGAGGTAACCGTTTGTGTACGGATTATCGGAAGTTGAATGACATCACTATCAAGAACAAATACCCATTGCCCAAGATAGAAGATTTGTTTGATCAGTTGACCGGTGCCAAAGTGTTTTCTAAGATTGATCTTAGAACTGGCTATCACCAACTCAAGATTAGCGCATAGGATATTCCAAAGACTGCCTTCACCACTAGATATGGATTATACGAGTATACCATCATGTCTTTTGGATTAACCAATGCCCCCGCTTATTTCATGAATCTCATGAATAAGATTTTTATGGACTTCCTGGATAAGTTTGTCGTTGTTTTCATTGATGACATTCTGACTTAATCCTAATCAGAAGAAGAACATGAGCTACACCTAAGGACCATTCTTGGAACCCTTAGAGAGCATCATTTGTATGCCAAGTTTAGCAAATGTGAATTCTGGTTACAGGATGTAGGATTCCTCTGCCACATTGTATCAGCCGGAGGAATTGCCATTGACCCTGCAAAGGTGAAAGATGTCGAAGATTGGCAAGCCCCAAC
Source organism: Avena insularis (assembly GCA_023614405.1). NCBI lineage: Eukaryota > Viridiplantae > Streptophyta > Magnoliopsida > Poales > Poaceae > Avena > Avena insularis. The sequence goes on along the minus strand of CM042689.1, from coordinate 340,162,204 downwards.
CACTCAAACCCAAGTTCATGCATTTCTCGGATTGGCGGGATACTACCGCAAGTTCGTCGAAGGATTCTCGAGTATCGCCAGACCCATGACCCAATTGCTGAAGAAGGACAAGAAGTTTGAATGGACGGACAAATGTGAAGCGAGTTTTCAAGAACTCAAGAGGAGATTGATTTCAGCCCCAATCTTAATCATGCCGGATATCACGAAGCCCTTTGACGTATATTGCGACGCATCCAAGATCAATCTCGGATGTGTGCTAATGCAAGAAGGCAAAGTTATATCATATCTATCCCAACAACTGAAACAAGATGAGCAGAACTATCTAACCCATGACCTCGAGCTCGCAGCCGCAGTTTTAGCCCTAAAGACATGGAGGCATTACCTGATGGGAAATCATTGTGAGATTTATTCGGATCACAAGAGCCTGAAGTATATCTTCACTCAGAAGGAGCTGAATATGAGGCAGATAAGATGGATTGAGCTAATCAAGGATTACGATCTGGACATTCACTATCACCCCGGTAAAGCCAATGTGGTAGCAGATGCCCTTAGCATATTGCCGTGCCGCTTGAACTCCATGATTTTGAAGGAGCAACCAAGTCTGCACAAAGAGATGGAAGATTTCCGAATGGAATTAGTGAGTGAAGGATTTTTGGCTAGCATAGAACTTCAACCCACTTTGATCAGCCAGATCAAGGAGGCGCAGAAAGGAAATGCTAGTATCGACGGAATCAGCGTCGTGTGTGCAGAGCAATGCGATTCACCGAAGACGAATAAGGAGTTTTGTGGTACAAAGGACGCCTTTGTGTACCAGCAGATTTTGAGTTGAAAGAAGTTATTCTAAAAGAAGCTCATGATACTCTTTATTCTATCCACCCCGGAGGAATGAAGATGTATCAGGATTTGAAGGAACAATTCTGGTGGCATAAGATGAAGAGAGAAATCGAAAGCTATATCGCCAAGTGTGATATCTGTCAGAGAGTCAAGGCGGGACATCAAAGACCCGCTGGATTGTTGCAACCCTTGCAGATTCCGGAATGGAAATGGGATTCTGTTGGAATGGACTTTATCACCGGATTGCCTACTTCTAGTAGGGGAAATGACTCTATCTGGGTCATAGTGGACAGATTGTCCAAAGTCACCCATTTCTTACCCGTCAATACCACATATCAGAGTTTGAAGCTAGCGGAGTTATACATCGCTAGAATCGCCAGTGATGGGGATATGCCTACCGGGGTATACCCACAGGGGCGTTCCCTCGCCCAAGCGTCGTGAGTGGGCTGCAGGATGGCTCGGATCAAGACTTGGCGTGTTCTCAAGCGACTGGAAGCTGAAGGCCCAGAAGTGTAGCTAGGCCCAGTCGGACTAGGTCATAGAATCTCCGAATCCTTAACTAATTCGGTTGCGATCTGTAAACCCTAGCGAGGTGAGTCTATATAAACCTCCCTAGAGGACGCATAGAGGACACGTTCCATCATACTGTTGGAATTATGCCCTAGAGGCAATAATAAAGATGTTATTATTATAATTCTTGTTCATGATAAAGTTTATATTCCATGCTAGAATTGTATTAAGCGGAAACATTTATACTTGTGTGGTTTGTGAATAACACCGTGTCCCTAGTACGCCTCTATGGACTAGCTCATTGATCAATGATGGTTAAGGTTTCCTAACCATAGACATGAGTTGTCAATTGATAATGAGATCATATCATTGGGAGAATGATGTGATGGATAGACCCAAACTAAGCAAAGCAATTAGATCGTTTCATCGTGTTCATCTTTGCGAAGCTTTTCCTATGTCAAATATTGTATTCCTTAGACCATGAGATAATGCAACTCCCTGGTACCGGAAGAAAGCTTTGAGGTCATCAAACGTCATCCTATGAGAGGGTGATCATAAAGGTGTCTCTCAGGTGATCGGAAAGTATCTGTTGGGTTGTATGTATCGAGATGGAATTTGTCCCTCCCAAGTCGGAGAGATATACTTGGGCCCACTCGTGTCGATATCAACACGCTTGCAAGCATGTGGTTAAGGAGTTAATCACAAAGTGATATCGGATTACGAACGAGTAAAGTACTTGCGTGAACGAGATTGAACTAGGTATGGCGGTGCAAGCGATCGAATCTCGGGCAAGTAAAATATCGCGAGGCGAAGGGAATATATATATGGGATTGATTGAATCCACGCATGGTTCATCCGATATGATCGTCGATGAATGTGTAGTCAATATGGGTGCCAGACCCGCTGTTGATTATTGATAGAAGATCATATGCGCATATTCTCGAACCCGAGGTCACACATAACGTATCTCGGCTAGGATAGATTGGATACTTGGTTTATGAATTTTGTTCGGTCTCGGATGGGATCCGGAACATCACGAGAGGTTCGGAGTGGTCGGAGAATAAGATTCATATAAGCGGCAGTTTTGGAGTTGAATTGTTCGGATTCGTATTGTACCGGAAGCTTCTAGAACCTTCCGGAAGAGGGCCAACGTGGTCCCACCTTCCGGGAGGGGGCATGGGCCTATGAGGGAGTGTCCTGGCCGCATTGGGCCAGGGGCACAAGGCCCCATAGGGCCCAGCCGATCCTAGATAAGTTTAAATCGTTTAAACTAGAGATAAGATAGGGTTTCTAGAAGGGAGAGTTTAAATCGTGTAAACGAGAGATAGGCTTGGAGGATGGGCAGGGCTGGCCGCACCCCTCTATATATAGAGGGCTGGTGCGCCTCCACACACACCTTCCTCCAAGCCCTAGTAGCCCTGCCTTCCTCTCTCTCCTCCCATTGTTTGTAGGCGGCTGCACAGAAATTCTCCACCATATACACCACGCCGTCGTGTTGTAGATCCAATCCATCTCTCCACCATACTTGCTGGTCCAAGGAAGGAGGAGACGTTGAGGTGCCACACGTGTGCATCTCACGGAGGCACCGCCACTTGTGGTGCTAGATCGGATCGGATCGCGAGGAGGAGAAGCGAGTACGACTACATCACCCACGTTCCGAGCGTTCCGTCTTGAATCTTCAAGGGTATGAAGATCTAATCCAATCTCTCTCGTTGTTTGCATCTCCTAGATTAGATCTTGGCTTTCCCTCTGTTCGCTTCCGTAGAAAATTTTGATTTACTATGCTGCGAAACCCTTCACATACACCCTAGCGACTCGCCGCCGAGCTCGCCCCATTGTACTCTCACCATAATACAATCTAGCAGGAGTAGGTCTTTACCATCCGGGGGCCGAACCTGGGTCAACCCTTGTGTCTCAGCCCTCATCTCGCACCGCAGATGGCTGACCGCCCTTGCCCCATGTTCTACTACTCGTTGCCGATTGCAGCATCTGCCGTGGTCATTCCCACGATAGTGGCGCCCATCGTGGGGCCTGGCCGGTCAGGCCGGTGTTCTGCGGTGAGATCCAATCTGCCCATCAACGAGTCGATCGCCACCGGCCGCATGATCGCGATCGGCGAGATCCTCCAGATCTTGCCGAGCAGCTACGTCCCGGCGGCGCGACCCGTCACGCATAGCATGATCCTACCGGTCGGCACGATCAGCCTCTTTGTCGGCCTCACCGACGTCATCATCTCGGAGGACTCGGCTCGAATCCGCGAGTCGCCGCCACGCGACCGGCTCTCTGAGATCCAGGTCCGCACGATCCACCGCCTTGCCTCCGAGTACGACTTGGCCCACAACGCGTGGCGAAACAACGCGGCCCGCGGACGCGACCCCTCAACGACGACGCCGATTCGGCGACCCCGGCGTCACTCGCCGGATCCATTGTCGCCGCGTCACCCGCGGGCTCCATCACCTAGGTCTCCAACATCGGAGACTTCGAGGATCCCTCCATCCTCGGGATCTTCGACTTTGATTTCGGGTCGGAGAACTCTGGCGACCTCCGCGACGGAACCGGCCGCCATGCCGCGACCTACATGGCAACTGGCACCGACCCACCGGAAGACCCATTCTCCACGCCGATCCCTCCAAACGCGACTGCAACGGAGGTCGAGGAACTCTGCCTGAAGCTGGCGGAGGCATTCCGCAAGGAACAAGCCGAGCGCGAAAAATTTCGCCTCGAGCAGGTGACATCGTAGGAGCTGTCGCGCTACCACCAACTCCGAATCAGGTCGCGCCTGAACCCCACCGTCCAGGGGCGCTCCCTGAATTTCGACGATGAGAACGACCCGGCCCACGCGGCCGAGCGCGCGATCTGCGAGAACGCGCCGCTAGGAGGAAGCACTGGGCCCCCACCAGGAGCAACGGCCAATGGCTCCCCGCCACCACCTAACCACGCACCCCCCAGGGACCAGCCAAGGATCGTGGTCTCCTCACGGGAGCGAGACGCGAACGGCCTCCCGTTGTTCTCCACCCCAATGGACAACCTCGTCGCGGGCCGAGCAGCAGTCGACAACATTGCAGCCACTAGGGAAGGCGCCCTGCAGATCCAATACGCCAAGGCTCTGCTCGCCAAAGCGGTCGAGCAACAAAACGCAGGCGTCGACTCACAGGGTCGGATGTACTCGCGTTCATCCGAAAGGCAGCCTCCTCAGCGGCCGCCCCATGGTGGCAAACACTCTCAACTGCCCGCCACCCGAACCCCTACAGCTCCAACGCCGACCCGCGAACGCGGCACTCTCCACCAACGACCATAGGCCGGCGACCAACTTTGTCGCCGCCAACGGACAACCCGTCGACGCCCGCACCCACATCATCAACAATCAGAGCTGGCGCACACGCCAGCCTGACGACCTGCGGCACACCCTCACCAACCGCCGCGACGGTGAACCGAGGGGGTCGCTGAGCCGCATCGGGCCCCAGTGCTTTGGACCGATGATCCAAGGCGAAAGATACCCGGTGAACTTCAAAGCGCCGAAGGAAATAGAGAAGTACGACCCCTCGTACGATCCCTCCGTATGGCTAGATACCTACCTCATGGCGATGGGGATCACAGGCCACACCGACCTACTAGCCGCCCGCTACCTCCCCCTGATGATGGAGGGGGCGTGCAGGCAGTGGATTAACACCCTTCCCACGGATAGCATCGACTCCTGGGAGGAGATGCGCGAGGCCTTCGTCGAACGCCGAGGGTTCATACACCGCGCCACCACCATCGAGGACACAGGCAGTGCGTCCAGGGACCCCGCGAGTCGACCCGCAGCTGGGTCCAACAGTGGCAAGATCTATGGTACAACGCGGTCGGAATCCACCCAGGCACCGCGATCCACTGCTTCAAGACCTCGTGCCGCTGCGAGCCCCTGGTCGCCAAGCTCAAACGAGCCTACCGCACACTCGACAACATACCGGACCTCCTGCAGATCGCAAAAAGGTACGCGGAGGAGGATCCAAACCAAGAAACCGACGACGAGTCGGGAGGACACCGCCGCACGAGCAGCCACGACAACGGGAGACGACCCGACTTACGCTACAGCAACACTCGCCTCACTGGCAAGCGCCCATGATGGGCCAGGCGAAGTCGACTTCGTCGCCAGCGCTGAATCTGCTATGGCAAAAGCGAAGCCGAGGTTCGACCCCGTGGCCATTCTTAACCAACCTTGTGTATTTCACAGCATGGAAGGGAAACCCGCCAAGCACACGACACCCGACTGCCACTCTCTCAAGGAGATCGAGAAGGCACGACGCGTGCGGGAAGACCCCGACAACAACCCGCCAAACGGCAGAAAATTCGGCAGCATCGCCGGCTCGCTCCACACCTTCACAGGCTTCAACACGACGCACGAGAAGAAGGTCATCGCCCACGCCATCGCTGTCAACGTGGTGGACCAGATAGATATCCCACAGTTCCTCAACTGGTCTGAGCAACCAATCACTTGGAGCCGCGCAGACCACTTTCCACGGATCGAGTATCCGGGCCGAGTCCCCCTGGTGGTCAAGCCCAAGGTGGGAGACTACTCGCTCCCCAAAACATTGATGGACGGCGGCAGCTCCATCAACATCATGTACCTGGACACCTTCAGGCGACTGCGGCTCCTGCAGTCGATGATTGAGACGACCTACACCACGTTCCACGACATCTTCCCCGGTCGGAAGGCGTACCCGATCGGCAAGGTGACGCTGCCAGTCACCTTAGGAACACCGGCAAACTTCCACACCGAGCGGATCATCTTCGAGCTGGTGCCCTTCGACAGCCCCTACCACTGCGTCCTGGGGCGCCAGGTGTTCTCCAAGTTCATGGCAGCACCCCACTACGTGTACAACGCGATGAAGCTACCCGGGCCGTGCGGCGTCATCACCATCCACGGCGACCCCGACATGGCCGCCGAGTACGAGGCCAAAGGATCTGAACTCGCTGACGCCGTCATCACGGCAGAGGCCAACCACGCCGATGAGCTCGCCAAGTATGCAAGCGGGGTCAACAACGACGACCCCACCATACTCAAGAAGCCCAACTCGGAGGGCGGCAACTCCACCGCCTTCGAGGCAACGATGCATACCCGCGCTGTCGAGCTGTTCCTAGGCGACTCCATCCAGACGGTGACTATCGGTACGGGCATGAGCCCAACATAGGAAGGTGCGCTCATCGAGTTCCTCTGTGAGAATAGGGACATCTTCGTGTGGAAGCCCTCTGACATGCCTGGTGTCCCGAGGGAACTCGCTGAGCACAAACTCAACGCCGACCCCAAAGTGCGACACATTAGCGTCGCTGCGGCCCTTCAATGAAGAGCGCCGCCGAGCCATCGCCGAGGAGGTGCAGCGTCTACTCGCTGCAGGCTTCATCCGGCCAATCAAGTACTCCAAGTGGCTGGCAAACCCAGTCCTGGTCGAGAAGAAAAATGGGACCTGGAGGGTGTGTATCGACTACACAAACTTAAGCAGCGCCTCCCCGAAGGAGCAATTCGTCCTCCCGCGGATCGACCAGATCATCGATTCCACCGCGGGCTCGGAGTTGCTATGCTTCCTCGACGCCTACTCTAGGTACAACCAGATCAAAATGGCTGTCGAGGACGAAGAGAAGATGGCGTTCATCACGCCATTCGGAGCCTTCTTTTACACTGCCATGACCTTCGGCCTCAAGAACGCCGGGGCGACCTACCAGCGGTGCATGCAGGAGTGCCTTGCGAGCCAAATTGGCCGCAATATCCACGTCTACATCGACGACGTGGTGGTAAAGTCTGCTCGCCAGAACAACCTACTCGCCGACCTGGCGGAAACATTCGCCAACCTGCGGAAATACAAGATAAAGCTAAACCCAGGGAAGTGCACCTTTGGTGTGCCAACTGGACAGCTACTGGGATACGTCGTCTCCAAGCGCGGGATCAAAGCGAACCCCGCCAAGGTCAACACGATCACTCGCCTCGGCAGATCCGAGTGCCTGCGCGACGTCCAGAAGCTGGCCGGGCGAGTCGCGGCTCTCAGTCGCTTCATCGCCCGGCTAGGCAAAAAGGCGATGCCCCTCTACCGCCTAATGCACATGAACCCCACCTTCCAGTGGGACAAGGAGGCAGACGACACGCTCCATGATCTCAAGGAGGTGCTACTCGCAGCACCTCTACTCGCCGCCGCCGTCAACAAGGAACCCATGCTGGTCTATGTCATGGCTTCCGAACGCGTCGTCAGCACCGTTATGGTCGTCGAACGGCCAGAGGAAGGAAAGGAGCGCCCGGTGCAGCGGCCAGTGTACTACATCAGTGAAGTGCTCACCGAGTCACGCCAGCGCTACCCGCAATACCAGAAATTGGTATACGCGATCTTCAGAGCACAGCGGCGACTACCGCACTACTTCCAGGAGCACCCAATAACGGTCGTCTCCTCAGCACCGTTGCAAGATATCATCCGCAACCGCGAGGCGACAGGGCGAGTCGCCAAGTGGGCCGTCGAGATCGGCGTCCACAACATCAAGTACGAGCCGCACAAGGCGATCAAGTCACAGGCCCTCGCAGACTTCCTCGCTGACTAGGAGGAGGCCCAGCAGCCAGAGAAGTTGCCATACCTCCATTACTGGAACCTACACTTCGACGGCTCCAAGAACGCGGACGGTGCAGGAGCAGGGATCGTGCTAACATCTTCGAAGGGCGACAAGCTCCGCTACGTCCTCTACCTCGACTTCACCCCCTGCACCAACAACATGGCCGAGTACGAGGCGCTACTCCACGGCATGCGAGCTGCCAAGGAGATGAACGTCCACCGCCTGCGCTGCTATGGAGACTCCGACCTAGTCGCTGGGCAAGTCGCCGGCACCTGCGACGCCGTCTCCCCCACCATGGCAGCGCGTCGCCAAGCGATGGACCAGGTGGGTGGACGCCGCGAGCTACTCCGTCGAGTGGATCGACATGCGGAAGAACGAGGAGGCCGACGCACTCTCTCGCATCGGCTCGGCTCGCCTCGCGCCACCCATCGGCGTCTTCCTCGACACCATCACCAAGCCCTCCGTCTCTCCCCCAAGGGAGATCGACATCGGAATCCCGCTGCAACCAGAAGCAGCCCTGGTTGCACTAATCGCCGAGCCAACAGCTGGACCGCGCCATCGCCGCCTACACGGAGGGAGGCACCGCCCCGGACGGCGGGCGCCCGGATGATAGCACGTCGCTGCAAGTCCTTCATCATCATCAACGGCGAGCTCCACAAGCGCAGCGTGACCGGCGTGTTCCAACGCTGCGTTCAACCCGCCGAAGGACGCAAAATCCTCCAAGACATTCACTCCGGCATTGCGGCCTGCCTTTGGCGCCCGCTCTCTGATGCCAAAGGCTATGCAACACGGCTTCTCTTGGCTCACCGCACGCGAGCGGTTGACATCGTCAGAGGTGCGCGGATGCGGCACACCAACCAGACCCATGTGCGAGTTGGCGCTCAAGACAATCCCCATCACCTGGCCATTAGCGTATGGGGCATGGACATGGTAGGCCCCTTCAAGAAGGCCCCTGGCTTCACCCACCTCCTAGTCGCGATCGACAAATTCACAAAATGGGTGGAGGCCAAGCGATCGCAAATGTGACGGAAGGCGCCACCAAGTTCCTCCTTGAGCTCATCTACCGCTCTGGCTTCCCCAACAGCATCATCACGGACAACGGCACCAACCGCCAAAGGAGCCATGGCGAGTTCATGAGAACACCACATGCGACTCGACCTCGCGTCAGTCGCGCACCCGGAGTCCAATGGCCAGGCGGAACACGCCAATTAGAGCATCATCCGTGGCCTGAAGCCACGGCTCCAAGTCCCACTGGAGCGCACCGCCATGTGCTGGGTCGAGGAGCTACCCTCCGTCATCTGGGGAATCCGCACTTCCGTCAACAGGTCGACAGGATTCACCCCCTTCTTCATGGTGTACGGTGCCGAGGCAGTCATGCCCACCGACCTCGAGCACGATTCACCAAGGGTGGTCACACAGAGGCTGCAAACGAACTTGCACGCCAAGACGGAGTTGACAAGCTCGACGAGGCACGCGACCTAGCTCGCTCCCACACTGCCATCTACCAGCAAGGGCTCCGCCTCTACCATAGCCGGCGAGTAAGGGCTCGCACTTTCCAAAAAGGGGACCTAGTACTGCGCCTAATCCAGGACAAGAAGGGCATGCACAAGCTCTCCCCCCCCTTAGGAGGGACCATTCGCCATCGGGCGAGTCCTAGGCAACGATGCCTACTACCTCACCGACGTCCGAGGGGATGGGAAACTCGACGTCAAGCGGCCATGGAATGTAAACCTCCTACGGAAGTTCTACTCCTAGAACTCCATACATGTACTCTCCACCCGCTATGAAATAAAGCAGATCGGTCACCAAAAATCGTGTTTACTCTCCGTGTCTTGTGCCACTCACACTCATAATAACAGCGTTATGCTACTCGCAGAAGTCAACCTCTAGTAAAGCGACCGGCGCGGCCAAGTAGTGCGGTACGAGGGCACTGGGAAACTCGGGCCTCGTGGCGTCCACAACGCCAACCCGGAGCCCCATTGGAGTCGCCTAGCCCGACTGGCTCAACGAGCCAAGACAACTGCACTCGCTCCTCACAGCGATCAAGGTCCTCCGCATCCTCGGCACAGCGACCCGAACGGCCAAGTACCACGCTCGGGGACTGACACCTAGCCAAATACGAGCGACTAGGGAAAAACGCCAAGTATGAGAGCGCGCCCAGGAGTCGCCATGCGACTGATCCTCCGGATCAGGCAGGAGAGACGCGCTAACAAAGACGCTCTTAGTCCTCACCTACCTTGGAGTTGCGACTAGAACCACCAAGTACCACGCTCGGGGACTCGGCAACCCGACCCCGTTCGCGCCTGGGAAAGCGGTCAAGTAAAGAGCACCCTTGGGAGTCGCCTTGCGACTGGCTTTCCAAGCCATGGCGAGTCGACCTCAACTCATTAAAAGTTAACAAACATATAACAATGAGATAAACCCCACAAAAGGGCGGACGCGCTCGGGGACTCGTTCAATCAAAATCCAAAATCGCAAAACAAAATGACAAAACAACACGAATTTCCTTTATAGCAGCACAAAGTTGTTTCAAAATACAAGGAAAGTTCACTAGTTATCTTGTACTAACGCCCAAGGGCACAACACTTCTACTCCGAAGGTTTCGACGCAGACTCACCGCCACCCCTGCGGTTACGAATGAAGGGCACGTACGGGTTCACCGGGTACGTCGTTAGCTCGCCCGCCATCGCCGCATGGAACGGATGCTCAACCTTGAAGTCCCGATGCTTCGGCTCAGGATCGTTGGGGGCGACAACCGTCTCCTGATAAGGGAGGAGGTCGCCCATCGCCCAAACGCGGTCGGAGTACACCGCGGCCCGGTCCGTCAGCTTCAGCACCTCGGCAATCTCCACCGAGCCCGTTGACAAGGGGTAGCCGCTCGTGACATCGTCGAGGTCGAAGTCCTCCGGGAAATGGGCAAGCCCAAGGTTGAGCGCCGTCGCTGCCCATGCCGGAAGGCCGACCGCGTCATGAACTCGACCACTGACGGAGCCTTCTCCAGATAGCGCCATACCTCGACACGGTCACTGGGGATCACCTCCGTCGGTGATATCTCCTGAAGATATGCTCGAAGGCAAGTCGTCGACAACGCGGCCGAGTCGACCAGAGTGGCCATGCACTGCTGCGCGTCATACGACTGCGTTTCTTCCACGCTGTCAGTAATCCGGCCTGCAGCACATCAATAAATAGTAAGCGACTTTTCGACATCACAATAAAGTTAGTGCCACCGAGAATTGGGTGAAGGAGAATTTACCAATCAGCGGGTGGCTGAGGTCCGTGATGAAACATTGAAGAGAAGAAAGGTCATCCCGCAGCCCAGCAATGAGCGCATCAGACAATTTCCATTCTTCAGCGGCAGAAGTAACAACAGCTTTTGCACGCCCCTCCGCTGAACTCGCTTCCGCCCTCACCACCTTGAGCTCATGCTCCAGGTCAGCGACCCAATTTTCGGCCACGCTCAAAGCAGACTGAGCCGCCGTCAAGTCACCCACCGAGACAAGGCCCCGACGGACCTCCTCCGCCTCGGCTTCAATTGCTTGAAGCCCCTTGTTCGTCTCCTGGACGGCAATGAGTTCCTTCTCCAAGCGACACTTTGTAGCAAGCCGATCGGCCGATTCACGCTGGAGGCCCTGCGCACACACTGCAACGTCAACAACAATGAAATTCCTAAGTGCCCACTCGCTGAAATTCAGCAACTAGGCACTCGGGGACTAGTTAATGAAATTCGTAAGTGCCCACCCGCTGATGTTCAGCGACTAGGCACTCGGGGACTGGATAATGAATTTCCTAAGTGCCTACCCGCTGAAATTCAGCGACTAGGCACTCGGGGACTGGATGGCATAAAAACATTAAGAATCCGACCATTGAAATTCAGTGGCCCGATCCTCGGGGACTGGACATCCCTAGATGGCAGCGCCTAGCATGCCGTGAAGCTCCAGCGCATCCACAGACGCAAGCACAACCGGAGTATGGCCGCGACGCTGCTCAACCTCCACTTCGGCGACCCCAGGCATCTGGCTCGTCGGCACCGAGCCACTCGCTGCGGCCGCTTTCTCCATGAAGCGAGGGAAGGTCGCCGCAGACGCCGCTGCACCACTCGAAGCCGGCTCGGCCACATCGGGCGAGCCAACACCCTCCTTTCTCTTCGAGGCCACGTCCGTGGTAGTCGGATGATCGCTCAGAGCAACTGCCGGGTCATCAGAGACCGTGAAGACGTCATCGCCCTTCGTCCTCTTGACGCCTTCGGCGGGAGCAGCGACTTCGTCGATTTTCCTCTTCCACGAGGAGTCCGCCTCGGTGGTGACTGGCGGAACTTTGTCCACGGAGGGATGGCCGATCTTTTTAACACCAGTCCTGTGAAACAACGATATGAATAAGACTGTCCGACTACAACGAAAAACAAGCAGATGAACAACACTCACTTGGCGACTGGTATAAACCGCAGACCGGTGCGGATGCTAGCCGGCTTTTCCAACTCGGGCCCCAACCTCCGAGTGAGGCCCGTCTCGAACACATCGTGTGCCCAAGACACTGACGGCTTCTTCGAAGATGAAGCCGCGGCAGGAGCCTCCGCGATAATTGCCGCGGGAGCCTCCCTTGGAGGCGAGGCCCCAGTGGCTGGAGCATCACCCAAACCAGCGATCGGGGCGAATGGAGGTGGTAACGACGCCATCGGCACCTCGTCCCTGGGGGCGGCAGCGTCCAGCACCACGGTCGCGTGTGCCGCTGCGTCCCTAGCCGAGCTGGTGGCGTCGGAACTGGTTGCAGATCGGAGCGGAGATATCCGCTTCGCCTTCTTCTTCGGCGAAGCCGTCTTATTCTTCTTCTTCTTCGACGGCGTGGCCTCACGATGTGAGGTGTGCTCAGGAAGCTCGTCATCATCATCGTCATGAGACTCGAGGCTTTTACTCGCTTCGAGCTCGCGCTGGTGTTGCCCGCGGGTCTTGCGAACTGTGGGGGCAGCGACTTCCACGGGCTCGTCTTTGTCATCGTCGTCGTCATCCCCATCGTTGTTGGTGACGTCTTTGGTGGGAGATGACTCACTTCCATCCTGGACGGACGAGCTCGAGTTCTCATCATCCACGGGTGGAAGCCACCCTTCCACCACTTGGAACAACTGCAACAAGAACAAACAGACTTAGCACGACCGCAAGTGCACAAGCTGCGACTGCGAGTGTTAACAGGGTAACAACGTACCGTTGGAGCTAGGCGCCTGGCAGTATAAGGGGCGACCCCGGCCTTCGCATCAAGGTACACGGCCTGAGTTATCTTCTTCAGGGCCAGGGTGTAGTCGTTGAGTCTCCACTCAACGAGGCAGGACTTCGTCGGGTCGTCCTTACATGTGTACTCGTACATATAGTACTCACGGCTGGCCAAGGGCACGATCCACCGCCCGAGCCAGCAGTTGTAGAGGTTGATGGTTTGGAGGCCCTTCTTCTTCAGGTCGTGGATGGTTTGCATCATCTCGTCAACGACCATCCGCTGGTCCAGCGGGAGCTTGGCGACCTGGAGCCGACGCGGCTCGGGCCGGTCGGCGGAGTATCTTGGAAGCGCCACTTCATCGTCTGGAGTCGACTCGGTGACATAGAACCAGAACTTTTTCCACTCGTTCGCCGCCTTGGCGGGCAGCATCAGATCAAAGAACGACGCCTTCGCCTTCAGCTGGAATGTCAGGCTGCCCGCGGCTAGCATCAGGCCGCCTGACTCCTTGCGGTTGATTCTCCCGTGGAACAAGTCTTGCCACAGGGGAAAGTAGGGCCTACAGCCCAGGTAGCACTCGTAGAACGCCACGAAGATGGCGAGCTACTCAATACTATGCGGACCCAGATCCGATGGCTGGATTCCGTAGTAGGCGCAGAAACGCCGGAAGAAGAGGGAAGTTGGGAAGCCCATTCCCCGTTCCAGGTGGCTGGTGAAGCAGATGAACTCTCCCTCGCGTGGATCCGGAGTCACTTCTCCGGCCGCGGGGATGCGCCATCTGCCGGCGCGGAGGATCCCAGCCTCCTCGAAGGATGCCAGTAGCGCCTTGGTGCATTTGGATCTGCCCCATGGCTCGGTGGAGGGGGACATCGGTTGGAGATTCGTGGGGGTCGGAGCTCTCTGGATTGTTCAGATCGTTGTGCGGAATGGGGAGACAGAGACGAGCGAGATCGGAGGAAGAAAGAAGAACCGTTTCCCTGTCCGCCTATCATTCTCCTTATATAGCGGTTGCTACCCGCCAGTTTCGGGAGCTGTTACTACGGGGTAATTACGCCGAAATTACCGTTGGATTACCCAAGGGCTAGTTTGACCCCAATTGACGGTCCAACTTCATACATTCGACTCGTCGCTCCCAGCGACTCGACGACTCGCCGACCCGATCACTATGACAGTGACTAAGTATTCGCCGACCCGCTCGCCGAGCTGCGACACGATTGGTCGCCGTTATTGCGACTGAAGTGACTAGTTCTTCCCTTTGTTCAGGAGTCCGCCATCGATTCGACTGGACGTCCGCATTGGACCCGCATACTCCGACTGCCAGCAAACGCCTGCGACAAATCAACGACGACCTCGGGGACTACTGATGGGGATATGCCTAAGGTATACCCAAGAGACATTTCCCTCTTGGCCCAAGCGTCGGCAGTGGGCTGTGGGGACGGCGAATGGATCAAGACTTGGCGTGGACTCAAGCGACTGGAAGCTGAAGGCCCAGAAGTGTAGCTAGGCCCAGTCGGACTAGGTCATAGAATCTCCGAATCCTTAACTAATTCGGTTGCGATCTGTAAACCCTAGCGAGGTGAGTCTATATAAACCTCCCTAGAGGACGCATAGAGGACACGTTCCATCATACACCCTAGCGACTCGCCGCCTAGCCGCTGAGCTCTCCCCATTGTACTCTCACCATAATACAATCTAGCAGGAGTAGGTCTTTACCCTCCGGGGGGGCGAACCTGGGTAAACCCTTATGTCTCAGCCCTTATCTCGCACCACAGATGGCTGGCCGCCCTTGACCCATGTTCTACTACTCGCTGCCGATTGCAGCATCTGCCATGGTCATTCCCACGACAGTCAGTTTGCACGGAGTCCCCAAGAACATCGTATCTGATCGAGGAACTCAGTTTACCTCGAGATTCTGGAAGAAAGTCCAAGAAGGTTTAGGAACCCGACTAGATTTCAGCACAGCTTATCACCCTCAGACCGACGGACAAACGGAGCGAGTAAATCAAATACTCGAAGATATGTTGAGAGCATTTGTGTTAGAGTATGGATCTAAATGGGAAGACTGTCTGCCGTTCACAGAATTTTCATACAACAACAGTTATCAAGCTAGTTATCAAATGGCCCCATTTGAATTCATGTATGGAAGGAAGTGTCGCACCCCTTTGAATTGGTCGGAAGTAGGAGAGAGTTAGATTTTCGGACCCGACATACTACGAGAAGCAGAAGAGAAGGTTCACAAGATTCATGAGCACCTCAAGACCGCCCAGTCAAGACAGAAGAGCTATGCCGACAAGAGACGTCGAGATCTAGCCTTCAACGTCGGAGAATTTGTGTGTTTGAAAGTGTCACCATTGAAGGGAATGCAGTGTTTCCAACTGAAAGGAAAGTTAGCCCCCAGATATATCGGGCGCTTCAAGATTCTGAACCGTCGAGGAGAAGTGTCGTATCAATTGGAACTATCAGAAGAAATGTCAGCCGTGCACAATATGTTCCATATCTCATTACTTCGCAAGTGCCTCGAAGTTCCGGAGAAGACTGAAGTGTTCAAGAACATTGATCACCGGACCATAGAGATCAACGATGACCTCACCTATCCCGAAGTACCCATCCGTATTTTGGAAGAAGCTTTCAGAACTACCAGAACCCGAAGCATCAAGTTTCTCAAGATTCAGTGGAGCAATCACACAGAAGAGGAAGCTACCTGGGAGCGCGAAGATCACATCAGGACGGAGTTTCCCGATCTCTTCAAATCCTAGGTAATATTTTTCGTCCTTTTTCAAATCTCGGGACAAGATTTTGTTTAAGGGGGAAGGTTTGTAACATCCCAAAAATATTAAACTTGGATCATCAAACTCTAATCATCAAAATTAGGGTTAACAAAAACTTTCCCAACTAAAAATATGAAAGCATTCATATGTGTGTATTCAAAATTTGGATTCTGTTGAATTTCCATGGTTTTGTGTTTCTTTGCTTGTAAAATGATTCTTAGGTGAAATAAACATCATCTAAACAATCCCCAAACTTTTCCCAAAGACAAACAACTCAAAATAAACAAATGAAGTGAATGGTCATTTTTGCCAAAATAACTCCCATGCATACTTTGGCTATCCGTAGTTTTCAAAACTTAACAGAAACATTTGTGGATCTTTGCACCCCTTGTTAGTACTCATAAAAAGGTACCAAGGCCCACTTTGTGATCATCAAAAAACATTCAAATACTAAGTTTAAATGACAGTTTAAAATTGAATATATCTCATATGGGAAGATCCCACTATTTCAAAAACCACTCAAACAAGCTCAATTTTCAAAACCCAAGCACCCACAGAATCCCCAGCACATGCCTAGCACACCCAGAAAAAATCTTTTCAAAATTCAAAAGTAAGTTTCTTCTGGCCATTTCATCAAACAGCTTGCAGATTCAAATCAAACAAATCACAAACACTATAGTGTGCAATAAATTTGGCCTAACTTGTTCCCCCTCTGGTTGCAACTAGCCCTTAGTAAATCATCTAGCTATTTTAACTATCCTTAGAATCACTATGAGCTTGCCTTGCCATCAATGGTGAGAAGGCTGAGCCTCACCATGCCACCCCAAGGTGGACAGCAAGCTAGAGGAAGAACTAGCCATGCTCACCTTGTCTGGGAGGTATCCAGCACCTCACCGCCCCCTCTCGACAAGCCCTAGCTCAAAGACAGAGACAGAACCGCTAGGAACTCCGTGCCCGCGCCGATGTCGACCATGCTGACGCGCACCACCTGCACGTGCCGTTCCCACTCAACCCGACCACCTCAAGCCCTTGTCGCCCGCCAGCATGAACCCCACCGTCCCAGGAGACCACTAGACATGATCGTTCCTACCTCGTACCTGCAGGTACCACCGCATACGGAGTTCGCCGTCGGTACCGCAAAAAACCTTTGCGTTCCCGACCATTTACCATCGCCTAAGCCGCATTTAAGATCTAGAGCATCGCCAGAGGCCCGTCAATCGCTAACCTCAGCCATGCCTCTAGCCACCCGTAGCCATGTCGCCACCGCACCGCCCATCCCTCTCGGTCTCGCCGTCGAGCCTATAAAAGGAGGCCACCTCCAGCCATTTGAAGCACACCATTCCACTCCCCTCACCTCACTGATCATTCCACCCTCTAGCCGGAGCACGAGGAGCACCAGATCGCCGGAATTGCGCCGGAGCAGGCCGCTTCTGGAGAAGAAGGGGCCATTGATTTTGACCACCCCCGGAGCTGCCTCGACCATCCCTGACCTCGTCGTCGACCATTCGTTCGTTTGCCCGCCTCGTCGTTGTTGCTGGAGCCCTGGTATGCCTCCTATGCACCCCCATTGCGCCACTAGTGTTCGAGCTCGCCGGTGACATGTTCATCATCGACGACGATCCCCAGCCGTCGATCTCCCTTCTAATCCAACGAACCACAGCGTGCCAGCTTCACGCGTTATGAGCCTTGTTGGTGGAACCCCACATCGGCTGAGCCTCAAGGCTGGAGTGACACTAGGCCGGCCATTAACCTTTCCCGCGCAGCCCAACCGTTTGAATTTAGATTTTTCCATTTTAATTCAAACTCAGTTCAGTACATATATTCAAAAATCAACCCAGCTCGATTCAATGAACCAAATTGCATGAAACCAATTTTATTAGAAAGGTACGAAAATGCTTAATCCAAGCCCGTTGGATTTAAATCATTTGCATCTGTAGATCACCCTTGGTAAAAATAACAAGGCAGAAGCTTTTGAGTTGATTCCAACTCTCAAAAATCACATTTGACCATACCTTTCATAATATATGAAAACATTTGGGTTTACTTACAGAAATAATGTTCAAGTAACAAAAGAATGCCACATAGGCATTTCTAGTCACTTTATTTAATTAAAATAAAAAGGTTAAACCTTATTAAATTGTGACACCACTTTAAATCACATTCCCATGTACTGAAATATGTGGTGATGACATGTGTCAACATTATCCCATGTTTGAGTTGGAGAATATTAAATCTTAAGTAGTTTTTCAATAAGTAGAAATTACTTTTCTCAAATTAAAAAAAAATAAGACAAATGCTTTAATCTTGTAATGATAGGTGATGATGCTAGATCATCTATAGTACACCTTTGTGTGATGAGTGAAAACAGTAAAGTATTGTTTGGTGATTGTGTACCTCGTATTTATTTATAGATGCTAGTAACGACCAAGGATATGAGGAGGAAGGAGGATACTACGAGGAAGAAGCCGAGGAAAACTTCAACGACTGCTCTGCACAAGGCAAGCCTTACTAACCAAGTTGACCTTTGCAAGCTAACACTTGCAATTATGAAAGTTAGAGAACCTATGCAATGCATTAAGCATGCTTGGTTGGACACATTTGATGATACCCAATCCTAGTTTTACTTGCAAGCTTTCTACTTTATTTCTTTATCAAAGCTTTCTCTTAGAGTTTACTTAAGTGACTTGTAGATTTTAGGAAGATAATTGAAGGTTGCATAAAGAGCATTAAATTTGGCCTAGGTAGATAATCTGGATGTCATCCTAAGGCATGAGATTGAACTTATCTCCACTTGTTTACCACCCCTCATTAGTACTTAACCCCACTTGTAGATGCTAGTGCTAAGCATAAAACTTGATCAACTTTATATGGGAGTACTTGGTGAAAATGGTTATGAAAACCTTGGAATGATGAGTCATTCTATTGAATTGTTTTGACATGTGTTTCCGAACATCAGATGATTTTGATGATGAGAATTTGAGGCATGAGCCTTATCCCTTTATAAAACTGATGGTTGTCTGAATGCGATACCATTCCAATTTTACCATACAACCACAATACCCGAAAATTGGGTAGGGCTTGACTAGAAACCTATATACCTTAGTATGGGTTCCCTCACGGCCAAGGTCTAAGCTGACGCTATCTTGTGAAGATTGTCCACCTGTGCAGTACCCAAGATGACAGTTGGTCATGGTTGGGAGGCCAAACTCATAGGAGAGGTGCCTATACTAGGGCGAGTAATTGAAAGGTTAGGATTGATTATCCACATACTGAGTATGGCGAATTCAGGAATTGTTCTTGACGGATGTATCGAATGTTGTGGTGAAAGTGTACAATCTCTGCAGAGTGTCAAACTATTCGAATAGCCGCGTCCGCAGTTATGGACAGTTGGAGTGGCCATACTGTTCCCCCGTCAGATGTTTTCAAAATTACTTATTAAATGAATTGAGACTTTTACTTGACCACAACAAAGTTGTGATATGAAATTCAAGTTCCCACTTAGGTGTTATAAAATTTCAACTAGCTTTCTTTGCTTCTAAACTGGGTAGAGGTAAATCTGGATTTTTGCAAAACAACCCTAGAGCTTAGTGTCCTACTACAAAACCCCCCTTAACTTGTTAGTATTAGTTTGCGAGTACTTAAAGAGTACTCATGGCTTTGTCCCTGGCTATTCCCGTGGCCAGACTATGAAGAGGAGTACCAGGATGATGGACCGTAGGAAGGTTACGACAACTAGGATCATCTCCCATCATCAGCATTGCCTGTGACCCCGAAGATGGAGCTTCGCCTATGCTACCTTTATTATTACGTTATTCCGCTGCTTGAATTGTATCAAGAAGTGGATCATGAGAACATTATTTGTGTAAGACCTTATGTATGGTTTGTAATGGATGATGTACTACGATATCCAAATATATTATGTCTCGCAAAAATGGTAATCCTGGGATTGCGATGTATGGCATAACAGGCATCTGGGATTAAAAATCCGGGTGTTGACAATGCACTCATGGTCTTCTAGACAATATAAGATCCAATATCTAAAATCAGCATCATTGATCTGGTAAGGACTAATGTTTAAAGAAGCAAGATGCTTTTATGCATAAGTAATGTAATGCAAGTTGATAAACACGAATTCTGGGGATAACGTTAATCTAGGGTTTGGAAACTAGAAATGGTTACTTTAGAATGTGTTGTCCTTTTAGATAAGTTTCATACTTGTCCTTCTTATTAAGGCTTGTGAGTGTGTGTGAAACAACATGTAAGTATAATAAAGCACAAACAATAATGGAATACTCAAGTGGGAAATGTATCTGTAGACTATGTATATAAGGTTTGTTCATCAATTAGAGCTTTCCTAAAAATGCTTATGTCTTGCTTTATAATGTACCTTAAAAGAATAACTTTTGAAGAAAATCTTACTTAGCTAAGGAGAAGTATTTAAATTTTAAGTTGACCTTATTAGGTGTTCTTTTCAAGTTATAGTCTTTAAGTAAGAAAGAATTGCTTTATTTGAATAATGATATTAGTAGTATTTGAGACTTATCTATCTTGGTTTTTAGCTTGGTTAGTTTGGTATTAAGATACTTTATAACTTAATTATAACAGACCAAAGTTAACTATAAAACACATAACAAAGTCTTTAGCATAGTATTTAAAGTATTATAAACTAAAGTTAACTTTAAAGACATAGATGGACTTTAGGTGTAATGCTTATTATACTTATACCTTGTTCACTTCATAATGTTTCTTTAAAGTTACTTAATAATGGTATTACTTTTATTTGGTAGTGGATTCTTTATATTCTACATGTATAAAGGAATTTACCTCCCTATAAGAGTATGGTTAAGGTTTGTGAATAAGTAAATAATATTATTTACTACTTATGAATTCACTTATAGTGTTTTGATTTGTTTGTAAACTTGTGGTTAAAGTAAAGGAATAGGTTTTATTTCACTACAAATTATTCTTGGAGATTTTATATTAAATAAGAATCCTTTTATAAAATAATATGCACTTATGGTTGAAGGATAATTCAATAAAATTGTATTTAAAATGTGTTAAACCATTTTGACTTCACACTAACAATATTTAAGACTAATACTATTTATTAGACTCAATTGGCTAATTTTTAAAATTATTAGCAAATTTTATTTATCTTTATAAGAACTATTAGTTAAAGAAATAGGTTTAAATTCAAGTTAATTGTTTAAATTTTTATTTAACTTAAAAGTGGAATATTGTATTTTTAACATATAGGTATTATTTTTGTGATCATTTTGGTATATTACATTTATTTTTGTGATTTATAAATAATAAGATATGATTTATATTATACTTATTACTTTATAAAGACTTAATAAATAATAAATATTTATTTGAGTGGAATAATAATGCATGATTATAGTTTTAAATTATAATTCTTATTTTTCTAAGATTTTTGGTATTTTATTTATATTTTTAACATTTACCATTATTAAAATATGAATATCAAAGTTTTATTACTTATAAAACATTTATTTAAATGATAATTATTTAAATGGTTAACATAATAATGTTAAATAATAGTTTTAAGTTATAGATTTTATTTTTCTACAAATTTTCATATATTATACACATTTTTCTGATTTATAAAACAAAAGTTATTAATGAAACAAGATTTAATCATTTTATTATATTGGAATTAATATTGTTTTATCTAATTCCTAATCAGAAAAGACATTTTGAACCTAAGCCAGACCTACCCTCGGTCACTGACCAGTGGGCCAGTGGCCACATCACCTGCCCATGTGGAATGTTTGATT
This sequence comes from Avena insularis, assembly GCA_023614405.1. NCBI lineage: Eukaryota > Viridiplantae > Streptophyta > Magnoliopsida > Poales > Poaceae > Avena > Avena insularis. The sequence goes on along the minus strand of CM042689.1, from coordinate 340,140,522 downwards.
AGTATTGACCCTGCGTTGACAGGCCTGCTAACATCAGGGTGATGTCACGCTGACATCAGCAATGGAGCTCTTCTCAGGTGATGTTCGAGGCCAACGTTAGGGTGTGCGCGTGCTTGCGATTTTGGGGGGGTTAGACACAGAAGACTAGGGTGATTCGAATGGTGGCCGCGCCGCCCAAAAATGGTCACCGGAGAAGGGTTGGCGGCGAGCTCACACAGCGGCGTTTGCGGGGAACCATGCAGACGACAATACAGGAAGCAATTGAAACATTAGAACACACGAGGAGAATCAGGAACTCACCAGGAGCGCGGCAGTGTTGTCGGCGATGCGAGTTGTTGCCGGAATCGATGGGGATCGATGATGACCGACGGTGTCAGTGAGGTATCGATTGATCCGATAGGGGGTTCCTCGATTTCCATGGCTTGGATTAGGAGAACGAGGACAACATGGCGAGTCTGACGGTGCTCTCAGGAGGTTGAAGCTGGCTCGGGAACGATGGCGACGGTCGACTCCGGCGAGCTACGGTTCGATAGAAAGGGAATTTCAGAGGAGGAGGGGAATTAGGGTTCTTTGGCGGCGGCGATGAGATTAAATAGACAGCGTAGAGCAGTGGCGCTCATCTTGGCGCACGGCGCGCATCGCAGCACCGGTGAACGGCGGACGACGTGCCAGGCAGCAGCTTGCGTCGGTGTTGCCTTCTGTCGGGAGAAGAAGAAACAGAAAAGAAGCGAAGGGGTATGCGGGCCGGTCATGGGGTAGCTTGAGCCAGGTGGGCTATAGTGTGATGCGTGTGAGCGATGGATAGAGCGAAGGAAAACTGGGCTATGGGCCGGATCCGATCTCCTTTAGTTTTTTTCTCCTGTTCTTTTATTTTCTGTTTTTAATTCCCTGTTTTCATTTCTAAATATATTTACACAATTGTTTGCAAATTTCTTTATAGAATTTATTTGATAATAGCTACAATACTAATGAAGTGTATGTAGATTCATTGTGTGAATTTTTTATATAATATTACCACTTCTTTATTTCTTATACATATATGTATATATTTTTCTTTTTATATTTGTAGGGTCTTTTGATATGAATTTAATTTATCTCATATTCATAAACTTATTAAATAATATATTAATATTAATCCATGAGTTTTTTATTCTTGTTGATTTATAATCTTAAAGAAATTTTTAATGGAGATCCTTTATTATTATTTGATGCATAATATCCTAAGGATTTAACATGATTAATATTACTCCAATCAATCTAGGGAATAACAAGGTATATATATTTTGTTATAACTAACAAAAGAGTTAGGGTTTGAATTGTAAATGTTTACCCTATGTTTAAGGATACTTACTATATTTATATTCTTTTGTTGATGTGAATAAAGATTAATGGCTAAACATATTGTCTTTATGTTTATGATCAATATTCATATCACTCTTTTAAAATAATAAGGCTATTTTCTAGAATGACTTATGAGGAAGAATTAATTACGATAGTTCCTAAGCACATGTGATCATGATAGTTGGAAATGACAAAGATGTGCTTAAGTGATTTGCTATAGGAAAATAATCCTATGAAGCTTTGTGTAAATAAGATGATAGATCAATCAGATGAAATGGATACTCTGTTTGGTTAGAGATTTAAGTTTATATTTGATCCAGAATTTCTATCTCTCATACTTCAATAATCCTGTACTTCTAATTAAGGAATTCCTTTCCTAGATATACTACTTCTTCCTATCCCTCATCATGTGTTAACATGAGGAGCTTTACTTCACAGGAATATTCTTATCCACCTTTTATTCTTCTAAATCCATTTATAATTCCAATGAGCTTGACATCGAAGCTTTCATAATCTTCTCATATCTATACTTGGTTATATCAAACTATTCTACTACTAATTATCTCTAATCCAACAAGTGGTTACTTCTAACTCCATTCATACTCTTCCTTAAGCATCCGTCACTAACATTACTTCAATAGAGGTATACATCAAATCCTACTTCACCTCAAGTGTTTAGTATTTCCAAAGAGGAAAATACTACTTCTTTAATCCAATGTTGCTCTAACATCATCTTAATCATACTATCGTGTCTCTACTTGACTCCAGTATCTAATACTCCAACCTCGCATTATATTAATGTGACTTGCAATGACTAATCTAGGATAATATATCTATACTAGGGTTTAATCATGTTCTATCCACCAATGTCACTTATACATGATATAAGCATTCAATATTGGTGAATAAGGTATGGTCATTATAATCCTTTGTGGTTTAGGTTTCTAGTTGGCTAATCAAGGCTTCATCAATACAACATTAAGTTATATTATAATTATCTTCTGTTTAGCTCTATTAGATTAAGAGATATAATTCATTGACTATACCTACTTGATCCAATAGGACTACTCATGGTAACTATCTTCAGGATTCATCCTTGTAATCTTCTTTATTACCATATAATTATATATTCCAGTAACTCTTCTATCATTTCAGGAGTGAGTTAACTCCATCAATTATCATATGGATCTTATTCTCTTCCAACTCTCCCATCCTATAAATGATATTCAAATCTAGCATTACTATTTACCTCTTCTTACTTCTTTCTTTATAGGCCTTAAGTGGATGCTATGATATGGTCAAGAGATGATAGATTAAGACTTGGTGAATCAATAATTGATTACTCAACATTGATGATCAACAGATATTGGAATATGATTCCAATAGGAATGGTAAAGATTGGTATGGACAAAAAGATATATGGTGAATGATCTGGATTTGGTTTCTTTCCTACTCAATCTCACTAAAGAAGTAGGTTTAGGTATTACCATGATACTCATGGTATAAGTAGATGAGATTAAGATATAGTTGTTACATTCTTATTATTTGGGTTATATCCTTAACTTGGTACTCATGAGTTGTTGTAATGAATACTATGATATGATCACCTAAGGATCAAATATAATCCATTAAGTAATGAATTAGGGTTTAACGTTTATTACATTTGATCTACCCTTAGATCAAATCTCCCTTACCCAAAATAAGGTTTTAGCAAAGGTCATATTGAAACTCATCGCAGTCAACTTGATGATCTACTTCAATTCCATCAAGTTGAGAGAAGCTTCAAACACTTTGACGGGGTTTTTATTTAAAAGCGCGAAAATTATTCGGATTTTCTATACATGAATGCAATGCACACATCTGGGTTCAGCTTATTTCTAAGCTCTAATGCTGGGATGTCGCAGACTCTCCCCCTTAAAATAAACTTCGTCCTCGAAGTTTGTACACTCTTTTGTTTCGGAATAAGGAATTGTCTTACAATGATTATGATATGTCTCAACTCCATAGTAACCTCAATGGGAATAATTGTAATATCCCATATCCAAATCTTTCCTTGAATCCTCATCATGCTCAACAATCTTTAACTTGGTGTCTCCCATACTCCAAATTATTTTTACTTTACTCCCTTAGGATTTTTTTTCTTATTATACAATTCTTTAATTGATGTCTCTTATTTAGTTCATTTCCCTGATTAGGTATCCTAATCTAACTCTTTTATTTATCCATCGAACTTTCGTACTATACTATGTAAGGTCTAGGAAGTCTCACTAAAACAGGATTTTAGTTATTATAATACCATCGTTGTGGCTAAAATACTAAATTTTTGGATTGTCATTTCAAGATTTATACTGGTGGTCCTTCCGAAGGTTGGATTTGAACTCATTTTGTCCATACCCCTCGGAATTACTTATTCTCTACACATGCCCAATTGGATGTGCTTTTTACCTCTTAAGGATCACTTAAGAGTTGTTTCTTCTAGAATTAGTCTGTTTGGATTAATCTTTTATCACCTTCAAGCTTTTACCTTATTAAGCTTTAGATAATTTTTCATTATCACCTATAGTACTTCTTCAACTTTCATTTATAATGTTTACTCTCCCCCTTAGGTTTTACTAATAGTCTTCAAACTATTTACTAAGTATTATATTATTGGCCTTTATCCATCTTATACTCTACGAGGCTAGGGTCTTATGAAAGATTGTACGGTGTATCCACACAATTGTGGATCTCCAAAGTGAATCTTTCAGCATTATTTGTCTTACTTACTATTTGGACATTTTTGCTTTGATAGGTCTGACTTTGCGAAGCGTTTTAGAAAACTGACGATTAATATTTTATACTCCTTTAGGTCTTACTTATCTTAGGCCAAGTTTTATACTCTTTATGCAACCATTAAGATGATTTGGTTAACTATGTCAACCAACACCGGCTACAGACAAGATATCAACTGTGGATCAAATACCAGCTGCGGATCATCCTAGGGTGTATGTATTACCCTACGGTTCTTTGACGTACTATTGGCATTCTCTCTGAATTGTCAGAGCTTGAATACCATTTTGGGTCCTAAACTTCTTCTTTTCACTTATTCATGATACTTCCATGAACTAGTACAATTAATCCATTAACTTCTTAGCAACATTACCTACTTTGGGTGAATTTAAATTCATCACTTCTTGTTGCTCCATATATTTTCTACAATAATCTTCCTTCTTATTGCTATTTAGCAATGATAAAAACTTGGTTCAACCTTCAAATTGTGTTGATACTCCTTACACTTGGCTTCATTCTTCTTGTAAATCTTCATCTTGGTCTTTGGAAATCCTCACTACCTTACACGAATTCCCATTCCTATCTAGGTCTATAACATCAAGTAATAACTGGATGTTGCAACATGCACTTGCACATCAAGTCAAACTTTATGTACAGATCTAGTCAATCAAGAAGATCCAAGAAAAACAAATAAATCCAAATGTAGTACATATAACACACAATATTCCAAGCCCAGAATATAGTAGTTGAGTATAATATCTCTAGAATTCAGGCTTAGTTGTGTAGTATATGACACCTCCTCGTATAGGTTTACATCGTGATACTTAGCACATAGGGTTAAACTATTCTTTATCTTAATATTTACCCAAATTGCTCATTTGCAACAGGATAATCTTAAGCAAAGCGTCTCAATTTGGTTTTGACTAACCTTTTATCTCACTTTTGGAATGAGTAGCTATAACCATCCTTTCTTTATTAGTAAACTAACCTCACATGATTACTCCAAAAGAATAATCAGATTCTATTTGCTAACTTAAATCAAAAATTATTGGAAATTTCTAGCACCTATGACTTCTTTCATAGTTCTACCAAGTTATTTTCTTACTCTACCTAAAGATAATTTATTAATTCCTTATCATAATTATACTATCATCATGGTTTCGGAGCTAATCTCACCATGATCTTATTATGTTTTACTATTTACCATGATTTAAGAGTTAATTTGGCCATGATGACTTTGTTTCACATTACTCTATTATTAAGTCTTAGCATAATATCACTTCATCACGTAGAATTCCCAAGTGATGATTACTACATATTACCTCAATATTTATCCTAATGATATTTATCATGTTATCTTTGGTTATTAACTAACCATAAGATTATACTGCTCTTACTTAAATTATAGGGTTAAGCTATACTATTGGAACTACTTCAATTGATGTCTTAAACTTGATCCTAATCTGCTGCGGCCAATTGACTTCCCAACAGTATCTTGGTGGGTTATGTCTCCTTCATAAGACACTAAATAATTGTCACATCCCAAAATTTTCCAAATTTTGAAATGTGAAAAATAAATAAACAAAATAAATAATTGTTGAAATTTAGGGTGAGAAGAAACTTTTTGATTCCAAATGGAAACATCAAAACCTATTTTGATCAAATAGAATCCTAAAGGGATTTAAAAAGATAAACAAATAATAAATAAAGTTATAATAGTTGGAATCGCCATTTTTGGATCTTTAAATAAAAAGATATGGTTTTTATAAGCAAAGGTAGAAATAATGAATAAGGACTATTTTTAAAAGAGCCAAATTAAATCTTGGCCAAGCATTTAAAATAAAATATTTTGTTTGATAAAAATAGTAAGGGTTTATTTAAATAAAACCATGAGGATTTATTTATATCCAAATTTCATTTAAGTAAAGACATTTTCCTATTTTGATTGAGCAATAAAACTTAATAAAGTATTTTATTTCAAGGTGTTTTAGTTTTCAGATAAAACCTACTGAAAAGATTTTTGTAGGAATTTAGAAAGTCAAATAGAGTTTTAAACATATTTGAATCCTATTTGAAATAAAGACTAAAGCCTATTTATTTATTTAATAAATAATAAACCCTAAAAAGAATTATTTTATTTTGGACTTTGGAATATGTTGTTAAACAGAATTAAACTATACCTAAATTTTGGTGGAAGTTTGAATTCATTTGGAGTTTGAATTATTTGAATGAATAATCAAACAGAAATTCAAAACAGAAAAAGAAAAAGTTTCAGAATAAAAAAAAGAGGAACCAGACCAGCCCAGCCAGTCCAGCCCAACTCGACCCAGCAACCCACCTTACTTTCCCTGGCGAAACGTTTTCTTACTCGCAGATTAACCCACTCAGCAACTGACTTGGTGACCCCACGTGCATTCCCCCACCTCGCTGACCGCTGGACCCCACTGCCCCGTCATCGTCTTCTTCCCCACCGTGATGACCAAGCCTCCCCCTCGTCGCTGTTTCTGTTGTTTATTCCTCGCGTTAATTCGCATTATTGCGGCCATCACTCTCCCTGCGACTACGCCATACTTAATCACCCTGTCCCCTCTACCTTTCCCCCTCACTTGCCTCTCCCACTCTGCCACCAGACTGCCGCAATTGCGAGCTCGCACCCTACTGTCTCCGACGTGTTCTCCGGCTAATTACGGCCAACACCGCCAGCCCCATTGCCCCCAGGGCAAACGAGTGGGATCCCCAGTACCAGGCGCACCTCCATGTGCCTTCCCCTCGCATGTGTGCGCCCCAGAGGCTCAGCAACCTCGACGACACATCGGCATCACCGTCTGCCCCTCTCCGGCGACCTTTCCCTGTAAGCCCCGTCCTCCCCTATCTCCCTGGATGATGCCCCCGCACTCGCCATAGCCTTGCGCGTCTAACACCACTGCTTGCTTGCTCTCTCGTGGTCTGCAGCCTCGCCCCCGTCAACAACAGGAAGTGCCCGACGCCGCGGTAACTCCGACGAGCAATCCCTCTGGAACCCGAGCGCCCCTCGACGAACAGAGACCACATCGAGATTCTCTGCACCCCTGCGAACCCTGTGAGCACCTCCGTTCCCCCTCTTGCTTCCTGGTTTGTCGGCAACGACACTGACAGAGCGCTCCGCCGCTCGCCGCCATGCCAGCGTCGCCTGTTCCTGGTCTAGTTGCTGTGATCCGTTGGATCTCAATCCGTTGGCTAGGATAGATTCATTAAATCAAAGGGGTACGTTGGATCTGAGCCATGTGATGTGTTTTAAATCCAACAGCCCACAGAGCGCGATCCAGCAGAAGCGGTACCGTCCAATAGGATAGCGCCACGTGGACAGAGTTTGTTTAAAACAGAAATTTTTGTTCTATTAGATATGCAAACTTGTAAAATTCATAACTTTAATTCTACACGTCCAAGTTTTGCAAATTTTATATCAATGGAATCAGCAGAACAAGTACTTTGCAACCATTCACTTTGTTTAAGGTTTTGCTTCTGGAAAATTGGTTGAATTTGCAGAAACATGTGTAGGCATAATTTGAATATAAAATTTGTTCTAGAAATATTTTTAAGATGAGATCTTTGCTAATTGGTTTGTTTTGAACCTACTGACCATAGGAACCAACTTATGGTTTTAAAAATGTATTTTGTGCAGTTAAGGAATAAATATTTGAATTAGCACATTTCTAGTCAAATAAAAATATTGTTTATGGTTTAGAAATGATTTTTGAGTAAAGCCTTTGGGAAATGATTTGATTCAAACCTTCTGACCCTAAACACCAAGTTTTGAGATTTAAGAACATATTTGATGAACCATATAAAGTCATTACTTTGCTAAAAGATATTTTCAACAACATAAAATATCACCTTAGCATAATATTTGGTTTATGAGATGAAACCTTTTGCAAATGGTTTTACCACATTTGTAAATGATCAATGTGAGCTTGAAAATGTTTATAGCCTAGTAGAAACCAATTTTCCAAATAAAACTATCTTTTGCATGCTTGCATGCATGACCTTGTTTTTGTTATTTTATGTGTGATAAATTGTTTGAATGCTAGTTGAATATGTGTTTGCTTGATTGAATTGTAGTGAAGTTAGAAGAGTGTGATATTTGCAAGATCAAGAAGTGAACCAATATTCTCTACTAAAAAGGCAAGTGACACTATCATCCATGTCCTACTATTTTCATTACACTTAGTGGATTTTTGTAACATGCATGATAAGGACTACTATATTTTATGCTATGCTAAATCCTAATAGGATACCCTTATATCTTCTTTAGTGAAAACATTGTAGTTGTAGTAAGCTTAGCCCTGCTATATATTTGGGTTGGGATACATGATATGATTATATGAAGTGTTGGAAAGATATATATTTTATATAATAAAACAAGTACTCAATGAACCACCTAGGTGGAAAAGGATACTCAAGTTTTGGACAAGGTGGCAACAAAGGGAACCATGTTTATATGGCTATCTTTTTGTATGTGCACTAAAAGAAAACCACCCAGGGACTTAGAGATTAAACATGTTTCTCGTACAGTGGCTTCCGTGTACAGCTACATGCTAAATGGGCTCTGGCTTAGTCAACTATATAGTGGAAGATCCATGCATTGGCATCTTCAGGTTAACTAGAATTGTGTATGGGAAATTTATCCCTACATTGGTGCCTAGTTGACAAGCTAGCATTGTGTATTGGGAGGACTTCTATGGAAAGACTTTGTCACATTCTCGATCTGTCAGTACTCCATTTTGGTGAGTACTTATCCAGCGGCCACTGGTGGCGTCAAGACGAGATTGTGTCATGTGGGTAAAGTGTACAACTTCTGCAGAATATCAAATTCTAAGTACTTAGCCGTGTCCCCGGTTATGGACAACTCTGAGCAACTAAGGCTTGAAGCTATGGAATATCTCGACATTCAAATTTCTCAAAGTAAAACTTGATGGTGACAACAAGGGATTAGAAGCACTTGGAGGTTTCCAAGGAGTTCAGAAAGATTTTCAAAAGATCAAAACTATTTTGAAAAGATAGGACAAAACTATATTGCTTTCTGCAAATGAGCCTAAACCCTACTTAGCCAAATATGCATATAATGATAGGATCCACTTATTTCTACATAATAGTGAAACTTGCCAATACATTACAAATGTATTGACCCTTGTGGCTGCAACTTATTATGTTGCAGGTTTGTTTGATGTTAGTGAAGTGTGTTGAATAGGATTACAAGTCTACAACCAACATGTTTGCATGTGGCACTTTGAAGATGAAGGACTCCATGTTATAGATATTCTGCTGCATTGTAATGAGATAGCCAAATGAGCTATGTAAGATGTAATGAGTTATTTTATTCCTGGTTATAAAGTTGTATTATGACCTTTGTTTCTTGATATTACATCTTAACTGTGGATGCTAGCTATTGATCCAGGGACTAGCATTGTAAACACAGGGATCTCTACCTTATTAAAGGTTGGGAACCTTACAATAATATTATACTGAGAAAGGATAAAATAATCTATACCTAATAATAAAGGAAGGAGCATTTCTTGTAGTACCTACAGTTTTTTAGACGGCTTTACCCTTATTTTTTAAAATAATATTACTCACCATATCACCCATAAGTAAAAAAACGTTCGTTAAAAAAACACTCTCCGGTCACCCGTCAATCATGCTAATCTTTACAGATAAATCCTTATTTGTCGTGTTCCTTGGCCCTTCAATCCAATCGGCGGACACAACAGGGGAGCTCGACGAGGCCTAACACCTGGGTTGCCAAGCCGCCGAGTGGAACACGTAGAAGGGAAGATCGACGAGGCCTCACACGCCCTCGGTGTGGATGCTAGAACCTGGTGTGTTACCGATCTGGCAGATGGCTATTGTAGTTGCTGCTGGAGAGAGCACGTCGATGAAGTAGGCGGGATGGCTATTGTAGTTGCTGCTGGAGAGAGCACGTCGATGAAGTAGGCGGCTTTCAAGCTGCACATGCACCTGTCGCAAGCGGAAGGGAATCAAGGTTTTGTGTTCCCTGGATTTTTTTTGGCAAGGATGTTCTCTGGACCGGTATGGTAGCTAGGTTGGCTATAAAACTCTACGGTTGGAGTATCTAAATTGGGAGTAATTAGGCCTCACGCTGTCCTTTTTGGCTGAATTTAGGTGAGGCTGGTTATGAAATTCTACTGAAAATACCACGTACGGGCGTGCACCTCTTTGGAATTTCTTAAATTCTTATTGGTATGTGCAACTCTTTGGATTTATTTTTTTCACTTTTACCCATGATTTCTTCTAAAAATAGTATCGGCAGATTAGTTTGCTACATGGACTCTTTGGTGAGAGCTAATACATGTTTTTTCTTTTCTTCTCTTTCCTTTTTCTATTTTTTGATTTTGTAGAAAAAAAGGGTTTAGAAAAAGGAAAAGATCTGTATGTGCCAACGCATTAAGTGTTTGTCAAGTGAATACATATGTCCTTTTACATAAATCATGTCAATATAGTTAGTGAAAATAATTTCTAAGTTGCGGTATAGCTCTGTAACCGGTGTGAATAGGTTTGTCCAAGATAATAAAAACATCCAACGCATAAGTCATAACCAGTGTCATGAGGCAAGATAAAGAAAATTCCATATAAATTAGATCAACTCCTACGAAAGAATGACTTAAGCATATGACTTAGGTGTGACAAGGTTATCCTCAAGTGGATACTCATCACAAGTCATGTGAATATTTGTTTTAGATAAGATGGCTCCTATAGTCACTATCCAACCTACAGATCTTCCTAAAAGGGTTTTAATCCTAAGGTCAAAGCATATGCTCTGATACCAACTATGGTGACCCAGCATACCACTGTATGATATAGTACACTATAGTCGGTGACATAACACTAATGAAACACCGTTCACTAGTACTACATCCCTCAGAGTGGTACAACAGAAACACATCAGGTCCAAGACATGACTATAGGTTACAACTTAACTCTTTACACAAGATCCAGAGAACACTCTAGGTTAAAGAGAGAGAAAGAATCTTCTTACAAAGAAGAATCAGAAATAAACAACTCAAAAACTATCATACTATTAAGACTAGTATTTTAACTAATGGTCTGGCATTGCTGCTATTGCAATACACTACAGAAATAGGTTCTATGGCTAGAGATTATATTCCTATCTAGTCAGAAATTTCGTCTTTACTTGAGTTGATATATATGTTGACTTCCTTGACTTTATTGAAGAGCTCGAGCTTTTGATGATGATTCCTGGAGCATAACTTGATGTAGACATCGTCTGTACTGGCTTTAGAACCTAGCAAGGGTTAAGAAGATACTTTGAGTACGAGCGTACTCAGTAAGTTCACTAGAAAAGAGTGTTTGATGCACTATATCTACAGCCATAGACCGGAGGTCGTAGGCAATGCAGGTTTTCGTAAACATTTCTTCAAAGGTTGCTTTTATTATGAAAAGCTATGTCCGTCGGCCTTCACGGGTTTACCAGAACTTTCATGGAGTTCCTTTCCCGCCGCGTTCGCAGCTCCTTCCCGGAACAGGGAGTAACAAGTTACAGTTCTTACACTCTGCATAGGTGCGTCACTTTACCCATGAGAGATCTTAGCTTTGTTGCACATCCGAATTGCAGGTTCGTTCACACTTCCTTGGTGTGAGTCCTAGACTAAGATCCAAGGCAATCACTGCCTTCTCCGCGACCCCACATGTCTCCTTGGTGTACGCCAGCCCACCTATTGAATTACGACAATTGGCAGTACAAACCGTTCAGATGCCGGAACTATCGTGGGACGTTGAGGGCTCCCACCCATATACCGCATATCCTCTACGAATTACCATATAATATGCACGCTACGAGTGATAACAGCCACGACCTGCACATCCGGCTCCATGCGAGAGGGGAAAGATACAGCTGACTTCTCCGTCTCATTCCAAATCTCATGGTCAACGTGTAATATACGGCGCAAGAATCACTGGCGACATTGGTTGTTAAGTCCTAGATAATATGTTCCTTTACCACTGGAACTCTTATAGTAGGTTGTTACCTCATGGTAAATAACCTATAATCACTTTATTATGAAAATAATGTTTTTTGTCCTTTTTGAAATTCAGGTGATGACAAAACTAGACTTGCAGAATACTTTACAGAAAATAATCAAAGGACATGAGCAAGTGTGAACTTGCCTTTTGTGATTGCAAGATTATGCACTCATGGTCTTCCAGACAATATAAGATCCAATATCTTAAATCAACATCATAGGTCTGGTAAGGACTAATGTTTAAAGAAGCAAGATGCTTTTATGCATAAGTAATGTAATACAAATTGATAAACACGAATCCCGGGGATAACGTTAATCTAGGGTTTGGAAACTAGAAATGGTTACTATAGAATATGTTGTCCTTTTAGATAAGTTTCATACTTGTGCTTTTTATTAAGGCTTGTGAGTGTGTGTGAAACAACATGTAAGTGTAATAAAGCACAAACAATAATGGAATACTCAAGTGGGAAATGTATCTGTAGACTATGTATATAAGGTTTGTTCATCAATTAGAGCTTTCCTAAAAATGCTTATGTCTTGCTTTATAATGTACCTTAAAAGAATAACTTTTGAAGAAAATCTTACTTAGCTAAGGAGAAGTATTTAAATTTTAAGTTGACCTTATTAGGTGTTCTTTTCAAGTTATAGTCTTTAAGTAAGAAAGAATTGCTTTATTTGAATAATGATATTAGTAGTATTTCAGACTTATATATCTTGTTTTTTAGCTTGGTTAGTTTGGTATTAAGATGCTTTATAACTTAATTATAACATACCAAAGTTAACTATAAAACACATAACAAAGTCTTTAGCATAGTATTTAAAGTATTATAAACTAAAGTTAACTTTAAAGACATAGATGGACTTTAGGTGTAATGCTTATTATACTTATACCTTGTTCGCTTCATAATGTTTCTTTAAAGTTACTTAAGAATGGTATTAATTTTATTTAGTAGTGGTTTCTTTATATTCTACATGTATAAAGGAATTTACCTCCCTATAAGAGTATGGTTAAGGTTTGTGAATAAGTAAATAATATTATTTACTACTTATGAATTCACATATAGTGTTTTGATTTGTTTGTAAACTTGTGGTTAAAGTAAAGGAATATGTTTTATTTCACTACAAAATATTCTTGGAGATTTTATATTAAATAAGAATCCTTTTATAAAATAATCTACACTTATGGTTGAAGGATAATTCAATAAAATTGTATTTAAAATGTGTTAAACCATTTTGACTTCACACTAACAATATTTAAGACTAATACTATTTATTAGACTCAATTGGCTAATTTTTAAAATTATTAGCAAATTTTATTTATCTTTAAGAATTATTAGTTAAGGAAATAGGTTTAAATTCAAGTTATTAAAGTGTTTAACTTTTTATTTAACTTAAAAGTGGAATATTATATTTTTAACATATAGGTATTATTTTTGTGATCATTTTGGTATATTACATTTATTTTTGTGATTTATAAATAATAATAATATATGATTTTTATTATACTTATTACTTTATAAAGACTTAATAAATAATAAATATTTAATTGAGTGGAATAATAATGTATGATTATAGTTTTAAATTATAATTCTTATTTTTCTAAGATTTTTCGTATTTTATTTATATTTTTAACATTTACCATTATTAAAGTATGAATATCAAAGTTTTATTACTTATAAAACCTTTATTTAAATGATAATTATTTAAATGGTTAACATAATAATGTTTAATAATAGTTTTAAGTTATAGATTTTATTTTTCTACAAATTTAATCATTTTATTATATTGGAATTAATATTGTTTTGTGTAATTCCTAAACAGAAAAGACATTTTGAACCTAAGACAAACCTACCCACGGTCACTAACCAGTGGGCCAGTGGCCACATCACCTGCCCACATGGAATTTTTGACTAGTACTGACCCTGTGTTGACAGGACTGCTGACATCAGGGTGATATCATGCTAACATCAGCAATGGAGCTCTTCTCAGGTGATGTTCGAGGCCATTATTAAGTAGGCGTGCTTGCGATTTGGGGGTGACGCCTTGAAGACTAGGGTGATTCGAATGGCGGTCACGCCGCCCAAAAATGGTCACTGGAGAAGGGTTGGCGGCGAGCTCACACGGCGGCGTTTGCGAGCGACCATGCAGGAGACAATACAGGAAGCAATTGAAACATTGGAACACACGAGGAGACTCAGGATCTCACCAGGAGCGCGGCAGTGTTGTCGGCAACGCGAGTTGTTGCCGGAATCGATGGGGATCGATGATGACCGGCGGTGTTAGTGAGGTCTCGATTGATCCGATAGGGGGTTCCTCGACTTCCATGGCTTGGATTGGGAGAACGAGGACAACATGGCGAGTCTGAAGGTGCTCTCGGGAGGTTGAAGGTGGCTCGAAAACGATGGCGACGGTCAACTCCGGTGAGCTAGTGTTCGGCAGAAGGGGAATTTGAGAGGAGGAAGGAAATTAGGGTTCTTCGGCGGCGGTGCTGGGATTAAATAGACTGTCTAGAGCGGTGGCGCTCATCTTGGCCTTGTTGGCCATCGCAGATGAGCAGCGGAAGGCGTGCAAGACGGCACGGCTTGCGTCGGCGTTGCCTTCTGTCGGGAGGAAGAAGAAAGGGAAAAGAAGCGAAGGGATATGAGGGCCGGTCATGGGCTAGCTTGGGCCAGGTGGGTTGTAGTGTTATGCGTGTGAGCGATGGATAGAGCGAAGGAAAACTGGGCTATGGGCTGGATCCGATCTCCCTTAGTTTTTTTCTCTTGTTCTTTTCTTTTCTGTTTTCAATTTCCTGTTTTCATTTCTAAACTTATAATTACAGAATTGTTTGCAAATTTCTTTATAGAATTTATTTGATAATAGCTGCAACACTAATGAAGTGTATGTAGATTCATTGTGTGAATTTTTTTAATATAAGATTATCACTTCTTTATTTCTTATAAATATATGTATATATTTTTCTTTTTATATTTGTAGGGTCTTTTGATATGAATTTAATTTATCTCATATTCATAAACTTATTAAAGAATATATTAATATTAATCCATGAGTTTTTTATTCTTGTTGATTTATAATCTTAAAGAAATTTTTATATGGTGATCCTTTATTATTATTTGATGCATAATATCCTAAGGATTTAACATGATTACTATTACTCCCATGAATCTAGGGAATAACAAGGTATATATATTTTGTTATAACTAACAAAAGAGTTAGGGTTTGAATTGTAAATGTTTACCCTATGTTTTAGGGTACTTACTGTATTTATATTCTTTTGTTGATGTGAATAAAGATTAATGGCTAAACATATTGTCTTTATGTTTGTGATCAATATTCATATCACTCTTTTAAAATAATAAGGCTATTTTCTAGAATGACTTATGAGGAAAAATTAATTACGATAGTTCCTAAGCACATGTGATCATGATAGTTGGAAATGACAAAGATGTGCTTAAGTGATTTGCTATAGGAAAATATTCCTATGAAGCTTTGTGTAAATAAGATGATAGATCAATCAGATGAAATGGATACTCTGTTTGGTTAGAGATTTAAGTTTTAGATTTGATCCAGAATTTTTATCTCTCATACTTCAATAATCATGGACTTCTAATTAAGGAATTCCTTTCGTAGATATACTACTTCTTCCTATCCCTCATCATGTGTTAACATGAGGAGCTTTACTTCACAGAAATATTCTTATCCACCTTTTATTCTTCTAAATCCATTTATAATTCCAATGAGCTTGACACTGAAGCTTTCATAATCTTCTCATATCTATACTTGGTTATATCAAACTATTCTACTACTAATAATCTCTAATCCAACAAGTGGTTACTTCTAACTCCATTCATACTCTTCCTTAATCATCCATCACTAACATTACTTCAATAGAGGTATACATCAAATCCTACTTCACCTCAAGTGCTTAGTATTTCCAAAGAGGAAAATACAACTTCTTTAATCCAATGTTGCTCTAACATCATCTTAATCATACTATCGTGTCTCTACTTGACTCCAGTATCTAATACTCCAACCTCACATTATATTAATGTGACTTGTAATGACTAATCTAGGATAATATATCTATACTAGGGTTTAATCATGTTCTATCCACCAATGTCACTTATACATGATATAAGCATTCAATCTTGGTGAATAAGGTATGGTCATTATAATCCTTTGTGGTTTAGGTTTCCAGTTGGATAATCAAGGCTTCATCAATACAATATTAAGTTGTATTATAATTATCTTCTATTTAGCTCTATTAGATTAAGAGATATAATTCATTGACTATACCTACTTGATCCAATAGGACTACTCGTGGTAACTATCTTCAGGATTCATCCTTGTAATCTTCTTTATTACCTATATTCCAGTAACTCTTCTATCATTTCAGGAGTGAGTTAACTCCATCAATTATCATATGGATCGTATTCTCTTCCAACTCTCCCATCCTATAAATGATATTCAAATCTAGCATTACTATTTACCTCTTCTTACTTCTTTCTTTATAGGCCTTAAGTGGATGCTATGATATTAAGAATTGGTGAATCAATAATTGATTACTCAACATTGATGAACAACAGATATTGGAATATGATTCCAATAGGAATGGTAAAGATTGGTATGGACAAAAAGATATATGGTGAATGATCTGGATTTGGTTTCTTTACTACTCAATCTCACTAAAGAAGTAGGGTTAGGTATTACCATGGTACTCATGGTATAAGTAGATGAGATTAAGATATAGCTGTTACATTTTTATTATTTGGGTTATATGCTTAACTTGGTACTCATGAGTTGTTGTAATGAATATTATGATATGATCACCTAAGGATCAATATAATCCATTAAGTAATGAATTAGGGTTTAACTTTTATTACATTTGATCTACCCTTAGATCAAATCTCCCTTACCCAAAATAAGGTTTTAGCAAAGGTCATATTGAAACTTATCGCAATCAACTTGATGATCTACTTCAATTCCATCAAGTTGAGAGAAGCTTCAAACACTTTGACGGGGTTTTTATTTAAAAGCGCGGAAATTATTCGGATTTTCTATGCATGAATGCAATGCACACATCTGGGTTCAGCTTATTTTTAAGGTCTAATACTGGGATGTTACAAGGGGATGAGGAGACAAAAAGATAAGGTAGGCAGTCCCACCCACGACCTGTTCAAGCGCTTAACCCGGGGGATGAAATCACGGGATCCCCCGGAGGAGCGGTATCATTTCCATACAAACTCGCTAAATAAAATGAAAAATACATAGAAATTTTAGTCCACCATGGTGTTGTTGTCGTCTTCGTCTTTGCCATCGCCGTTGGCCTGCTACTCACCGTCTCCTCCTCATCCCCGCCTACCTCCTCGCCAGAGTTGATGTCCATGATCCTGGCGGTGGTCGCCTTCATCATGAATGCCTCACGGCGTGCAGTGACGATGACATCGTAGATCCCACAACCAGGCATATACCAGAAGCATTGTTACTCCTTGGCATTGCGCAGATATGACGGGAACTATCGTCGGTGAGCACCGCGCATGGCTAGAGCCGCCTCTCGCTCCCTGGCGAATCGCTTTGGTCAGTTTTCACTGTTGGGTGAGTACCAAGTCATTGCCCTCTTTCACTCTAGGAGTTGGTCGCGTCGGTCCACGGTTTTGTTGGCCAGCTCACTATCACGCGGGAATGGTGCGACGGGAACCCCGTCGAAGCGGATGTAGAAGCCGAACGACAATGTCGCGCACATCGGCACGAGGAGGACGTACCGGGCAAAATCATAAGCTTAGTACCAGTTCAGCAAGAGCATGTCCATGATGATATGAGAGGGACAAGTAGTGAGTGAGTGGATGGTGCAGTGGTGGGTGAGATGGGGCATCCATAGCTATTTAAAGTCCTCATCATCAGCGTTGGCGCATATGGCCAAGCGACGCGGATGACCGCGTGGGAAGGCCATAAGACGACGTCGGCAACCGACACCCATTAATTTTTTAACTACCTTTCCAAATGCAAAATTCTAGTACATGCAAGAATATTGAAACTACATTTAGCTAAATCATCTTCGTCTTCATCTAATACATACAAGTAGTCTCATACACAATTTAAACTAATCATTACTTCAAAAAAAAATAAACTAATTATTTATCACAAATTTGGTGGATCGTCATCATCTTATTTTTGTTCGCTTCACTTGCTTTGAATGTATTCCAACACTTTTTCTTATCTCTCATGGCTTTCTTTTTCTTATCCCATTTTTCTTCTCCTCTAGTTGTTGGTCTTTCTCCCTCTTCATCTTGGCAAACTCAATCTTCATTTTCTTCTCACAATTATCTTTTAACTTTGTTGCATTGCGCTCCAACACTGACCTCTCATTTCAATCCATCCACTTGTGGACATCATCTAATAAGCGTATTTTTTCCAACTTATTATTCTCATCAAGCAAGTCCTTAACCAACTATGCATTGTAAATTTTCTCTTCAATTCTTAGAGTGTTCTTCTTCTCATACCTATCCCACAAAGTGGATAATCCATGTTGTAGTGGCAACCACTCAAGAGCCATAGTTTACGCCATCCTACAAATTCCAATTTGCAACAAATTTGAGAAAAACGTGACACTACAAATGCATATAGACTTGAAGTAATAGCACACTATGTTTACATCGTGTTGTGAATAGGCGTAGAAGCGCCGACCCATGTTCGTCACCTCGAAAGCAATGACTTTCACTGACGCATACCGGTGGACACGCCATAACTCGTTTGAAACCACATTCTCAAGGTGGGCAACGCCGGTCCATGCAGAGTCAACAGTGGTTTTGCACGAGCATAATCTACGTTAGGGTACTACAAATCGACAAACAAGCTAAGCAAAATGCATTAAGAACATGACAAAATTGAAACCATAGATCTTAAACCTTACATTGCACAAAGAAATGACTTAGGGGAAGGAGCACTCACATTGCCTAGCCAAGAACCACAAGAGGTATCTCCGTCGCCCCATCTCGACATGCCGGGCGGCAGCAAAGGACGCGGAGCCAGAGGCAGAGAAGCATGTGGTGGTGGCGACACAAGGTGCGATGCTCGGCGGCAGGAGGATCCGTGGCAACAACGAGATGCTAGGGAGTTTGGTGTCGTCGCCTATGGTGATTCTTGTGGTAGGTGGACGAGAGGGAGGCAAGCACGGGGAGTCAGCGGTGTAGACGGCGATGGTGATTCTCGTGGTCGGGAGGCAGATGGGAGAGTTGGAGGGTGATACGTCGGAAATGTATCTATAATTTTTTATGTTCCATGTTTGTTTAGTATCTACTTTGCTTTATCCACACTTTGAGGTTCTTTTCATATGTTTTCTGGTACTAACCTATTAACAAGTTGCCATAGTGCCAGTTGCCTATTTTCTGCTGTTTTTGGTTCCAGAAAAGCTAATAAGGAAATATTCTCGGAATTGGACGGGACAAAAGCCAAAGTCAATATTTCACCGAGGAGAACACGAAGTCCAGACGAGAGATGGAGGGGCGCAGCAGGGCGGCCGCACCCCCCAGACGCAGGCCCACCCTAGGCCGCGCCTGGGCATGGTGTGGGCCCCCTGGCCGCCTCCCAGCCTCGCCTCTTCGCCTATAAGAAGCCCCTGATGCCTAAACCCTAAGCACCCGATCAATATTCCACGAAACCGTTTGTAGCCTCCGCCACCATCGTCCCTAGACCGGGGGGATTTGAAGCTCTTCCCGACACCCTGTCGGAGGGGAGATCATCGCGGAGGCCTTCTTCTTCATCATGCCGGTCTCCGGTATGAAGCGTGAGTAGTTCCACCTTGGACTACGGGTCCATGTAGTAGCTATGAAAGAACATGTGGGCCCCCATGTGTGGTTTTAGTAATTAATGACAATCTCTATGAACTAATGCTTGTATCAAGTTGTACTTGTAGGAATTGTCCATAGGCAATGCTTGAACCATATGTTGGCTTCAAGGTTTGGAGAAGAAGTAAAGAGGATCATGTGATGACCAAGTCGTACTTGTAGTAATTGTCCATAGGCAATGCTTGGACCATATGTTGGCTTCAAGGTTTGGAGAAGAAGTGAAGAGGATCATGTGGTGACCAAGGTGTTCAAAGAATGATCCACAGATTGGTCATGTGAGAATTAAACCTATGGCAAGTATGTCTTGAAGAATAAGATGGAGTAATATCTCTGGTGTACCTTCAAGGCATCAACATAATGAAGAAAAGAAGAAATTATGTGCAAGTTAAAGATGTGCAATATCTAGAAGATCTCATGCTTAAATCTTGCCATCCTCGGTGATCATGGATCGATGAAGACCAAGGTCAAAGTAAAGGTTTCCCCATGTCGTATGGGGGAGTAACTTGCAAGTCTTCATCAAGCAAGTGCGTACAAGATCAATCAAGAAAGGTGTTCCATCTTGAGAAGGACAAGACCGTCTACATCATAATCAAGTGGAATATGCGCAAGGCAAAGGTATGATCTTGATAGGGTTTCCTTCTTACCGGTCTCGTAGTGTTAGTTGGGGAGACCGGTTTATAGGATAGATAACCATCTATCAAGAGGGGCTCTCAAGTGAGTAACTCGATCATATATTTCCGAGAGATCTCAAACCTTTGCATACTTAGCATCATCATTTCTTGGTTGTTATTTGGATCTTATCCATGTGAGGTTCTAGAGCTTGTGGTAATATTCATAACAAGCTCTAGTTTATCAAAAACGGATTTCCCTTTTATATCATATTGCGTTTTTTATCCTTAAGGCTTTCCGGTTTCTCACCAAGGGAGGTATCTCACATTATAATACATGAAATGTTCTCTCTTGGTGGTATCCAATATTTTTAGATAAAACCAAACCTAGAGAGGAATTTAAGATACCCATCCCCTTTAAGCTTATTGGGATGCATGGAACCTTTGAAAAGAATTTTGATTGGATTGTTCCTAAAAATCCTTTTGATGAAAGTAGTGAACCAAAGAGAGATGAGAAGGGATCCTCCAAAACTCATTTGGATGAGATACCTTTCATAGTTGAAGACTTTGCAACTATTGATGTTAATGCTTCTTCATTTGAAAATACTTGATTTCTTGCTTCTTGTGCCTAACTTAAAGGCGTTAAATAAAAGTACTTGTTAGGAGATAACCTAAGAGTTTCCTTGAGTCTTGAAAGTTATTACTTCAGTAATGACCTCTCCTTACCTTTTTGTTTTTTGTGCCAAGAATGACCTCTAATGAGAGGGAAGTAAGGTTTGGGGAGTTGCTGTCCTGAAACAGATTTCTGTCCTCCACCATAAAAATTCATGAGGAGTCTCTGTAAGTCAGATTGAGATGAAAATTTATGAATAAATCCCCCAGTATGCCAGCTAACTTCCTTTAGTTCAACACTTTTTGATTTGAGCAACAGAAGGTCTTCAAAAAAATCGGTTTCTACCTGCTGGTCTGTTTTGACAAATTTCTACCATTATTTGCATTTGCTTCTTATTGATTCCTTTTCGGGTTCTTTTTTGGAAATTGAGATTTTTGAGGGAATTGCTACATAACTTGTGTCTTTAGTGAAAGTTTTTCTGTTTTAAAACTAAACCCCAAAGGTCTATTATCTTTTGAATGCACTAATGTTGGTAATGAAGATTGTGTGAAGTTTTGTATGAAGGAAAAATTTCAGGTGTAGAGAAAGAATGATATAATGAGATGAAGAATGGACAAAATCTCAAGATTAGGGGGAGCCACCCCGTGTCACCCCAAGAAATATTCAAGAGGTACAAGCGTCAAAGCTTGGGGGTGCCTAAGGCATCCCCTTCCTTATCAATAAAAATCTCAGGTTTTTCTAGACACTTCGTTTTTATTGTTTCATGCACAGTTGTGTTGTTCTTGAAGCGTCTTAGTTTTTGTTTTTGGTTTTATTTTGCATTGTTTGGTTTGGTTTGTTTTTATTTGGTTTTTATTTGTTTGCTTGTTTCTAAAAAATTCAAAAACACCAAAAAAAATATTGTTCTTCTTTGGTTTTGTGAGTTCTTTGCAGGATTCAGCCGTCCTCAATGGATTTTGGTTTCATGTTAATTATTCAAGTCACTCAAGTGAAGGGCAATAATAAAGATTAAGACAACTCGAGGTGTGTTAAGAGGCTGGTAACAAGCTCATGTGTAGATGTTGTGGGTACTTCAGATAAAACCAAACCTAGAGAGGAATTTAAGATACCCATCCCCTTTAAGCTTATTGGGATGCATGAAGCCTTTGAAAAGAATTTTGATTGGATTGTTCCTAAAAATCCTTTTGATGAAAGTAGTGAACCAAAGAGAGATGAGAAGGGATCCTCTAAAACTCATTTGGATGAGATACCTTTCATAGTTAAAGAATTTTCAAGTATTGATGTTAATGCTTCTTCATTTGAAAATACTTGATTTCTTGCTTCTTGTGTCTAACTTAAGGGCGTTAAAGAAAAGTACTTGTTAGGAGATAACCCAAGAGTTTCCTTGAGTCTTGAAAGTTATTACTTCAGTAATGACCTCTCCTTATCCTTTTTGTTTGATTTTTGTGCCAAGAATGACCTCTAATGAGAGGGAAGTAAGATTTGATGAGTTCCTGTCCCGAAACAGATTTATGTCCTCCACCATAAAAAATCTTGAGGAGTCTCTGTAAGTCGGATTGAGCTGAAAATTTATGAATAAATCCCCCAGTATGTCAGATAACTTTATTTAGTTCAACACTTTTTTATTTGAGCAACAGGAGGTCTTCGAAAAAATAGGTTTCTACCTGCTGGTCTGTTTTGACAGATTTCTGCCATTATTTGCATTTGCTTCTTATTGATTCCTTTTGGGGTTCTTTTTGGGAAATTGAGATTTTTGAGGGAATTGCTACAGTATATTGTGTCTTTAGTGAAAGTTTTGCTGTTTTAAAACTAAACCCCAAAGGTATATTATCTTTTAAATGCACTAATGTTGCTAATGAAGATTGTGTGAAGTTTTGTATGAAGGAAAAATTTCAGGTGTAGAGCAAGAATGATGTAATGAGATGAAGAATGGACAAAAGCTCAAGCTTGGGGGGAGCCACCCCATGTCACCCCAAGAAATATTCAAGAGGTACAAGCGTCAAAGCATGGGGGTGCCTAAGGCATCCCCTTCCTTATCAATAAAAATCTCAGGTTTTTCTAGACACTTTGTTTTTATTGTTTCATGCACAGTTGTGTTGTTCTTGGAGCGTCTTAGTTCTTGTTTTTGGTTTTCTTTTGCTTTGTTTGGTTTGCTTTGTTTTTGTTTGGTTTTTCTTTGTTTGCTTGTTTCTAAAAAATTCAAAAACACCAAATTCTTTTGTTGTTCTTCTTTGGTTTTGTGAGTTCTTTGCAGGATTCAGCCGTCCTCAGTGGAATTTGGTTTCATGTTAATTATTCAAGTCACTCAAGTGAAGGGCAATAATAAAGATTAAGACAACTCGAGGTGTGGTAAGAGGCCGGTAACAAACTCTATTTGTTTCTTTTTTGTACATATACTCATCATTGTGAGCATGCTTAGCCTGTTTGTGTAAGATGTATGTCATTATGGATGTTTAGTAGTTCTTGCTTGTCTTTGATTAGCTCCAGCTTGCTAATAGTTTGTAGCATGTCATATGAATGTTTGCTTGCATTGTTTTATTCATACTTTGGTATGATATTGTGGTATCCTCCTCTGACTGTTCATGTGAATCGACTTGGCACATGCTCACGCATGCATATGACTAATCAATACTCAGTAAGCATCGATGATTTATTTTGCCTCAGAGTTCTCATATCACTTTTATACCATAGTTAGTCCTGTTTTGTTGCAAGCATGATTATGACAGTTATTGCTCTCTCGTTTGTCGCTCCCTCTCTATTGCTAGCCTTCACTTGTATTGAGTACATGCTCTACATGTGCTTTCAACTCCCCAAAACTAATATTGCCAGTTGTGTCCACCATACCTTTCTATTAACATCATTTTCTATTTTAGTGCATATTTCATGTGCCGTGTTTTCTTTCAAAATAAAATATTTGTTTGTTTTGAGAAAGTTAGTTAGTAAAGCTCTCACGAACTTGATGGCACACTTTATTCCTTGAGCTTAATAATTCTGAACCATTGTGACTAGTCCATGAAAGTTATATGCTTGCTAATTATATACTGGGAGTCAGCAGAACCGTGCTGACACGGGAAACGCTTTCAACACCTGTTGGATATCTCATCCAATTGATTCCTTGTTCTTTTGTTTACGGATGTCGACGATGTAAAATAAAAGGGGAGGTTGTGAGTTCATGGAGTTTATACATTATGTTAGAGAAACGCCTGGGCCGCTAGCCTAAGCCATGCTTAATCATGGTGGAAACTTGCAGCATCACTATAATGAGCGTCTATGAAGCATCCTCAATAAAAAAGCTATGCATATGGTAAATAAAAAGATTGCTGAGATGCTCATTGTCTGCTTGCCTTGTCATTTTGGTTATGGGAAAGCTCCTATACCATGTGCAAGGGATACCTCGTTGGCGGTTCTCGATGATATGCATGTATTTACAATGACAAGAACTTTTAGATGACCAAAGTTGAGTAGCATGCGGAGCGACCCTCGTACTCAAGGGACTTGGGATTTCCGGTCTATGATCTGTCAAGCATATGATTCAGAGTGGACCTCACTTTCACCTTAACCACATGAAGATGCCCATGATAGGGGCAATGAGAGCTCAAAGCTAATAAGTACCTTCCTTTCAGCATTGAGAAGCCTTTCAAACCTTTCAAAACCGTTTTCACAACCTTGTCGAGTCACCACTTATTCTATGAGAACCTTCTTGAGAGCATAGTTGTCATTCTTGTGTTTTTTCCAAAACTTGGTTAATTATATCATGACTTTGATACTTGTATCTCTGATATCTTTACTTGTAGTCTTCATGTGAACTTCAGAGGTGCCTTGGCATTTATATTGTGCTTTTCAAACAAAGGCAAGAGAGATAACACTCTATCATACCTTATTATGAGCATTGCAATGTTGCTTATGTTTATGTTTCATGCTACTTATTATTATTGAGTTGGTTTCTCTTCATAGCTTGCAATGACTATTGAGTAGATTTAGTTGCATACTCTTTATTATGAATTGTCTAAGCATATACTCCTATGTTGAGAATATTTACATCATATGAAGCAAAGTATTCATGAAAGTTCTTTTATCGCACTCAGTTTTCAACTGATTTGTTTGAGGACAAGCAATAAGCTAAGCTTGGGGGAGCTGATACGTCCAAAACGTATCTACTTCCCCCAAACACTTTGCTATTGTTTCTTCTCTAAACTTGTGTGATTTAGATATAACTAACACGGACTGACGCTGTTTTCAGCAGAATTACCTCGGTGTCTTGTTTTTGTGCAGAAAAAATCCCGGAAAATATGCCAAAAATTATATTTCGCCAGAAGATCCACGGAGCTAGAAGGAGAGACGGAGAGGATGCCTGGTAGGCCCACACCCACCCCAGGTGCGGGCCCACCACTGGTAGCGCCTAGAGGGGGTGCAGCCACCCCAGGCACCCCCTCGGCCTCCCTCTGCGCCTATAAGTTGCCTTTCGACCTAAAAAATGAGGGGGTTTGATAGTTTTCCATAAAGAGTTCCGCTCCGCCGCCGCCATCAGAAACCAAGATTCAGATCCAGAAACTCCGTTCTGGCACCCTGCATCTCCATCAACCACCGATGTTTCCCTCATCCATGAGTGAGTAATCCCCCGCTGTAGGCTTGGGTATGGTAGGGATTGGATGAGTTCTATCATCTAATCGAATAAGATCTGTTAGGGCATAGTGCCTACTATCTCTATTAGTGCTATTTGACTTTGTTACAACTTGTTGTGCTTAATGCTTGTCACTAGGGCCCGAGTGCCATGATCTCAGATCTGAACTTATTATTGAATCATTATGATAGTATTGTTTGTGATCTTATCTGCAAGTTGTGTACACATATCATTATCCAGATCCAAAGGCCCTAAAGTGACAATAATTGGGACAACCGGAGGGAATGGCTATGGTGTGAGGATCACATGTGTTCACGAAGTATTAATGCTTTTCTCTGGTGCTCTATTAAAAGGAGCACCTTAATTGCCAATAGTTCCCTAGAGGCCCCGCTGCCACGGGCTGGCTGGACAGAAGATGTTGTGCAAGTTCTCATTGCGAGCACGTATGACTATATTTAGAACACATGCCTAGGATTATTTAGTACTTGGATGCTTATTATTATTTATCTGCAATGTCTTAGGTCTTAAAGTTACATGTTTAGACTCGTCCATGCAACGGCCGTCCATCCATCTCTATGCCTACCGCACTCAAATCCTACTGTTACCATTACTATTACTATTGCTCCTGTTTCACTGTTGTTGTTGTTGCTGTTAATGTTGCTTTGCTGTTGCTACTACCAAACTGTGCTACTGATAAACTTTTGTGAGCAAGAACTATTTCCAGGTGCAGCTAAACTATCAACTCAGTTGTTAATGTAGGGTTCACAGCATAGAAAACAAAAAAAATCCTATGATGGGAACATCTATGTATCAAGATCTATCTACTAGATACAAGCAACGGGTGGATATACATCCATAGAATACATACCCTCGAAGACCGAATAGCGTTAACGAGGTTGTACTCGTGGATGATGTAGACGAACGCTTGCCGATCTCAAGATCGTGATGAAGTCCATCTGGTCCAGCCGGTCCAGCACGATCAAGTCCAGCACCTCAAAGCAGTGGTGCATCCGTGATCGCACACACGTACGGGTACCCTGACAACCTCCGCGCCCTTGCTCCAGAGAAGCAGCGGAAGCAACAAATCCTTCCAGAAAAAGCCACCGGGAACATGTATCTCGCTGATCCGAGACCATGGAGAAATTCTAAAGGGGGGAGAGAGATCCTTCGCGAGGAGGTGTGCTTTGAGAGGAGGAGAGGGGGGCCTTTTATAGGGGAGAGGGGGGCACCCAAGGGGCATGGCGCCCAGCCATGGGGCTGCCCCCACCTTTTCCACATTCATGTGGGTGGAGCTCCCACTCAAAATGAAAAGCCTCCACTCACATTAAAAAGCCTCCACTAAAAAATCCACTCACATGCATTAAATTTCCACCAAATTTAATGCAAGCTCTCATTTAAATAAAACTCTTTTATTTATTTATTCAGAATTTTGTTAATTACTTTAATTAACAAACATTCACATAAAACCCCTTACAACATTTCAATTTCACATGCAGAACCAGTTTTAGCAAATTCAACCAAAACAATTTCGGTGTCTAGTGAAATAAATTCCTGCGCTTTCCTTTTTCTTTTTCTAGCATATCATTTGCTCCGAATGGTGTCGGCATCCCTTAAGTGTGTCACCCTACGGTTCGCGAATAATGCGGACATGATTGAGACACTTCTCCGATCAATAATCAGAAGCGGGACCTGGAGATCCGTACTGACTCCCACACATTCAACGATGACTTCTGTGATCGTGTGAACCTTTTACGCTAGTATCTTAATCCCTTTGTTTCACGATATATTACATGTACGAGATTCGATCATCGGTATCTCCATACCTAGTTTGATCTCGTTACCGACATGCACTCTTTTCTTGTTCCCGTGATATAACATTCTAGTGATCAAATCACTTGCTTGCAAGCTAATCAATGTGATATCACCGAGAGGGCCCAGAGCATATCTATCCATCATCAGGATGAACAAATTCCACTCTCGATCCATGGGTCTCAACATAACACTTTAGTAGTTCTAAAGCCATCTTTATAATCACCCAGTTACGGTGTGACGTTTGATGTCAACAAGAAACTCTTTCGGTGTTAGTGATTGACATGATCTCATGGTCTAAGGATTAGGATCACTTCGTAAGTTGTTATAGCAATATAAACTCAATGACTTTGATCGTAATGCTATACTTCGGATGAATGTTCATCACATCATTACACTAATGTTGTGACCTCGTTATTAACAACATCCAATGTCCATGATCAGGAAACTTTGATCATCATGTTAATCAACGAGCTAGTTTATAAGAGAGGCATAACTAGGAACTTCCTTTTTGTTTATTAAACACACATGTATTAACGTTTCCGTATTAATACAATTATAGCATGTAAAATAAACATTTATCATAAATAAGGAATACGATAATAACCACTTTATTATTGCCTCTCGGGCATATTCCCTTCAGTCTCCCACTTGCACTAGAGACAATAATCTAGTTTGAAAACTTTGCGTTTTGAACACCTATGGCTTTCTGGTGTTCCATATACGCAACTGCAAGTGGTTAACATAATCTACGGATCTGACGCTTTCAGGTCCGTGTGTATTTGCATGTCTTTGCGTCTCCACGCATCACTCATTCTCCAATGAGATGACATTGTATAAATTTGGTCTTTTGGTGAGACCTTTAGTTCCTTGGGGTTAAAACATGTCGATACTATTGTCATATAATATATCTTTAGTGTTAGCCCGTTGTGAACCACACCTTAGTTTGATAACAAACTACTTGACACAAATTCCCTCCTTTGCCGCTACTATAGCAGTCATATACTTAGCCTTTTGTTGTAGTATTCGTCACAATGTCTTAACTTTGGAACACTTCCAAATCCATCATGGAATCTCCTTTCCATTACATTGTGCCACCCATAGTTTAAATTGAGATAAACTTAATTTGTATCTTGTGACAAAACTAGTATCAATGTAACGCTTTACAATGAACTATTTGTAATTGTTTGTCACTTCTACACAAATATATTCTTAATTCTTCCAAAAGATCATAAGAATATCCTTACTATCGTCCAATGATCATTTTATGATTCATTCTGGTATTTGCTCATAACACTTAGATCATAGGACATATCTGGATGTGTACATATCATGGTATGATTGATCAAAACATTCTCGTGATTTCACTCATCAAGTGTCAAAGCACTTGAATCTTGTTTCACTTATCAAGTGTCAATACACTTGAATCTTGATTCAATTCCTTTCCATGCAACAAGAACTGTTTCTTGTCGTTTCTATATTGAACTCCTTTAATATCTCATATATGTACGTTTGGCACAACCATATTGGCGTCACAGTCTATCCACTATAGACATTCACGCTAAATATTCGGGTTTTGCCTAAGTATTTCATCGAAATGAAATTCTTAACCTTTGTCAATAAAAATTACATCATTTCTAATCAACACGATGTCCTCCACATAATATATTAGAAATATGTCTCAGCGCTCCCACTTAATTTCTTGCAAATGCAAGCATCTTCATCGTCTCCTGATGAAAACTCTTTTCATCACGATGAAGATTCCAACTCCACGATGCTTACTTCGACCATTGAAGTTTGCATGCCCTTTTTAGCATCCTTTGAATTAACAAAACCCTTTGGATCGTGTCATGTACATGTTCTAGGTAACCATTCTATTAGAAGAACTTTGTTTTGTTTATTAATCTACCATATAACAAATTATATGTAGTGGTTGCTACTTTAATCCGTCCAGACTAAATATCGCTATGAAAGATCAAATCTTGTCATAGTCAACTTCTTGAACATTGTCGTAAAATACTTTACGACATGTCGACTATTTCATAGATGTAAAACATCCATGTCTGTTTCTTTATAGATCCAAATACGACCGATAGGTTTTTACACCTTTCCGGAGGGTCTTCCAAGTTTAAAACTTGATTTCTCGTGTATGGAACTATCACGGATTTTATGGCTTCAAGCCCTTTGATGGAGTCAGGGCCCATCATCGCTTCTTTGTATGTGGTCGATTCATCATTGTCAAACAATAATAATTTACTCTCAAATCTCAACATTTGATTATTTATCCGACCGACTTGGTTCAATAAGAACTTAGATCTCCGTGACCACAACCTTTGAGGCACATAATCTATGAGCATTATGGCAGCCTCCAGAACAATTTTCGGCGCTGCGCAACTCAACACAGTTAGCTAAGGTTCGTTAACCTTATCAAAATTCTATTGTCCTCCCACTTAACATTTATGAAAAATTCCTTCTCCAAGAAACTTCACGTTTCAAGCGACAAACCCTTTTGTCCTTGGTGTTATGGAGGAATAACCAATTGTTATTCGAAATAACCTACAAAGACATGCTCATCCGACTTCGGCTGTAAACATCTTACTTATGTTTAGTATACCAAAATTTAAGAAATGACAACTTGGGTTTTACCCCAAACCATAACTTCCATGGTATCATTTCAACGGATCAAGATGGAGCTCTTTTCAGTGTAAAAGCGGTAGTCTCTAAAGCTTTAATCTTTTAAAATATAATGGCAGTTTTATAAATAACACCTTTGATCCAACCATGTCAAACAAGGTTTCATTACAGATATCAAACACTCCATATTCCTATGGTGTTTCGGGAGATGTAAATCTAGGTGTTTTGCTAAACTTGTAACTCAAATAAATCCCTTTTATGATAAAATCATAATTCATTTATTTTTCTTGTTACACTTGTAACTCAAATAAATCCCTTACGATCAAATCATAAACCATTTATTTTCTTGTCACAATGATTTTCACTTCATCTTGAAATTCTTTGAAATGTTTTCAAATATTTCATACTTCTTTCTCATTATAAGTGAATATTCACTCAAATTTCCGAAGAAAGCATATGAAGTTGAAACCCATCGCTTACGACTATACATAATGGAATACATACATCGATATGTATAAATTCCAATAATTTAGTCGTTCGTTCTTCTTTGGCCTTTGAACGAAGTTTTAATTATCCCTAGGAAAGTCTCACAAGCGTCACTTGATCAAATCAAAGACTCCAAAATTCCATAAAAATGGAGTTTCTTCATGTTTTCTTTCCAATATAATTTAAACGGCGATGTCACTTCGTAGGTGATCTTTCAATCATTTGTCTTGCGACATTTTAGCATTAGGTTTTATGGATGTGATTTCTCCAACTAGATTTGTAAATCATCCATCTTATATGGAATACGATAATTATTTGAACAACCTTTGTTCTCATAATACCTGATTCAAATAACAATTATTAAAATAAATCTTGAAGTCAAGCTTTCATGTCAACGAGAAATACAAACAACGGTTTGTTTTTTTCCGATGAACATCATCACATATTCTCTTGCTAGTTACTTAGGCCATTGTGGTTCATGAATTGCGTTGTTCCGTATGAAATTTCATACCAACCAATTCGGTATCCAATACCCAAGAACCACATTGTTTAACAAGCAAAGAATACAACCATAACATGTATATCATATATATACCTAAATTGGATATTTCCAATCTTTTCTTTTCTGCCAAATATATTTTATAGATTCTCTTTCATCATTTCCTTTTTCTTTTTAAAAGAATCTATCAACATCAAAAGTGGCGCCATATACATGACACATAGTCCAAAGCGTGTATATTCAAATAATAATATCTTTGGACTTGCACTTTGAAGTAGATCACCATCATAAAAATGATCGGTATTCTTTTAAAATCCATTCTTTAGTAATCTTTTAGTGTAGTAAACATTTTACATACATATTATATTCACCCTTATCATGACGACATTCATGATCAAGCTACTGTAGCTTATAAAGGCGAATCATGAGTATAACATTACTTTCCAAAACCCTTTTGGATAATTAGGATGTCTAGCATCTCCAACCTTTGTAAATTCTCATCCAATATGAGAACATATATTATACTCTATCATATTGCAACCAAAACATTGTTTCAGATATCGTTATATCTGTCACACATGATGGTTTCTGAAACAATTCTTTCAGCTCCTAGATAAACTTGATATTAAAACAATCAAGAATCATGGAGGCAAACATGATACTTAAGATACTAACACTGGAATTGTTACTCTCGATTTAATACCAACTATTAAATTTCACGGAGTAAATAGAGTTTGCTGAAAAATTGCAATAGGACTTTAAACTTTAGATTGACACTCAACACAATACGATACCAGTTCGTAAAGTATATATCCAGAATTCTATAGTTCTATTATCTCAATTACAACTATGCATAAGGTGGTGAACGAATGCCAATGACTACAAAAAATTATGCAAATTCACTTTGATTTAATTTATGATAAATTGAGTTCTACTAATCCAAATTAGAAATGAACTCCCACTCAAAAACGACATCCCTCGTGTCTTTTTGGTGATTACATGAATCAAATCCACTACACCAAGTCCGATCATCACGTGAGTCGGTGTAGCTTCAAAGGCGAGCATCCATATGGTCATCATATCAAAACATATGACTCGTGCTTAACCTTTCGGTCCATGTTCTGAGGCCATGTCTGTACATGTTAGGCTCGCCAAGTAAGAACCTTAGTATTCGCGTGTGTAACTGTCTTACACCCGAGATATGCTCGTGGATTCAAGTACACCCGATCATCACGTGATGCCTTGAAGCGACGAAACATTGTCGGTGCATACTTAAGGAAGAACACATTCTTATCTTGATATTTAAATAAGGGATCATCTTATTATGCTAATAAAACGCTAAAATAGCAATATAAGATGCAATCAAACATCTCATGTTAATAAGTGAAATGATATGGTTCCCGCATATGATCTCCATCATGTGCACCGTGGTATGATCTCTATCATACCTCTATGTGTAAGGCCAAAGTCTATGGAACTT
Source organism: Avena insularis (assembly GCA_023614405.1). Lineage (NCBI taxonomy): Eukaryota > Viridiplantae > Streptophyta > Magnoliopsida > Poales > Poaceae > Avena > Avena insularis. The sequence goes on along the minus strand of CM042689.1, from coordinate 340,107,782 downwards.
ACACGCTATGTGTGTTGTAAGAGTATCATCTCATACTTCTACTTACAACATCACCATATCATAACACTAGCCCAGCAACAATCTAAACTAGACGCCTCTAATTTATCCATTGCAAGTTTTACGTGGTTTAGGGCTTTCGAAGATAGAACCGTTCTTACCTACGAACATGAACCACAACGAGGATAACCAAATTGTTAACAACTCGTTGCAAATTAGATATTGACTATAGTAGGAGAGACAGACACCCGCTAGCCACTTATGCAAAACTAGTTGCATGTCAAGCGTGGAATAGGTCTCATGTGCGAGGACATGTAAAGTTTGTCCGGGCCGCTTCATCCCACTATGCCACCAATATCCAAAGTACAACTAAGAAGCAATAAAATGATCATCGCCCACATACTCATATGTGTACTACCCGTGCAAAGCATCTACGCATAGATCTGGCTCTGATACCCTTTGTAGGGTTCAAGATAGAAAACAAAAAAATTCCTACGATGGGAACATCTATGTATCAAGATCTATCTACTAGATACAAGCAACGGGTGGATATACATCCATAGAATACATACCCTCGAAGACCGAATAGCGTTAACAAGGTTGTACTCGTGGATGATGTAGACGAACGCTTGCCGATCTCAAGATCGTGATGAAGTCCATCTGGTCCAGCGGTCCGACGATCAAGTCCAGACCTCAAAGCGGTGGTGCATCCGTGATCGCACACACGCACGGTACCCGACAACCTCCCGCCTCGCTCCAGTGAAGCAACAAATCCTTCGAGAAAAGCCACCGGGAACATGTATCTCGCTGATCCGAGACCATGGGGAAATTCTAAAGGGGAGAGAGATCCTTGGAGGAGGTGTGCTTTGAGAGGAGGAGAGGGGGCCTTTATAGGGAGAGGGGGCACCCAAGGGGCATGGCGCCCAGCCATGGGGCTGCCCCCACCTCTTCCACATTCATGTGGGTGGAGCTCCCACTCAAAATGAAAAGCCTCCACTCACATTAAAAAGCCTCCACTCAAAAATCCACTCACATACATTAAATTTCCACCAAATTTAATGCAAGCTCTCATTTAAATAAAACTCTTTTATTTATTTATTCAGAATTTTGTTAATTACTTTAATTGACAAACATTCACATAAAACCCCTTACAACATTTCAATTTCACATGCAGAACCAGTTTCAGCAATTTTAACCGAAACAGTTTCGGTGTCTAGTGAAATAAATTCCTGCGCTTTTCTTTTTCTTTTTCTGGCATATCATTTGCTCCGAATGGTGTCGGCATCCCTTAAGTGTGTCACCCTACGGTTCGCAAATAATGCGGACATGATCGAGACCCTTCTCCGATCAATAATCAGCAATGGACACGGAGATCCGTCTTGACTCCACATTCAACGATGACTTCTGTGATCGTGTGAACCTTTTACGCTAGTATCTTAATCCCTTTGTTTCACGATATATTACATGTCCGAGATTCGATCATCGGTATATCCATACCTAGTTTGATCTCGTTACCGACATACACTCTTTTCTGGTTCCCGTGATATAACATTCTAGTGATCAAATCACTTGCTTGCAAGCTAATCAATGTGATATCACCGAGAGGGCCCAAACATATCTATCCGTCATCAGGATGAACAAATTCCACTCTCGATCCATGGGTCTCAACATAACACTTTAGTAGTTCTAAAGCCATCTTTATAATCACCCAGTTACGGTGTGACGTTTGATGTCAACAAGAAACTCTTCCGGTGTTAGTGATTGACATGATCTCATGGTCTAAGGATTAGAATCACTTCGTAAGTTGTTATAGCAATATAAACTCAATGACTTTGATCGTAATGCTATTATTCAGATGAATGTTCATCACATCATTACACTAATGTCGTGACCTCGTTATTAACAACATCCAATGTCCATGATCAGGAAACTTTGATCATCATGTTAATCAACGAGCTAGTTTATAAGAGAGGCATAACTAGGAACTTCCTTTTTGTTTATTAAACACACATGTATTAACGTTTCTGTATTAATACAATTATAGCATGTAAAATAAACATTTATCATAAATAAGGAATACGATAATAACCACTTTATTATTGCCTCTCGGGCATATTCCCTTCAGTTAAGGCTTGCAAGTATTCTTTGGCTCCCCTTGTGCCGAATCAATAAATTGGGTAATATTACCCGCGAAGACTGTTGCGATCCCCTATACTTGTGGGTCATCAGCCGCCTCCTAGCCCCGCCTCTTCGCCTATAAGAAGCCCTCGATGCCTAAACCCTAAGCACCCGATTAATATTCCACGAAACTGTCTGTACCCGCCGCCACCATCGTCCCTAGATCGGGGGGGATCTGAAGCTCTTACCGGCACCTTGTCGGAGGGGAGATCATCCGGGAGGCCTTCTTCTTCATCATGCCAGCCTCCGGTATGAAGCGTGAGTAGTTCCACCTTAGAATACGGGTCCATGTAGTAGCTATATGGTTGTATATCCTTATTGTACTTTCATGTCTAGATCTTGTGAGCTCCGTTCATAATCAAGATCTCATCTATTTGTAATCATGCATGTTGTGTTTGCGGGGATCTGATGGATATTGAGATTACTATGTCAGATCAATTAATGGTTTTGTCTTATTGATTCTATCATGTCTGTGTTGTTTGTGATCTTGCATGCTCTCCGTTGTTAGTAGCTATCTTGGCCAAGTAGTTGCTAGTGACTCCAAGAGGGGGTATTTATGCTTGTTACTGGGTTCATGCCTCTATTTAATCAAGGGAAGTGACATAAATCTCTAAGCTTGTAGATGTGTTGTTGCCACTAGGGAGAAAATAACGGTCTCTTGTTCATGGAACATTGGATTGTTTACCTTACACACTTTGTTTAAAGCAGTTGTCTGTTGCTTGCAACTTAATACTTGAGGGGGTTCGGATGATAACCCAAAGGTGGAATTCTAGTCATAGATACGGTTGGATGGCGGTCTATGTATCTTCTTGTATTGCCCAATCGAATCTCATAGGATCTTTATGTCTAGTATTGCATTGTTATGCCTTGCTCAGTCCTGTCAATTGCCCTGTTGTAATTTGTTTACCCAGCATGCCATGTTTGTTTATCTAAGGAGAACACCTCTAGTGAACTATGGATCCCAGTCCAATCTTTACCATTGGTACATCTTCCACGGTTACTGTTTACTTGCTGCAAACCATCATCACCTTCCAGACCATACAGTTAATCCTTTGTTACAGTAACCAGTGAGATTGACAACGTCACTTTTAGTTGGACAAAGTCTTGAGTTTGTGTTGTGCAGGTTTCCATGTTGCTTGCAAGCCCTTTGATACGTTTCCTTTCTCCTACTGGTTCGATAACCTCGGTTTCTTACTGAGGGAAGACTTGTTGCTATGCTGCATCATACCTTGCTCTTGGGGTTTCCCGACGAAGCGCTTCACGTTGATCCAGCGCCATTAGAGGGGTGTGTGGAAAATGGGTATGTTTGGCTACTAGGAAGGTCCTGCGGTGAAATCTGATGTTGCTTGGTGTGTCAGCGCTCCCAACACGATCATTGCAGGTAGGGACATGTGTGGACGTGTCTACTATTGTATTGGGCTTGAAAATATGTCTAGCGAGTTTGAGGCGCATTGGTGTGAGACTATTTTGATCCGGGATCAAATACCCTTTGGGGGACCGTGGAGGATCGCCCGTGGATATGCTCTTACCGATGTCCATGCAGGCATGCTTCAAATCGGATTGATCAATGATTCCTTCAACATAAAGTAGGTAGTCATCTTCTTTAATAGAAAGGAAAAACAGAAATGAAAATGATACCTATCACCTAGACGACCATCGTCCGGGTCATCGCTCACGCACACGTGGAGGTGGACCTGCCCATGATTCCTTTTCCCCCCTCTTTCTTTAGTCTTCTTCGTTGTCTTCCTACCGAACTCTGCCGAACTCGCTCTCCTCCTCCACGGGAGGGAGACGGATACGCCACCTCTCTGCTCGGCCTCCTCTCCGGCCTTCCCTTCCCTCGTGTTGCCACCGCGTCGCCGCCCTTCCCTCGTGTCGCCATCGCGCCGCCGCCTTTCCTTCGCGTCGTCGGGGACTCCCGTCGTCGCACCCTGAGATCCCACCGCCGCACCCTGAGATCCCACCACCGAGCGCCCCCGCACCGTCTCCTGGTTCTCCCGCCGATGACCCCTCCCTCTCCCCCAAATCCTCTAGGGACGCGAGACTCGCTGCGCATGCTTCGGCGGCAGCGCCGGTTGAGGAGTCGCCTCCGCCATGCACCTCTTTTTTTTCTTCCCTTGCACCCCCATGACGAAGTTGCGGCGGCCGAGCTTGCTTCCATGGATAGCCGACCTTCATGCCACGGGCGGCCGTGGTTGCTGCCAACGATGACCGAACTTGCTTCCACGGGCGGCCAAGCTTGCTTCCAGCGGTGGCCGAGCTTGCTTCCATGGGCAGTCGACCTTGCTGCCACGGGCGGCCATGGTTGCTGCCACCGACGACCGAACTTGATTCTAGCGGTGGCCAAGCTTGCTTCCACGAGCGACCGAGCTTGCTTCCAGCGGTGGCCGAGCTTGCTTCCATGGGCAGCCTTGGTCGCTGCCATGGGCGCCGTGGTTGCTGCCAGCCGCGACCGGCCTGGCTGTTGCTATAAGTTTTCCGGCAAGGTCTTTCGGCTAAATTATCCGGCGATGTCTCCGATAAAATAGGTTTTTTTCTACATTACAAGAACTTTGTTGCTACAACCGTCTTGTGGTTTTGCTACAACAGTGTCAATTATTTGCTACAAGGTCTCTGGCGAGAGTCACCAGCGAGTTTTTTCCGACAATGTCTCCGATGAAATCGGTTTTGCTACATTATCACAATTTTTTGCTGCATGGTCTCCGATGACGTCTCCGGCAAAACATTCTATTTCTAAAACGATCCCTTTTTTCTTCGAAAACAAAAGCGAGAACATATGTAGCAAAAAAGATATTTTGCAAAAAAAGAGATTTGTGGGAAAAAAGGACACATACCAGACAACAGAACGATGGAAACGATTGTATGGACGCTCAACATCGTCCAAACAGAAAGCAGCCAGATCTTCGTGGCTCTAAATCCCCAAGCAAAAAAACTTCCTCGCAGGAGGCGGTGAGGCGAATTAGAGATGAATTTAGTCTTTGGGAATTTGCTTCAGAAGGAGGGAGTCACCACCTAGAGCGAGAGTAGGCTTTAGTTGGTGTGTGTAGAGAATCGAGTGTTCTAAAACAACTGTGCGCAGTTGTTCTTCAGCTTCTTGTAAATATGTTGTTTGCTCCTTCTATAAAAATATGGTACGCTATTGGTGTACCCTGAAAAAAAAACTTCAACTGGTTCGATTCTTATTTCCAATAGATCCACCACGGGCCCGTATATTCTGCCCACAAGGCCACAATCGGCCCACGTCGTACCATCAATTATTAGGCCGGAACCAACCCAACCCAGGCCACAACGGGGCCACATGGCCGGGCCCGATCCCAGGACATGCACCAGCTTAGCTTTCCGCATCTGGTCCCAACCCGACCTAGAACTAAATCAATCAGGCCCGTTCCCAGATCGCGGAAGCTCTCCTCATTTTCTCCGATTCCGGAGCGCGTAACCGACAGGGTCTCTCGCGTAAAATTCACCAAACCCGGGGGAGTCGTCGCGCAACGGACAGAAACTTCGACCGGTCTGCGCCCACCCAGGAGAGAGACGCACGTGTGGCCCACGGGCCAGCGACAGTGGCCGCTTTCCGAGACGTTTCCTCGTCCACCCCCTCCTTCCAATGGGTCGGGACTCGGGTCATGGCGGTTGCGCACTTGCGCCCTTTGAGTAGAGAATAGAATTGGACCGAACCCCTCAGATCTGAGGCACCAGCACCACACCAACACCACACCACCGTCCTCCTCCGTCCTCCCTCACGCTGGCGAACCTCTTCCTGGAAGCTCCAGGAGGGGGCCGCTCCAGGGCGATGGGGGTCTTCGACCGGCTGCCCCCGATGGACCACCTCCGCTCGGAGAAGATGTGCTTCGTGCAGCTCATCTTCCCCGCCGAGAGCGCGCGCCTCGCCGTCACCTACCTCGGGGAGGTCGGCCTCATTCAGTTCAAGGACGTGAGTGTCTCTCTCTATCTCTCCACATCGTTTCCCCCCTCCAGCCTCTCCCTCGCGGATCTGTCTGATCTAGCCTCGCGAGTCGTGATCTCTGCCACGCTCGCTCGCGTGCGTGGCACTCTCCACGCTCTCGGATCTAGCTTTTGCCCGTGCTCGGGCCGGAGAGCTAGTGTTTGATCTGGGTGTCATTGGATACCAATGTTTTAGCGTTTGAGCTGCTTTGGATCGATTGCTTAGTGGGTGTCTGGACCATGGAAGGAGTACGCGGTGGTCTCACCGAGGTATCTGCTTCAAAGGAGTTTGTACTTCGATGACTACACGCGGTAGAGAAAATGCTGCACATACGCTCTTTTGCGTGTGCTTTAGCTTGTTTTGATCTTAGTTGGCATGGCGTTGAGTCCATTATGTAAACGAATCACCAATCTGCATCATGAAATTTATGCGAACAAATTGCCCAGGGGTTAGGTTTACCTTTTTTGGTGTACCGTTCATGGATATTACATGCATTGCGATTTACCAGGTTTTAGTTGATGAGAACTAGTGTAATAATGAATGTATGGTGACACTTTCTGAATGCCTAGTTTGACTGCACTATGCATTGCCTGCAAGTACGTGAAGAATGGATTGGATTTTGGGGCTTCAGTAACCATATAGATGCTGCCAAGATGTTAGGGAGAATGATAGCTGCTTGTTATTCTGATTCCTTGTTAAAACAAAAGAGATCATATTCGCGCTGTTGTGACCGTACTATCTGATAGATTCCAGTTTCCATCTATGAGTTGCCACAACGCCATTTGCAAGTGAACATTGCCATAATCCTTGATGATGATACCTATTCGCTGTCTATGCTCTATAACGAGCTTCATTGCCAACAGTTTTGTCAGTGAGGAAACATGCAAACAGAGGTTTGCAAAGATGATTACGTTCAATATAAGCATAGTTCCGAGAGCAGTGTGAAAGAGTTCATGCTGATGGTTTGGAGGAGTGCCAACATAGGACAGCCGCTAGAGCTATCCATGTGACTGCTACTAATACAATATAAGAGTAGAGCCTTAAGAGTGATTACATGTACATGTCTTGGGAATGTACTGGTGCGCTATAGTATTGAGCTCTCCTGGGATGTCAAATGTAGAAGGCCAGCGCATCTCTGGGGGTGGATCATCAAGTGGCCTGGGCAGCATGGTTGTTTCTTATCTGTGAGGTAGTTGGCATCATGGAGATTTGACAGGACTGCGATATTTGCTGCTAGGAGAAGGCCATAGACCTCAGTTTGAATAGAGGAAGCAGCTGCAGGGGACAAAGCTTAATCATGATTACCAGTTGAGAATCACCGTTTGGTTTGTGAATGAAGATACAAATTCCTGTTGGCACCTGGAGACTGAAGATCGTCTAGCATAGTCTTTCCATTCTGCATCAAAGTAGATTCTACCATATATGACAAATGAGAAACTTTATTTTGGACTTAATAGATATGGACATATGGTGTCATCATTGGGAACTTTGTTAACATAATATGATTCCGCTGTGGAAAGTTTTGTTCATTGCCTTGAGATCAGTAGTTTTTGTTTGTTATGTCTGCCAGTTTACAATTGTTCAATTGCTGACCTTCTTTTTTTTAACCCTTTTGCAGTTGAATGAGGATAAGAGTCCTTTTCAGCGTATATTTGTCAATCAGGTGATCTAAATTATGTTATTCTTCTGATTTTGATGTTGATCACACATGGTGGATACACTTGTTATATTCTATGCAAATGCATTGTCTTGGATGTTGTGTAGTGAAGCCCACATATCATTTTATTTATTTATAATCCATCTGATATATTCCTATCCAAGGTCCTTGGTATATCATGTTCATGGTTATGCAGTACTGTGATATCACTTTTGTACTGTTCAATGGACAAGAAAGTGAGATGATTATCTTTTGAAGATTTAAGAAACCAACAGACATAATGTACCTTGTTGATGAACATTTTGTAGGATGTTTTCTACTCCCTCTGATCCATATTATTTGTCATTGGATTGGATGTATCTAGCACTAAAATATGTCTAGATACATCCATTTCTGAGACAAGTAATATGGGTCGGAGGGAGTAGCTGATTAGAATATTGGAGTGATGCTGCAGGACAAGCAAAAATAGGATTAGTACAGTTACTTGCTTAACTAGTCATGCAATTGAGATATCATTGGATAGGTAGCTGAATTTAAGTAGCTTTTTGGCGGATGAGTCATATGATAGTTCACTAGTATGATTTTTTTGAAGTATTTAGGCTTCATTATATCGTCTACTTATTATTATTGTATAAGAAAAACCGGTATAAGAAAAACCGAATCTATGGAAGCAGTGCTAAGCGGAATTTAATCTGATATTGTGATATATCAGATTCAGGTATTGAACTGTCATTTTTATTTGCCTTGCTTTTGGTAAGCATGGGAAGAAACGAAAGAAATGTCTGGTCAACAAGAGTATGATAAAATGAATATGGTGGGGCTCGTCTGGGTGGATGGATCAGAAATATTTATTGCATTTGGATACTGCGAGTATATGATTTGAACCAAGCTACCCATTGAAATATTTTAATGGCACCATAATGTTCACCTTGATAAGCCTGTCATGAACCCCCTGCAGGTAAAGCGGTGTGCAGAAATGTCACGGAAGCTAAAGTTTTTTACTGATCAGATCAACAAGGCAGGTGTTAAATCTTCTGTCCGGCCTGCACTACAACCTGAGATTGATTTGGAGGAGCTAGAGGTACATTAACATTGCCATTTTATAACAAAACTACAGAAGTATTCCTTTTGCATTTCTGTTATTTATGCAACAAGTAATCATTTTAAGGTGAATTGTTTAATTTGTTTTTAAGGAAAATGAATTGCTGCTTTTATTTGTTGTCCAGGCAAAATTGGGTGAGCATGAGCATGAGCTGCTTGAGATGAATAGTAATAGCGGGACATTACAACAGACGTACAACGAACTTTTTGAATTCAAGCTGGTCTTGTCAAAGGTTGTTCTTGATTTCCAGAAGATATTTGCTGTCTGTAGATGATGACTGGAGACTATATGGTTTAAATTATAAAGTGTAACTGGTGGCGATTATGAATTCATACCGTAGATATTATGTTATGTCAGTTGAATATTCACTATGCTTTTAATAATGTCTGTTCCATTTCCTGTTGCTTTTCCATGCTTTCTCAAATTACTTCTTGCAGGCAGGTAGCATCCTTGCTGCTTCTCAAAATCATGCAGCTCCAGTTGACCGGGAGCTAGATGAACACATATATGACAAGGAAGTGGATGGGGGAAATGGCTATTTGCTTGAACAGGTCTTATCTTAGTTCTTATCCTTAAAGTTAATATTGTTGTGGTTCTTCCATTGAATTGTAACACAAAATGTTCTCAGGGTATACATCAAGGGGCATCGGAATCTGGTGTTAGGTTTGTTAGTGGGATAATATTGAAGTCCAAGGCATTGAATTTTGAGAGGATGCTTTTCCGATCTACAAGGGGAAATATGCTCTTCAATCAAGCACCTGCAGAGGAACCTGTTACTGATCCCATTTCTGGTGAAGAGGTCTGTCATCGTCGTTTGCCTTCCTGTGTTTATTAATTATTATAAAAAGTTCTTGTGTATATTGAGTAGCTGCCTTATAAACTATTTACTGATTGTGATAGTTTCACTTTGTTTCCTATCTTCAGTTGGGTTTAGACCCCCAAATTAATGCAGTATTCTACTGAAATGAACTTAGCGCATGGCAGTTTGTTCGGTAGCCTGGAACCTACAAAAAATTTCAACAATATTTTAACATACAATTTACACTCTGGCAGGTAGAGAAGACTGTTTTCGTAGTTTTCTTTTCTGGAGAGCAGACGAGAGCAATAATACTGAGGATTTGTGCTACACATGGAGCAAGTTGCTACCCTGTTCCAGAGGAGATGGTCAAGCAGAGGCAAATTTTTCGTGAGGTAGTATTTTAATTTCATGTATGGGACAAGACCTTTTCTAGCAGGAACAAATACCACGTCCACTCTACTTACATATAATTTTCTGTAGTATAGCCTGGAGGCCTAGGTAATATCCAGTTGTTAGCAACCTACCTGTCATTTTGTTCTGTTCTGAAGTACTGACTTCAAAAAATTTGGCAGGTATCATCACGCCTCTCTGATCTTGAAGTCACCTTGGATGCTGGAATTCAGCACAGAAACAAAGCACTTGAGTCAGTAGGCTCTCAATTATGGAGGTGGATAATCATGGTAATCAAGTAGCAGTAATTTCTCATTTGGTATCTGTATATTACCATTCCTAATTGTTCGTGCTCCGTTTGTGAATTCTAATCTTTTTGTGTATTCTTTTTAGGTAAAGAAGGAGAAAGCTGTTTATGATACACTGAACATGCTCAACTTTGATGTGACAAAGAAATGCCTTGTTGGAGAAGGATGGTGCCCAATATTTGCTAAATCTCAGGTCAGAAATGCAATATTCATTGTGAGCACATCTTAAAATTTAGGACCGTTATCTTACTCTGAGTTGTGCTTCAGATCGAGGATGTTTTGCAGCGGGCAACACTCCACAGCAACTCACAAGTTGGAATAATATTTCATGAGATGGACACTATTGACTCACCACCTACATACTTCCGCACTGATAAATTTACAAATGCTTACCAGGAGATTGTTGATGCATATGGGTATGTACCTTGGTGCAAATATTAACCTGAATAAATGGTTTTATCTTTTACACTTGTGCCCTTTTGGAAGTCATGGAATAACCAAGTGAATATGGATTGTTATATTTGAGAATTAAATTTCTATTCTATATCATTATCGTACTTTTGAAGGCCTTGCCCAAAGTAGTTGGAGCAGACTTGTAATAGCTACTTGATCCAGCACAATGCTATAAATTTTGTTGGTTTAACATTGAGGGGTGTGTTGCCCAAAGTACTTTCAGGGTTTGTTGTTTTGATATTGAGGGGTGGTGAGCAAGAGTTAATGCATTCTACATTGTTAGGCAACAGTAGTTTGTATTTCTGAGGCTAAGCAGTAGTTCAAGATTTGGATTACGTTGGCTTGTTTACCTTTCACTGCTTTCTGAGAGTTGTTATCCTTTTTTCGTGGTAATCATGACCGGACAAGGCTGACTGCTTCATAAAATATCAGAGGTTGTTGGAATCTACAGTTCATGTGATTGCTTTGTCTTGGAATGTTTTGTTTTATTATATATCCTTGTTTAGTATTCTCTGATCAAAGAGAAGCCAACCTTATGGAATTTTCGCAATGAACCCTTAATGAATTGATCGCGAATCTGTGTTGTTGCAGTGTTGGTCGATATGAAGAAATCAATCCAGCCGTATATTCTGTTATCACGTTCCCATTTCTTTTTGCCGTTATGTTTGGAGATTGGGGTCATGGAATATGTCTGTTAATTGGAGCTTTGTTTCTTATACTTCGTGAGAAGAAACTTTCCTCTCAGGTATTGTGAGCACAACTTGGATCTTTCTTTCCTCCCTGCTGTCTTATCTTTTTCCCCTTTATTTTTGATTGTGGTATCTATTCTCAATGGTAATATTTGAATGCTTATGCTGTGAAAAAACACGTGTAGACCATGTTCTTTCATGACTTACCTGCAAATTGCCCAAATAATATCTTGTACGAGTATATATACTAAACTCCTATTAGTAACCCAAAATAGGTTGTACCCCAACATCTCTAGGAGAAGATTTGATCACCTCAAAGAACATCACCTGCTTTTTTTGTAAGCATCAGTGTCAATGCAGATAGAGGTAGAGGCATGTGGGACCTGTGTTGTCATAGGGTTACATCTGCAGAAGTTGGGGAGAACCCATGTAGTTATGGTTTGTTCCCATAGCAATCCAATATCTCAGCGTTCAGAGAACCACATTGAAAATTGTTTCTGTGACCCATGCTTACTGTCTCAAGCCATTTATCAAATTATGTGCTAGTGGGTATCTTTCTATTAATATGGCCTTGTTGGGAAGGTATTTGTGCTTATAACTTTGCAGTTTATCATTTTTTATTTTCAACCTCCCTGCACTGCACTCAGCCTATTCCCTTACGGTCTTGTCCATTGGGTATCGCAGAAACTCGATAGCTTTACGGAGATGGCATTTGGTGGGCGTTATGTTATTCTTCTGATGGCATTGTTCTCAATATACTGTGGGCTCATATACAATGAGTTCTTCTCAGTACCATTCCATATATTTGGCAAATCTGCCTATGCATGCCGCGAAAATTCCTGCAGGTATGGACTTCATCATTTGATAGTTTCCTGTGCTGTTATGATAAGAATTGCGAATTTAGTTAAATATCTCATCCAAGCTGAAGTTCTTTTCGGCAGTTCATTCTGCTTTGAGCATGCTGCAGACTGTACTTTGATTGTTCGCCAACGTGTTGAGTACATCCTACATGTATAGGCATTCAGGGTAATAAGTTGATATTAAAGATACAAATAACTATCCATTTGATTATTTCCCTTTTCTTATTGGTTGTTACTTCATGAGACGTTTAGGTCGTAGTCTTCATCTATAACACATGTCAGATGACAATTTGTGTGAAACCTTTTACCGCTGAAGATCTAACACCCAACATGTGTTGTCAGTGATGCACATACTGCCGGTCTCATAAAAGTTCGTGATCCCTACCCTTTTGGAGTGGACCCAAGCTGGCGTGGAAGTCGATCTGAGTTACCCTTTCTAAATTCGTTGAAGATGAAGATGTCCATACTGATGGGTGTCTGCCAGATGAACTTGGGAATTTTATTGAGTTATTTTGATGCAAAGTTTCATAAAAATGCCCTTGACATAAGGTAGTATATCTTTGCCACACCTTTTCTTCTTTGATACAAGGAGGATGAACAGGGCAATATTTTTGTAACAATGTGGGTTCCTCAGGTACCAATTTATACCGCAGATGATTTTCCTGAATAGCCTCTTTGGGTACTTAGCACTCCTAATTCTCGTTAAGTGGTGCACGGGCTCTAAAGCCGATCTTTATCACGTGATGATATATATGTTCCTTGACCCTGCTGGAGATCTTGGAGAGAATCAACTGTTTTGGGGTCAGAAGGAACTCCAGGTTCTGTAACCTTCTGACAAAACAAGTTAAACACCTACTCCCTCCGACCCATATTAATTGACTTGGATTTGTCAAAATTTAGATGAATCTAGACACTATTTAGTATATAGGTTCATCCGAAATTTGACAAATCAAAGTCAATTAATATGGGCCGGAGGGAGTATATGCATCTTTTTTCACGCCTGCTTACCAGTTTGCCCCCTGCAGATGCTTTTGCTGCTTCTGGCTCTTGTAGCTGTTCCATGGATGCTCTTCCCAAAGCCTTTCATTCTAAAGAAACTTCATAAGGAGGTATGTAATGAAAAATCCGATTCTTGGAAAACAACAATTAGACACCTATTTGAGATACTCTGCTTAGGTGCTGTGTTTTTTTCGTGGGTAAAAGGGGATTATATTGCTTAAACAGACCCATTACAATCCCCAAGCATAGTCCAGGATCTCATCCGGACTCGATCCTAGCCAGACATCGGTGCTCCCCTCTCTATGACCATAACTAGCTAGACAATGGCTAGACTCATTTTGCGATCTAGGCACTTTCATAAATGACACTCTGCGATCTGAAGGAAGCAAAAGGAGAATTTCTGCAACCATATCTCCCAGACGAAAGCGGTTATGCATGCAGCTTGTAATCATGTTAAACATGACAGAGCAGTCCACCTCTACCACTACCCTCCAGCGTTGGTGCTGTGTTGGTGTGTCCTCATACTTGTAACAACCAAAAGTTCAGTCCATAGTCTGTGAAAGAATATTCATGCCTAGATGGCAAGTATTGATGTTTAGTTGGTGCTTGTCAGGTCAATAAACTTGAAGTGCAATGCATATTCACGCTTTAGGACGTACTTCATTTTAACCTTTAGGCTTTACATGCAGAGTCCAGCAAGGACACTTTCCTGGTCTCTATGCAAGGCTTAATCCCAAAAATTGCATATGATTACATGAACCACTGGTTGATGATTTGATCTATCACAAGCAGGGTTTTGGAAACTGTGAAGAGGGTCATAACCAGACCCTGGCTGGTTAGGGAACGGGTCAATTGCTGTGACAAATTCAGCCGGTTTTATTGGTTAGATTTTGCCGTTGTGATTCGTTTAGAATGTCAAATTTTGGAACATAGCTTTGAAGCACTGGTATATCTGTTTTAATGGAAGAATGGACTAAAAACTGGAAATACCCTGGCCATGAGACAAAATATCTCTCCTGCCTGGTTCACCTTTCCAGGAAGAAGGATTGGATATAGCGTTGGCTGTCTCTTGCGTGGATGTTTGTAATAGTTGAATCTACCGGTGTAAGATCTAAGAATATACCGAAAGTGCCCGTAAAAACGGGAACGTTTTCTTCAGCTTAGGACTGAAACCTACAAGTATAGAACTAGCACTTAGACAGCTCTATATTGCCCAACTTCTTATTCTGCATCCTGGTGATTTTTTGCCTTCTACATGCAGTCACTGTTATTAGGTTAATAAGTTTTGCTTATGGTTGACTTGGTTACTATGTCTATTGGATTTCTAATCTTCCATACCTTGATCTAGAGATTTCAAGGTCACAGCTATCGCTTCCTTGGGACATCTGAAATGGATCCAGATTCTGAACCTGACTCTGCCCGTTCACGTCATGATGATTTCAATTTTGGTGAAGTTTTTGTGCATCAAATGATACATTCCATCGAGTTTGTTCTTGGGGCTGTCTCAAATACAGCATCGTACCTTCGACTTTGGGCCTTGAGGTTTGCCTTCTGTCATTCCTATTGCAAAATTTTATGTATTTGTTCTTTCCATGACCCAGTGTACTGTCATTTTACTTCAGCTTGGCACATTCCGAGCTATCAACAGTCTTCTATGAGAAGTTGCTCTTACTCGCATGGGGGTGAGCACCAGTCCTTTTCTTCTTCTCTTTGGGCATTTGTACTTCACTGTTGGCTCTGCATTCCGACTTTTTTTGTTTGTACACTGATGTTTGTTTTCTCGTTAGACTGCCCTGAAATGCATGATCAGATAACATATAATTTCTGCATGATTATCTTCTATAGCTGTTGCTTACTCGTACTATTTACTGTATTTTTGACAGGTATGACAGTCCCTTCGTCAAGTTAGTGGGGCTTATAGTTTTTGCTTTTGCTACTTCCTTTATATTGCTCGGGATGGAATCATTAAGTGCCTTTCTTCATGCATTGCGTCTGCACTGGGTTGAGTTTATGAACAAGTTCTATCACGGGGATGGCTACAAATTTAAACCATTTTCATTCGCTCTGCTAGAAGACGACGAAGACTGATACATACCAAATTTGGCACGTTGGAGAGATTACATTTGCTCTTGAAATTTTTTGAGCACAGGTGTGGAATACCATGAGAAGGATAGGTTTTCCCCAATGCACTGCATTTTGTCACACAGGCAGACTTCTTCCTAACGGCGTGCACTCGTTGGTTGAGGTTGCCAGCGCAGGGGAAAGAGATTTTGTAATTTTACGGTAATATTGTAGAGGGCAGGCTTGTCGTACAGTGCCTCCTGAGATGAGGCAGATTATAGTAGCTAACGAAAAGATAGAAAATGTAGATTTGATCTGTCTACTTTTAGTTGTCACACTTTGCACTTACTAGAGGAGAAAAAACGGCACCTCGTCAGTACTGTGCCCCAGTGTAAGGCATGCTATTCATTAACTATAATATCTGTCCATTGAAATAATCATATGTGTATTCTTTTTTGTGCTGGTTGTCGTCTATTTGCTCTCAAGTACTAGGTTGCGCCTAAACCGCATCCTACCCTCACTTTTATATGAGTTCTAGTTGTACCAAATCCATCCTATAAAGTACTCCCTCTGTTTGTACAGAAAAGGCTGCGGATGCAACATTTTTAAGCGGAAATTGGGGTTTATGTTTTTTAATTAGCTATAATGAAAATGGCGGTTGGACGTGTCTCACTGATCTATGTTGGCTACTCACTTTAATAGCGTCAATCATGGCATCGTGGTTTAAAATTAAAATTATAGAAGAACCTTAGATTTATATTTATAAGTGTTTGGTTTGGCATATATATCATTTTTCTGCGGTTGTCTCCCAAAGGTCTTTGGTTCGGTATATATTTCATTTTTCTGCGGTTGTTTTCCAAAAAGTACTCCTCTGTTACATGATTCGTGCCATGGTTAGATGATGCAATGGAAGGAGAAAGAGTTTGAAGGCCTCGAAAATTTACTTCTTTTATACTAGTAATTTTATTTAGTTTTCGATGGAGACAACGCCCATATCTTTTCTATGTACTATTCACTACCACACTGCTACAAATGTATCACAGTGTTGGTCTAAAAAAACAACTTGTTCAGGTATCACCATCTACATCAGGACCTTTATCGAAAAAAAAAACTACATGAGGAAAGTGGCCACGAGATCATTGCACCTGGAACCGTATGTGCATTGGTCAAAGACACGGCTAGGTAACCGTAAAACCCTAAAATTCTTTCGATGTTGTGCATAACAATTTTCAGTCTACTTGTTAGAGATATGTTAAACCGGACAGGCTCATAGGAGCAAAAGTCCCATAAGACCAGGAGCGCCCACCGACTAAAGAAGATGGTGGCCAACTGAAAGTTGTCCCCTAGTGGGCTTACACGAATAAAAGGACATGTGCCGGCTATCCCGCTTAGTTAGTCCAAAGAAGTCATGGAGTGAACCGGTGTGAACGACTTGTCATATAAGACACATAGTTGTTAGCCTGTGTTTGTTAGGACTCTGACTCCTATACCGAAAAGAAAGACTTGTAAACCTTAAGTGGATCGTGTATATAAGGTCGGCTAGGATCGTCCGTAGAGAGGCAGAACAATCGAAGCTAGAACCCGCCACTTAGTGTAGAGCCTTAGCCGGCGAAACCATGTAATCGACTTAGAATCAATACAACAAAGCATGAGTAGGTCTTTTCATCCAGAGAGAATGGACGACCCTGGGTAACTCGAGCTCATCAATCTCGTCCCCAATTCCTCCAATGTCACTTCCTAGAAACCGAACATCTCGCTAAGGTACCGGCAGTGGTTTTTCCACGACATTTGGCGCCCACCATGGGGCTTGCGACTCAAGGAGTTGAAGACCGGGCGGGATCTCAGATCGGCTCGATTATCGGTGTCAGCCTGTTCATGCAGTTCAGAAGTCTCACTTCATCAACGAGGCGACTTGGACTCTTGTAACTCAAGGAGCAACTAGCGGTGTCATCCTTTCGGCCGGCTCGATAACCTCTTCATCGACTACATCAGCGCTAGCCCTCGGGACAACACCGGTTCAAAAAGAGACACAATCGCCCTCGAAGATGATGTCAGCTACCTCGGCGACGCATCCCACAATTACGAGGATTCAATCTACCATCTCAGCAGTAGATCGAAAGACGACTTAGGTTCGATCTCTAGTGTTGTGACTAAGGAAGTCTGAGTCTTCATGGCTACCCGCTTGAAACACATGTATCTACAGATAACGTGTACATGCGAGCCATGGAGATAGAGGCGCATCTTGTTGCTCTCGCTGTGCAGAAGGTGGAGATCGAGGCAGAAAAGAAACGTGTCGCACGTGAGAAGGAGCTACTCGTGAGCTGACAGGTTGATATGATGTCCTTCTCTGAGTTCCATAGAAAGACTCGCAAAGCAAGGCTAGGTCTGGAATATAACTCGAAACTTGCGAACTAAATGAGTAACTTGTGACTCGGCTCGACTCGGCTTGAACTCGGTGTCTAATGAGTCGAGCCGAGTTTTAGAATCGAGCTTATTTGTTCACCCAATCTAAATGAGCTACTCGCGAGCTACTCGTTTAGCTCGTTAAACTCATTCAAATACATAGTTTAAATTTTTTCATAGATGAGTGGCATATTATGAATGTTTCTTGAACGTGCAATCGTGTAGAGCTACTATATTTTTCATTGGTATAGTCTTCGTGTTATTATAGAAGTAGTATCATTGTTCTACTTCTGAAATAGTAGGATAATTACTATTTTTTATATGTGCACATATTAGCAACTTATAGCGAGCTACTCGCGAGCTGCTCGTGAGTTTACCAAATCGAGCCGAGTTTCAAATATGCACTCGTTATGTAAACAAGCCGAGTCGAGCTAGCTCGTTAGTTGAACAAGCTTTAGCGAGTCGAACCGAGTTAGCTCGGCTCGGCTCGCCCTAAGCAAGGCTTTAGGACTTGCATCACGAGGATCTGTTCGCCCCGATGCAAGCTGAGGAATGGGCGGCCAAAGATGCCTCAAGAACTTGAGACGCCACGGGACATGAAGCTCCGGTAGACAATAGAGCCGACACGTCAGTAGTCGATGCACATAAAGTTCATCCAGCGCAAGGGACTTAGCCGCCACCAGTAAGGAGGTCAATCCCATAAGGCCACTAAGCTACTCTCGTGCAAAACATAACTGCAGCCCGCACCATGATATAGGGTGTTAGATTCACGGGACTTGTTCCATAATGTACACAACTTGTTAAAAAAGTCTTATATTATGGAACGAAGGGAGTATGAAACATGTCGTGCTTTGGAGTTACTCAGCATGAAAACTCTCTGGCGGGAGGAATATTCCTTATCGACAAGGGATAAGCTAGCCGATAGAAAATCCAAGCGCCCCTTATCTGGGCATGCAGGTGGCAAGCTCGGATCCATCAAGATGAACGGGAAGATACGAGTAACGCCAAGCGTAATCGCAATAAGGAGAAAGAACACCTAGCTAAGACTAGGTTGGTTTCTGACTTGCGTGATACCCTGACGGCTAGCCATGCAGCGCGGAGGTCTACTTCTAGAAGCTGGGATCTGCAAGAGATGCTTGATCACCATTGCAGATCTGCCTTGACTACCTCATCACCGTGTCAAGGAAAAGATTCAGGAAGCTTGTGATTCTCGGGATGGATTGGCTCCATATACGAAAGAACTGAGATCTTCAATGAAAGCCCTCCCAATTTCATCGACCCTTACTTAATGACTGGTGATGGTGATTTATGCTTTTATTGCCTCCCACAAAATCAAAATAAAGTCTCATGTTGCTTCTCAGGAAACACGGATAGTGGCCTTCATCGATGCGACCTCTAGTGTATGAAAGTAGCATTTTATCATCTAATTTCGTGAAAGAATGTCCGACTCAAAGCTTTGTGTTCTCAAGGTAAAGAAATATAGTAAAGCCCATTAAAAATACTGCCACGTAGAAGCACCTCCTATGTCACTTGATCCAAACCCGAAACATCCTTCTTTCTATACGAAATGAGTTCGACCTTTTTTTCAAAATAGAATCAGAAAAACAATTTTGGAATAGTGCGAGTGCGATAGAACACCATTCTTTCTGTGTATTTTATAACCTAGTGAACCACTAGCATTGCTACATATGGGGGGGGGGGTCGAACGACTAGGATTATTCTTCAGAACTCGCACCGAAAAAAAGAGAGTCAAAAATCAAGCAAGAAAATCAATGGTGGAAGTTCCCTGGATTTCGTATCAGTTGGCACCTAAGGAAGGAATTCATTTACTCATGTTAGGCTTCTGTTTTTTGTTTTAGCTCTTTCCAGTATCATCTATCATTAAGTGTCGCCAATGCGTCTTAAAAAACGCTAGGACTTCTACACCCACAAATGGGAATGCGCTATAGAGATCCTCCCTCGCACTTGTCCTTCTTTATGTTCTTGGCATATTGCCCTTATTTAGGATGGAAATAAAGACCCAACCATTCGGGAAGCATAAGTGAATGTGACAAGCAGATGGAAGAAATGGAGATCCAAGTATAATCCCAATAGGCTGCTGATCATATGAAGGTATCTTTGGACCCCAAAGAGTTATATAAATTGTATAAGTAGTCAAGAAATACTTCATTTTGATTGATGGTTGTGCAACCAATCGTAGCACCGCTTGTGCGGGCTCGTGTCAATTCCTTTGAGTTTCATTCTTGCGAATGTACTCCTTAGACATGATACTTAACGCTTTTAACAAAGTTTTGAGCTCCCGGATCTAGTATCATATTCAAAGGTACAGAGGGAGGAGGTGTGGATAAAGAAGGCAATGGTCGACCAAAATGTGATATCTTTGAAGAAGATATGCCCTAGAGGTAAATAATAAATGTTTTATTATCATATCTCAATCAGTTAATACCATGCTATAATTGTATCTATCGGAAATATTGATATACGTGTGGTATGTAAATAAACCAAAGTCCTCAGTAGCCTCTATTCGACCAGTTCATTGGGAAACGAATGATCAATATTTCCTTATCATGGTGCAGTTATGCCAATTGACAATAAAGTCATATAATTACTGAATGATGCGATAGACAATATTAGAACACGATCAAGTCACAAATTTTATCGTTGCAATAGTTAGAAACGAAGTGTCCTAATCCTTAAAACGTGAGATCATATTTAATCACTGTCACCTGCGGCTACTTAGATTGCATCAACCGTCACACCTTAACAAGGTGACCATAAAGATGTATATTGGGTGTTCGAGAGGGGCACGTTGAGGCGTATGCATCAAAACTGGGATTTGTTCTCCCGCGTGATGGGAAAATACACTAGGCCCACTCGGTGAGATTACATTCATAAGTTGCTCAGCGTGTGACTAGGTCACAGGGATGATATATCACGGGAACGAGTAAAGCGATACTTGTTGGTAATGAGATTGAACAAGGTATCATGATACCGATGATCAGATCTTGGAAAATCAAAGTAACAAAAGGAATTGGATTCGACGTTTATGGTTCAAATGATAGTGAAATCATGGAATGCACAGGAGTCATTATGGGCATCTCGATCCCGCTAATGATCATTGATCTGAGAGGTGTCTTGATCATTCTTGTGATATTCCCGAACGATAGGGTAACACACTTAAGGTTTTTACAACGGTTGGAGATTGCTTTGGATTTATCGGAATCATAGGAAGAAAGAGATGAGAATATTGGAAGTGTATCGAGAGAAAACAGGAATCGTTCCGGGAGGATCCGAAAGAGTTTGAAGTGAACCTAAAGGTGTTTCGGGTCAAAGGGAACTTCCCTGATGGCCCAAGTCCCCGGAGGGAACAAGGCCCAAGAGGCAAGCCGCAAGGGGTAGCCACCGCCACCTTGGGAAAGGCGTGGGCGGGGCCCACCCTGGCCACCATACTCCATGGGCCATGCGTAGGTCCTACCCCAGCCCGGCCGACCGGCCCTCCTTCCTTGGCACGCACGCCTCCACCTCCCCTTGGTTTAGTCCCACCCGAGACTTTAAAGGATGGGGTAGCCTCTTTTCCCCTATATATAAAGGTCTATATGGGATGGAAAAAGACAAACAATATTCTCTGAGGCAATTTCCTTAGATAAATCTCTCTCTCTCTCTCTCTCTCTCTCTTGCCCACGGTCCCAAGTAAGGTCTGCGTGCGTAGGAGACTGTTTCGCTGCGGTATGCCATTTTTCTGCGGTGATACCGGCCAAAAGATCTACTTTGGCATCCCGGCCGGATCGGGGAGAATGGGAGTTGTCGTCAAACACCGGATGTGTGCGAGACCTCGGGGGTGCTGCCACTTGTTGTAGAGATGTCATGCCAGGACCAGGAGGTGACGTGCGAGGATATTCGTGACCTCAAGGTCGGTTCAAGTACGAATATATTGTCCACGTTCCTACATGAGATTTAAACGCTTTCGATCTACAAGGGTATGTTACCGAAGCCTCTCTCTATTATAGCATTACTCTTAGATAGATCTTGGGCATATTGGTATTACGTTAGTCAGGAAATTGTTTGTTTTATGCTGCGAACCCCTTCAATCTTTGTCCTACAAGGAAGGTATTGAGCGCAAAGAACTTCTTCTGCTCTTGGGGATTCCACTAATTGATGGAAGGAAGTGGATGCGGTAGAATGGCCCCAATTGAATCACTAGTAGAAGAGATCCACGTGCAAAGACTGTTAGGGAGATGCAGATAGAGGGACGTTTGGTGTCTAACAAAGCGTTATTTCTCCAGAACTTTAGGAGAAGTAAGCGGGGGCTTCTGCTTCTGGCGGATTAGCATCCATCACAACCCGAGGCAATAGATTGATATTTTCCTTGGTTTGTTTTGGGAAGAGAGGCTAAAGGCTATCTGACCCCTTGCTATTGATTCGATTCCTGAAAACGGTTCCTTCTTTCCCACTTGGCTTGGATTCAAGGGGCGGGGATTCAATAGTTGCAGAGTCTATATTAGTTAGATAACTGCTTCGTGATAGAAGTCATGTGTGAAAGGTTTCGGGATAAATTCAAAAATCCGCATGATGTACCAAAGTATGATCGCAAGACAAGCCTAGTCAACTGGCTGGTAGATCACATGACGGCTATGTCTATCCAGAACAACAGCGACATGATCCTATTTTCTTATCTCCCGTTGAAGATGAAATGTGGGGTCTCAAACATGGATTCAAGGCTTGCCTCCCAACAACATCCACTCATGGAAGGATAAGTAGAAGGTGTTCATGAAGAACTTCGAGGGGGCATACAAGCATCTTGGTTTGATCGAAGATATTGAGAGCTATCACTAAAATGTGGGAGAGCCGACTCGCACATACCTAACTTGGTGTGTCGAGTTATATACTCGACATACGATGTTAGTGAGGAAGTGGCTTGTCTGGAGTTCGAGTGAACATGTTGGTATGTTCCTCTCAAGGACAAGCTCGCCAGGAACAAGCCAAAAAGGATTGGTGACCTGGTGGCTATCGTCACCAAGTAGGAAGTGTCATACCAAAGGGTGATGATGAGGATGATAAAAAGTCCATGAAATATTACCTGCCCAAGAATAACAAGCACAAGAACGTGTGGCAACTCTGAGTTAGTTGCCAATGCTAGTCGAGGTGATGGAAATCAAGGCTTCAATAAGCCGCATACGAAGAGTGACTATACCACGGAAATCATGGAGAATTATCCGTGCAAACTACATAGCAATGCGACTAAAAAGTTGAGTCACATGCTCAAGGATTGTATCATGTGTAAGCAATGGCCAACTTCTAAGAAAGCCGACAAGGGAATGAAAGGTGATGGATTCACAAACATAGAATCCCCGTAGTGCTTTCAGATAACTCATACTAAAATAGACAAACTAGTAAATTAAGCCCCGTACCATAATAGGGTTAATGTGGTTGCACATGTAAGGTTGTTCACGGCACAACCTAAAAATGCGATGCATGTTGGAACCAAACCACATATCCTCCAATTATCTCACGTCTTAAGTTAATCCACACACTTGGGTGATAGATGTCTCCTAAGTGATCATTATCATTTTTTTACTTGAGCACTAAGGGAGGTTTAACTAACATTCACGCAACCATGGCTTGATTCTAGGCATGGTCAAGCACTAAGCATAAATCTAAGTTACTAACCCAAGGTGCCATGGTAAGGATGAGTTATAATATCATGGTGGTTGGATCTAAATATGCCCATTGGGTGTAGCTAAATAGGGGTGTCATAACATGACAAGTATGAGACAAAACACTTTATAAAAATAGTGGTAAAACATGCATATAGAAATATTACTAGAAGGGGATGGTGAATGAATGGCTTACCTTGGTCATAAACTTGTCCCTGGCCCTGGTCTTGCTAAAAAAACTTAGAACCTTCCTCGTAAACATTCTTGGAATCATCTACTCTTCAAACAAGAAAGTTAACACCATACAATTCAGACCATCAACCTTGGTTTATAAACACACAAGACAAGTTTGAGGGATGATATTTAGGTTGATTAGGTGATCTAAGTTACTAACCCAAGTTACTGACATTTACAAGTTTACAATATAAATGAATTAGCTATAATCTAGTGAATAGTGTTCAAACTCCTGGTAGTGGGGCATAGATCCCTGCGTCAGCGTGTCCACTTAAGTGAACCATAAATTTTCCGTTAGATCTAGATCATGTGGATCATATTACATCACTAAACATACAATTAAGATACTATTGGTTATCAAATGAATGGCATGATTAGATCATGTCGTCGGTGACCATAAATGAGCGACACTAGGGTTTTTGCGATGGAATCTCACAAGAGGATTGCCGGAGACGTGACATAGGAGTTTGATGACTGCAAGTGCACAAATCAATTGTAGCTAGTTTTAAAGTAAAGAGATCGAACCCATAGAGAGCTATTGGTAAAGGTATTTATGCCCCTCATCACTATCTACCAAAGGATACTTGTAAGTTGCCTTTGATCTCAAATAAAGAGTGTTTGAAAGGTTTTTGGTTATGTGCATAAAAGTAATTAAAACAATTAAAAGAAAGCAAGTAGCAAGTTCGTATGAAAGTGTGGTGGAATACAACAGGGATAAAACGTTCTCGGGGATGTAGGATACTCCTCTAGCATGGTGTTGTCATTATTAATAATTTAAGATAACATACTTCTTATGTCATGAAATGTGTAGAGAGAGCTCCATAATAAGATGTTCACTACAAGGCTCGTAGGAAGCCACTTTGTTGAGCCAAGAGTGAGATCACCTCTAAATAACCACTGTGATGCCTGAGAGCAGTCACCCATACATACATACCACCATAATTAAGGGTTTCCCCATGGATATTGTAATTAGCTTAGGGAGTCCTTCTTTATTCCTCATTTGACCGTGTAGTTCATGAGCCGACGCCAATCTTTCACGGGGCCATTTCGGGTACGATCCCAAAGCACGTCCAAAGGATTTATCCCTCCCTTTAGTCCCAAGGGCAAATGGTATGTGGTCGACTTTCACATACCATCTAAATAGAGAGTTGAAACACAATCATAAATCAATCATAGACCGATAAGTCATATGTACACAAGAATATATCATCTTTATTGCAAATTCATAATAGTGCTAGGGTTTCTCCATATCCCCAAGAACAAAGTAAATACTCACACATGTAAGAAATCAACAACATCATCATAATCAAATGGATGGATGAAAGTAATGAAATAGATCTAGTGCAAACCACAATTGAATCTGGAATTACAACAAGATCTAATGGATGAAGGATGAGAGTAATGGTGGTGATGTAGATGCAGTGGTTGATGATGAAGGGGATGATGCGTTGTCCTCTAATGATCCATGGATCAGCAGGGATTTCTTCCCAGCCAAGTTCCTCCTCCAGATTCCTTCCAGATGTGGTTTTTCGTGGTTTCTGGTGGCTGTGAATGTCGGATCCTCCTGACGTCTTTGTCAGGAGAAAGTATTTGACGAGATGAACCCGATGGTACCTGGTACGGGCAGTGCCCCGCCCATACCGCATGTAGTTATCGGCACTGATTGCCTCTCCTCGCTTGGTATTTTTCCAGGTGCGAAGGTAAATCCACAAAATGACTTTTATCACTTAAAAATATCATATTATAGTATAATATGACAACTTTAATTGATATGTTCATAATATACTTAGTGATTCGGGATCCCGTTGAAACAAAGATAAAAGGTGCGGGCGAACGCAGTGAAATACAAAGATCTCTACTCTATTTATGCAAAAACAAAAGGTAAATATGCTTAAATTTGGACTCTCATCAACTCCCCAAGCTAGGATCCTGCTCGTCCCCGAGCAAGATGGTGGCTTATGGACAAGATCAACATGTTCATGAGAGACGATTCGTTACAATAAATGAGGCAAAAATTTAAAACATGAATACAACATCGGATGTAGAGAAGCGTCGAGGGTATTATCATACCCTTACACATTACATGCCTTAGAGCCTTCCACACCTTCTTTAGTATTAATGAAATTATAAGAAGCTTCTAGTGATTTAACATATCATATAATCATTGAGTTTAGAAGTATTGATCACTTAGTTTAGTAATGAAGATTCATGACCATTCTTCTTTTCTTTTTACTCTTGAATTTTTTATAGTTGCTCTCCCTTTTTGCTTCTTTCGTATTTTGTCTATCTATGCATACATATCTTATTCTTTTCTTATTTTCCTTTCTCTTTATATATATATATGTACATATATTTGATCATGCTCACTACTTTGATGGCTACAAATAAAACTCTTAATTATAATATGCTACCAAAATTCTTCTTCTCATAGCCTAATTAATACTTTTATCGGTGTGGAAGTCCTTAAAATCATGACAGTTGTACAAGTATCATAACACTCAACCTAGTTCAATCATCTAATATAATAATCATGAATCATAAATAATTCAAATATCATAAAGTCTCGCAACCCAACGGATATAAATCATCTCTTGAACAAAGGTAACTTGAAGTTGATGCAACTAATGCAAATTCTGGAATTAAAATCTAACATGCATGCAGGAAAGTAAACATGCTAAATATGTAAGATAGATTACACGGCTCTCATAGATCCCCCAAGATTAGAGTTAAACCGGGTGTATCAAACAATTCCTTGCATTTATTTGATATTGTGGCACAGCCTTTAGTCTGTGGAGGTATTGCTAGAGATTGTAGCTCGAAGTTTCTTGTTTGTTTCCTCCAGAGCCGATATGTGACGCAGTCACTTCTGCAGATCCGAACGCAAGAGGAACATCCCGTCAGCGACTTTATTCATCACGTCATTGATATCCTTTTTGCCTTCAAGATCTAAGAGGCGCTTGCGCACAATATCCTTATGGACGGGTTCTTCTTTCTTAAACTTCTCCAATTTATGAAGGTGACGTTCAGTGTCCGAGACATGTGCATAAACAGGCACATCTAGGAGGTTTAACCCTCAGTCCTCTTAGGGCGTCATGCGCATACGTGCATTCATGGTGACCTTTTTTTGTTGTTGAAGTGTGCTCCGTGGTCTCCTTGTAAGTTCCTACATCGGGATAGTTAGACTTCTTATGCTTTAGCGAAGAATAGTCGACGGTGATGAGCTTGAGACACTCCGTGCAACCCTTCTCATGGGGCATCTTGGCCTCCTCTTCGTCTTCGGGTGTCATCATAGCCAAGTAGGGTGGCTGCTGCCACCCCCTCTTTGTTTGCTCCATGAAGATTTCATACCCTTCATCCCTCGGATTCATCATCGGAGTCATACGCATACCGCTTGTTCTTAGGGATAAAACCTTCGGCCTCACGGTCATCGGCTTCAATGGAGGAGGTCTGGAAGCTATTTCATGAAGGAGCCATGAGGTTTAGAGGTTTTCCCTTGCCTTGAAAAGGGTAGCGCATCAGGTAGATTGAACCTGTTGATATGAGAAGAAGAAGAAAGACCTCTATGAAGGCTTATAGGTAGAAAGAAATACTTATTGGAAGATAAAGGGTCCGCCGAGAAAAGAATCCCAACAAATATGGAAATAAATAAACAAAAAAGGAAGAAATTGCGACCATAACGACCACTCGGTACGCCCATACGGCACGCCCGTACCGGGTCGCTCCCAGGCGCACACGGCTTCAAAGGTGGTACCCAGCCAACCAACTAAGTAGTACAAGCGGGTTCCGTCCGCCCGTACAAACTTTTACCGACTTCAGTTTTTTTGACACAAACAAATCGAACAAAAGTTGGGCGATGCGATACTGTATTGGTAACAACCAGTGGTATGGGAGGATGCGCCCGTATCGTACAGTCGTACCAAAGAAACCAAAATTGGGACAACGATACTGCCTACTTAACAATCGGCGGTATGGGCGGGTGCGGCCGTACCGCCTTCCCGTACCGACTTCGTAAGACCGACAACAACTTTAAAAAAGCAAAATAAAATCCTTGGCTTAACATCGGTCCTTTCTAGGATTTCCTTTAGGCCAATATGATTAGTATGTACTCTCACTTTTGAGTTATTGATATAAGATCTAAATTTATCATAGGAGAAAACTACGGCAAAAAATTCTTTTTCTACCATGGGGTAATTCTTTTGGGTCCCATTTAGGGTTAGGCTAGCATGATGAATGATATTGAGATCATCACCATCATACTGGCAAAGAATTGTTCCCACGACTTCATGACTAGCCTCACAGAATAACTCAACGGGTTTCCTCCAATTAGGTGGTTTAATAGTGGGAGATTCAATGAGAGCTTGTTTTAATATGTTGAAAGCATTTAGACATCTTTCATAAAAGTTGATGATAATCCCTTTCCGAAGAAGATTAGTTAAAGGTCTAGCAGATTTTGAAAAGTTCTTAATGAACCTTCTATAAAATCTAGCATGGCCTAGAAAACTCCTTATGCCTTTCACATCTCGAGGGGGAGGAAGCCTTTCTATAGCTTCTATCTTTGCTTTGTCAACTTCTATACCCTTACCTGAGATTTTGTGACCAAGTACTATACTTCTTGAACCATAAAATGGCATTTCTCCCAGTTTAATACTAGGTTAGTGTCTTCGTATCTCTGCAAAACTTTATGAATATTATGGAGACAATGATTAAAGGAAGTTCCATAAACAGAAAAAACATCCATGAAGACTTCCATAATACTTTCAACATAATCAGCAAATATACCAGTCATGCACCTTTGAAAAGTATCAGGGGCATTGCAAAGACCGAAAGGCATACGCCGATAAGCATAAAGACCATAGGGACATATAAAGGTAGTTTTAAGTTGGTCATCAGGATGAACAACAATTTGAGAAAAACCAGAATAGCCGCCTAAGTAACAAGAATGAGAATTCATAACTAGACTCTCTAGAGTTTGATCTATAAATGGAAGTGGATAATGATATTTCCTAGTTTCTTTATTAAGTTTTCTATATTCAATGCACATCCTATGTCCAAGAACAGTCCTTGTAGGCACCATCTCATTATGTTCATTTTCAACAACAGTAAATCCACCTTTCTTAGGAACACAATGAACAAGACTTACCCATTCACTCTCTTCTACATGAAAGATGATCCTTGTATCTAACAAATGTATATTTCTTTTCTTACCTCCTCTTTCTGTGAGGTTTGAGTCGTTGCTGAAAGTCTGCGACCGACTGAGATCCTTCCTCCATGAATATCCTATGGGTGGCTATCGAAGGACTGATCCCCTTCAAGTCACTCATTGAATACCCAAGAGCATTTCTATGCATCTAAAGAACTTTTATTAAATTCTCCTCCTCTTTTTCTGCAAGGTTAGAACTTATAATAATAGGAAATCTATTGGTGTCATCAAGAAACCTGTATTTTAATTCCTTTGGTAAAGTTTTAAGGATAGGAGGGGGAAGAGACTCATCTCCCTTTCTTATAGGTTCTTCATATTCTTGATTAATCTCGGCATGCACCTCAAGTGTGGAGTCAAGATAATCATCTATTTTGGTTTTCTCTATGTCATATAGGATATTATTATTATTAACTACCTTGCTAAATCATCATCTGGAGTCTCAATAAATACCGAGGCCAAATTGACAAACTTACCTTCTTCCTCACGTTCATACTCATCATCATCTAGTTCTTCAATAGCTGGCTTATGGTCAAATTTGGAGAAATGAAAATCCATTTTCTCTTCCCCAAACTTGAGAGAAACGATTTGTCTCTTGCAATCTATGTTTGCTCCTACAGTATTTAGAAAGGTTCTTCCAAAAATCATGAAACAATAAACATCGGTAGGCATATCAACTAGAACAAAATCAATGGGATATTTGTATGGTCCAACATAAACTGGAACACACCTCTTATTATTCCCATAGGGACTCTAAGTGTTTTATCAGCAAGCATTATAGTCATGTCTGTATCCTCTAGTTCAGCAAGTGCTAGTTCATTTTGAATTTTTAAATAGAAGTTAAAAGGTATCACATTAACAGTTGTCCCTATGTTACAGAGGTCATATTAGGAAGTTCCTCCGAAATTACAAGGGAGAATAGGCTTACCAACTTATTTAGCTTTTATCTTACCTTTGACGAACTACAAAGCTTAAGTATCTAGCTTAATCAAGTTGCAGTGAGCAAACATGGTCATGATGTATTCCTTCACTGGATCCCCTATCTCTTGTACACTTACTTCTTTAGTCTTCCTTACTTGTGCTTCTTCTAGATTTTTTAGGAATAACTCTTATTCTTGTTGATCCTCCAGCTGTTGAGCCATCATATGAGTCTTCGTCGTCCTTGGAAAAGGAAGGGGTTCAACATATGGGTGTACCTCCCGCAATGGTTCAATAAGAGCTGTAATTATTGGATCATCTTCTACAGCCGGCTCGGGTGGTGGAGTGTAATGGAGCCAATCCTTTTTAGGAGCCTCGATATGTTCTGTAAAAGACTGAAGAATTTGAAAAACAATATCATCATCAAGTTGAAGTTCATCAGTGGTTTCTTTTACCTTACCGGATTCTTTATAAGCATTGAGACAATTGAAGGGAATATGCCCTGAGAGGCAATAATAAAGTTGTTATTATATGTATTACGAGTATATGATAGATGTTTATTTTGCATGCTATATATAATTGTATTAATACGGAAACGTTAATACATGTGTGTTTAATAAACAAATAGAAAGCTCCTAGTTATGCCTCTCTTATAAACTAGCTCGTTGATTAACAAGATGATCAAGGTTTCTTGATCATGGACATTGGATGTTGTTAATAACGAGGTCACAACATTGTTGGAATGATGTGATGAACATTCATCCAAAGTATAGCATTACGATCAAAGACATTGTGTTTATATTGCTATAACATCATACAAAGTAATCCTAGTCCTTAGACCATGAGATCATGTCAATCACTAACACCAGAAGAGTATCTTGATAACATCAAACATCACACCGTAACAAGGTGACTATTAAGGTGGGTTCAGTGCTACGAAGGTGTTACATAGAGGCTCATGGATCAAGAGTAGAATTTTTCCATCCTGGTGATGGATAGATATACTCTGGGCCCTCTCGGTGATATCACATTAGTTAGCTTGCAAGCAAGTGATGTGATCACTAGAATGTTATATCACGGGAACGAGAAAAGAGATCAAACTAGGTATGTAGATATCGATGATCAAATCTTGGACATGTAATATATTGTGAGACAAACGGATTAAGTTACCAGCATAAAAGTTTCTCACAATCACAGAAGTCATCATTGAATGTGTGGGAGTTAGTATGGATCTCCAGGTCCCGCTTCTGATTATTGATCCGAGAGGGGTCTCGATCATGTCTGCATTATTCGTGAACCATAGGGTGACACACTTAAGGGATACCAACACCATTTGGAGCAAATATGTTCTAGACAAAATAATTGCAAAGCGTTGGAATTATTTCAATGGACACCGAAATTGTTTCGGGTGAAATTGGTTCTGCATGTGAAATTGCAAAGTAGAAAGGGGTTTTATGTGAATATTTGTTAATTAATGTAATTGACAAAATTCTGAATAAATAAACAAAAGTAGTTTTATTTAATGAGAGATTACATTATATTTGGTGGAAATTTAATGGGATTTGAGTGGAGGAAGTGGAGGAAATGCCCCCTCCTCCTATAAAAGGACTCCCTCTGTAGAGGGAGTGTCCCAACCTTCAATAACATAAGGTGGTGTCCCCTGTGTTTACAATGCTAGTCCCTGGATCAATAGCTAGCATCCACAGTCTAGATGTAATATCAAGAAACAAAGGTCATAATATAACTTTATAACCAGGAATAACATAATTTTATTACATCATTACATAGCTCAATTGGCTATTACATTACATTGCAGCGGAATAACTATAGTCATGGGTCCTTCATCTTCAAAGTGCCACAGGCAAATGCTGGTTGTAGACTTTGTAATCCTAATCAATCAATCTTCACTAAAATCAATCAAACCTGCAACATTACAAGTTACAGCCACAAGGGTCAATACATTTGAATTGTATTGGCAAGTTTCACTTCTTTGTTGAATATGAGTGGATCCTATTATTACATGCATATTTGGCTAAGTAGAGTTTTAGGCTCATTTGCACAAAGCAATAATTTATCCTATCTTTTCAAAATGGTTTTGGTCCTTTGTCAAATCTCTTTTTCCAAGTCCCTTGAACTCCTTGGTAGACACTCAAGTGTTCAAGTTCTTGTCAAAATCCCTTGAGCTCCTTGTTAACCCCAAGTGCATCAAGTTTTATAAAATCTCATGAGTTCCTTGGTAACCCCAAGTGTTCATGTTTTCATAAAAATCTCTTGAGCTCCTTGGTAACCCCAAGTGCATCAAGCTTAACAAAACCTCTTTGAATTCCTTGGTACCCCCAAGTGCATCAAGTTTTTTTTTTATTTTAGAAGTTGGAATGTCGAGATCTCCCATAGTTCAAACTTTAGTTGCTCAGTATTGTCCATAACCGGGGACACGGCTAAGTACTTAGATTTTATTATCTTCTGCAAAAGGAGTACACTTTACCCACATGTCACAATCCCATCCTTTTGCCACCAGTGGCCACTGGATTAGCACTCACCAAGATGGAGTACTGGCAGATTGAGAATGTAACGAAGTCTTTCCAATGGGTCCTCCCATACACCATTGCTAGCTTGCCTTCAGCACCCATGAAGCATTCTAGATCCCCATGTCCAGTAAATTGAAGACAATGTATGGGTCTTCCCAATGTAGTTGACTAAGCCAGAGCCATAATAGCATGTGGTTGCACACGAAAGCCACAATTGGAGAAACATGTTCAATCTCTAAGTTTCCTAGGTGGTTTTCTTTTGGAGCACAACACAAAGTGATTCCCATAGACATGGTTCCTTTTGTTGCCACCTTCTCCAAAACTTAAGGTATCCTCCACCTAGGTGCTTCATTGAGTCCTTGTTTTATTATGTAAAACACAAGTCCTTTTCTCAACCTTTGTAAAATCTCAACATGTATCTCTTTTCAAATTATAGCATGGCTAAGCATGTAACAACTACATTGTTTTCTCTAAGGAATATATATAGGGTATCCTATTAGGATTTAGCATAGCATAAGTATAAAATTATTTCATGCATGTTTCAAAATCCACTAAGTACAATGAAAATAGTAGGATTTTTAGATGATAGTGTAACTTGCCTTTTTGGGTAGGGAATGATCGTTCACTCCTTGATCTTGCTAGTCTCACACTTTTCTAAATTCACTTCAATCAATCAAGCAAACACCAAATCAACTATCATTCCAAATAATCAACCAAACAACAATTCACACACATAATACTATGGGATCTAAGTCATGCATGTAAGCATCAAAGAGATGGTTCTAATTGCAAAGATGGTCTCCACTAGGCTTCTAAACTTTGTAAGTTCCAAATTGGTCATTTTCCAAAGTGGCAAAGTCATTTGCAAAAGGGTTTTGTCCATGAACCATTTTTAAATCCCTTCATTATTTTATGTGGTGGAAAAACATTTTTATAATAGCAACAAATCTATGTGGTTCACCAAATAAGTTGTTGTTTCTCAAAACTTGGTGTTTTGGGTCAGTAGGTTTGATCCAACCATTTTCTCAAAGTTTTCTTTCCATAAACATTTTCATAACAAAAACCATTCTTTTATTTGGCTAGAATTGGGCTAAATCAATTAATCCATCTTAGATATTATCAAACTCATTTTCCAAACTATGGGTTGGTTCCTAGGGTCAGTAAGTTCACCATAAACTATTTTGCCAAGGTTTCAAACTCAAAAACATTTTTGAATCATTTTTCTAGTCTTAACAAGCATTCAAAAGTTTCTGCAAAAACCAACAAGCTAACAGATACTATTTGCTAAACCAAAGGCATGGTTGGCTAGGGTTTGTTCCACTGATTCCAACGGTATCAAATTTGTAAATTTTGGACGTGTGGATCAAAGTTACAAAGGTTTGAAATTGCAACTTAAATCTGATTTCCAAATTCTGTTTTAAGCAGACTGCCACGTCGCATTCTGGTTGGACGGCACCGGTTCGCCGGATCGGTGTTGCGGTGCATTGGATCTAATTAGATCGTGTGGTCCGTAATTTCGGCACTTTTCGTGGTTAAGTGATTCTATCGTGAGCGTTAGATCTCAATCTCAATGCTCGTAGCTTGACCATATCAAGCGGCGCCGAGGCTACGGCGGCGGCGGTCGACATGGCGGCTATGGCGAAAACAGAAGCGAGAGAGGGAGGAGTAGGCTCACCGAGATCGCAGGAGGTCGGGGAAGCTCAACGTGTGGTCGATGAGGCAGGGCATTTGCCAGGAGTAATCGCCGCCGAGTTCGCTCGGGCGACGGCGTGCTCGTCTCTTGGACACGATGCTGTGGTTCATGAGAAGGCAAACCGAAAGTGTGGTCAGACGTAGGAGAGTGAGGCGAATGTGTGAGTGTGATTTAGAAAGCGCGGGGCGGTCTGAAATTACCTGGGTGCTTTTCGGAGTTGAAGACAGACGCGGCGGCAAGGCTGGAACTTGTCGAAGGTGACACTCTGGGGTGCCCGCGGTCGAACGAAGGGTACTGGGAGATGCGCCAAGGAGTGGTGAGTCTCCTAGTGTGCTTAGGGAGGCACGGGGCGGTGTCGAGTCGCCGGAATCGGCACCGGACCTCGTCGGAACAGAGGATGGTCTCTGGCGAAATTTGGCAGCCTGAGGGCGAGTCGAGGTGGTGATGAGGGAGAAAAAAGGAGGAGAGGCGCTTTTAACGCATGGTCAAGGCGAGTAATGGCGGCCGTTATGATGAATTAAGGCATGGAATCTCTGCAGAAACAGCGAGGAGGGAAGAAGAGGTCACATGGTGTGGACGATGAACAGGAGAGTGGGGTCTACTGCAAGGAGAAAAGAAATGAGGGAGGTTCCATCGGTCTTCTCTGCGGGTTTAGTTAGGTAGAAAAACGTTTCATGTGAGGGAGTCTGGGCTGGTTACAGGCCTTCTTGGGCTGGGCTGGTCCAGACTCTATTTTTTTCTTTCCTGAACCTTTTTCTATTTCTAATTTTGATTTCTATTTTGAAATTCCAAACAAACAAACATCAACCAAATCAATTCAAACAACACCAAACTTTGTAATTTTGAAATTAGTTATGTTCAGTAACATGAACCAAAATCCAAAATCAAAATAATAATTTTAATAATAGGGTCCATTATTAATTAAATAAATGGACCATTGTTATTAAATCAAAATAGGATTTGATTTATTTCAAAGCTCTATTTAAATCCAAATATTTTCCAAAACCAAATCAGTAGGTTTTATTTGAGAATATAAAATACTTGGAAAACTCATTTTTAAACCAATAAACAAGTTTTGATGGTTTAGAAATAATAAAATCTGTATTAATAAAACTTGGATATTTAATCCTTATTGTTTTATTTCAAGTAAACCTCTACTATTTTAATCAAAGCAAAACCTTTGGTTTCAAAATCTTGGCCAAGGTTTAATTGGGATTTATAAAATTATCTTTATTTAAAATCCTTCCTCTTCTTTTTGAGAAAAAAACCTTTTATAAAAATATTTCAAAGTAGTAATAAAATATTTTATTTTTCCTTAATAAATATTTATCTTTTTTTAATCCCTTTGGGATTTATTAAATCCAAATTGGTTTGAAGGTTTCCAATTGGATTTCAAAAGTTTCTTCTGGCTCTGAAAATCAAACAAAGTTTTATTTTTATTCATTTATTTTCACATTACAAGATTTGGAAAATCTTGGGATGTGACAGGCTACCACCCTTAAAATAAATCTCGTCCCGAGATTTGGGAAGATTAGGGTTACAAGCAGGTTCAAAACAACTAGGTTACTACCACCCTTAAAAAATTTCTAACAAAAATTACATATTGTCCTTCTTGGGATCCTGGGAAAACTTTCTCTAAGCAAACAGTTGCTTTTGTGTCCTTAGTTTCCATGCTTGACTCATGGGCCAAGGTTGAGTTTCTCCATAGGCTTGGTGATCTTGTTCTTCATATTTTCGGGATAGTTGCTTGCATAATGTCCTGGGTTTTTGCAATTGAAACAATGGATGTCTTGGAGTTCTTTACGTGGCTCTTGTGGACAAGTCGCTACATAGTGGCCTAATTCTTTGCAGTTGTTGCACACCACTTGGCCAATCTCTTTATTCTTCTTGTTCTCTGGGCATCCACTGGAGTAGTGTCCCATTTCCTTACATTTACGACATTGCACAAGGCTCATGTCCTGCTTTTGTTTCTTGGGTTTCTTTAGTCCTTTGAATTGGGTTGTCTTGTTTGGAGGTATAAGTGGTCCTTTTCCTTTGTTATCACCCTTCTGGGTTGACTTGCATTCACCTTGCTTCCTTTGTTCCACAAGGGAATAGATGGGGCATTGGATAGGAGTATGATTGTTTCCTTCACATAGGTAACAAGTAGCTTGAGAGATAGGACATTGTCCAACAGGATGTTCCTCTTCACAATTGGGGCATTGATCTTCATGCTCCTTGGAAGTATGATCCTTGTCTCCACAAATAATGCAAGCTGGGGCTCCATCTAGAATAACATTCTTGTCATCCTTGTTGTCATAAACTCTGTTGGGATAGTTTTCTTCCATGTTGATCATTTGATTAGTCACCTTAAGCATCAGTTGGGTTTGTTCCTCCAAAAACTTTTGCAGTGCTGGATCTTTATCACTAGTGTTGGCTATGAACTGAGCTGTCAGTTGGTTTAACTGGTGTTGAGTTGCTATGAGCTCTTTCATGCTGTCCTCTTGGTTGGTGTTGGTGTCATCAACCTTGATGTTGGAGTCTCTTGGAGTAGTCATCTATTTGGGTTGAAGGGAGAATTAGTATAGGCAAAAGGTTTTCTAAGGAATCAATTCTAATCACACACATCACAATTCACACAAGCAATGTGTATGTAATCACAAACCAAACATTTCACTCAAACAACAATGCTCAAGCACACACTTAGGCAACAAAATATTTATGTTACACCACATGAGTTGGTGGGTTTGACTTAACTAAAATATGGTGGTCCATCTATATGGTTCACTTGTGATCTTTCCATCCTTCTTGGTTGCTTCTTCTTACATGAGATCATGGTTCTTTGGGAAAAACTCTTTCTAATTTTTGCATTCCCTCAGTCTCTAAATCTTGAGCAAGATTTCTTGTTTCACTTGTAGTCCTTAGTGGTATCCAAGTTGTAAGTCCTTGGTGATCATGCTGAAGATGTTGAAGTCATTAGAGTTGAAGAAGTTGAAGTCATTAGAGTTGAAAGTGTTGGGGAAGTCCTTTGTACATGGTGTAGTCTTTGGCCATGGGGTAGTCCTTTCTATCAAGTTGAAAATAGAAGAGATGTAGAGTTGAAACCAAAATGGTTGAGGAAAGGGTTTACAAGTTTGTTTTGTAAATAAGTTTTGGAACAAGTACAACTCCTATTTTCTAAGGGTTTTTGTCCAATCCTAGGTTTACAAATCCTACAGGCAACACAATGCTCTGATACCATCTGTAGAGGGAGTGGCCCAACCTTCAAAAACATAAGGTGGTGTCCCCTGTGTTTACAATGCTAGTCCCTGGATCAATAGCTAGCATCCACAGTCTAGATGTAATATCAAGAAACAAAGGTCATAATATAACTTTATAACCAGGAATAACATAATTTTATTACATCATTACATAGCTCAATTGGCTATTACATTACATTGCAGCGGAATAACTATAGTCATGGGTCCTTCATCTTCAAAGTGCCACAGGCAAATGCTGGTTGTAGACTTTGTAATCCTAATCAATCAATCTTCACTAAAATCAATCAAACCTGCAACATTACAAGTTACAGCCACAAGGGTCAATACATTTGAATTGTATTGGCAAGTTTCACTTCTTTGTTGAATATGAGTGGATCCTATTATTACATGCATATTTGGCTAAGTAGAGTTTTAGGCTCATTTGCACAAAGCAATAATTTATCCTATCTTTTCAAAATGGTTTTGGTCCTTTGTCAAATCTCTTTTTCCAAGTCCCTTGAACTCCTTGGTAGACACTCAAGTGTTCAAGTTCTTGTCAAAATCCCTTGAGCTCCTTGTTAACCCCAAGTGCATCAAGTTTTATAAAATCTCATGAGTTCCTTGGTAACCCCAAGTGTTCATGTTTTCATAAAAATCTCTTGAGCTCCTTGGTAACCCCAAGTGCATCAAGCTTAACAAAACCTCTTTGAATTCCTTGGTA
Organism: Avena insularis; assembly: GCA_023614405.1. Classification (NCBI taxonomy): domain Eukaryota; kingdom Viridiplantae; phylum Streptophyta; class Magnoliopsida; order Poales; family Poaceae; genus Avena; species Avena insularis. Next base: position 340,069,780 of record CM042689.1, on the reverse strand, counting down.
CCCCCAAGTGCATCAAGTTTTTTTTTATTTTAGAAGTTGGAATGTCGAGATCTCCCATAGTTCAAACTTTAATTGCTCAGTATTGTCCATAACCGGGGACACGGCTAAGTACTTAGATTTTATTATCTTCTGCAAAAGGAGTACACTTTACCCACATGTCACAATCCCATCCTTTTGCCACCAGTGGCCACTGGATTAGCACTCACCAAGATGGAGTACTGGCAGATTGAGAATGTAACGAAGTCTTTCCAATGGGTCCTCCCATACACCATTGCTAGCTTGTCTTCAGCACCCATGAAGCATTCTAGATCCCCATGTCCAGTAAACTGAAGACAATGTATGGGTCTTCCCAATGTAGTTGACTAAGCCAGAGCCATAATAGCATGTGGTTGCACACGAAAGCCACAATTGGAGAAACATGTTCAATCTCTAAGTTTCCTAGGTGGTTTTCTTTTGGAGCACAACACAAAGTGATTCCCATAGACATGGTTCCTTTTGTTGCCACCTTCTCCAAAACTTAAGGTATCCTCCACCTAGGTGCTTCATTGAGTCCTTGTTTTATTATGTAAAACACAAGTCCTTTTCTCAACCTTTGTAAAATCTCAACATGTATCTCTTTTCAAATTATAGCATGGCTAAGCATGTAACAACTACATTGTTTTCTCTAAGGAATATATATAGGGTATCCTATTAGGATTTAGCATAGCATAAGTATAAAATTATTTCATGCATGTTTCAAAATCCACTAAGTACAATGAAAATAGTAGGATTTTTAGATGATAGTGTAACTTGCCTTTTTGGGTAGGGAATGATCGTTCACTCCTTGATCTTGCTAGTCTCACACTTTTCTAAATTCACTACAATCAATCAAGCAAACACCAAATCAACTATCATTCCAAATAATCAACCAAACAACAATTCACACACATAATACTATGGGATCTAAGTCATGCATGTAAGCATCAAAGAGATGGTTCTAATTGCAAAGATGGTCTCCACTAGGCTTCTAAACTTTGTAAGTTCCAAATTGGTCATTTTCCAAAGTGGCAAAGTCATTTGCAAAAGGGTTTTGTCCATGAACCATTTTTAAATCCCTTCATTATTTTATGTGGTGGAAAAACATTTTTATAATAGCAACAAATCTATGTGGTTCACCAAATAAGTTGTTGTTTCTCAAAACTTGGTGTTTTGGGTCAGTAGGTTTGATCCAACCATTTTCTCAAAGTTTTCTTTCCATAAACATTTTCATAACAAAAACCATTCTTTTATTTGGCTAGAATTGGGCTAAATCAATTAATCCATCATAGATATTATCAAACTCATTTTCCAAACTATGGGTTGGTTCCTAGGGTCAGTAAGTTCACCATAAACTATTTTGCCAAGGTTTCAAACTCAAAAACATTTTTGAATCATTTTTCTAGTCTTAACAAGCATTCAAAAGTTTCTGCAAAAACCAACAAGCTAACAGATACTATTTGCTAAACCAAAGGCATGGTTGGCTAGGGTTTGTTCCACTGATTCCAACGGTATCAAATTTGTAAATTTTGGACGTGTGGATCGAAAGTTACAAAGGTTTGAAATTGCAACTTAAATCTGATTTCCAAATTCTGTTTTAAATGACCGCCACGTCGCATTCTGGTTGGACGGTACCGGTTCGGCCGGATCGGTGTTGCGGTGCATTGGATCTAATTAGATCGTGTGGTCCAGAGAGCGTACCCTTTCGTGGTTAAGTGATTCTATCGTGAGCGTTAGATCTCAATCCTACGGTGCTAGCGTGCTTGACCATATGCGAGCGGCGCCGACGGTGGCTAGCGGTCGACAATGGCGAAAGCGTAAACAGAAGCGAGAGAGGAGGAGTAGGCTCACCGAGATCGCAGGAGGTGGGGAAGCTCAACGTGTGGTCGATGAGGCAGGGGGCGCACGGTTGTAGGAGTAATCGCTCGCCGGAGTTCGTTCTGGCGACGGCGTGCTCTGGTCTCGGTTGGAGACGATGATGTGCTTCATGAGAAGGCAAACCGAAAGTGTGGTCAGACGTAGGAGAGTGAGGCGAATGTGTGAGTGTGATTTAGAAAGCGCGGGGCGGTCTGAAATTACCTGGGCGCTTGCCGGAGTTGAAGATGACGTCATGCGAGGCTGGAACTTGTCGAAGGTGACACTCTGGGGTGCCGCCCGAACGAAGGGTACTGGGAGATGCGCCAAGGAGTGGTGAGTCTCCTAGTGTGCTCAGGGAGGCACGGGGCGGTGTCGAGTCGCCGGAATCGGCACCGGACCTCGTCGGAACAGAGGGTGGTCTCTGGCTAAATTTGGCAGCCTGAGGGCGAGTCGAGGTGGGGCGACAGAGGGAAAAGGAGGGGAAGACGCTGGCGTTTTAACGTGCATGGTCAAGGCGAGTAATGGCGGCTGCGTTATGATGAATTAAGGCCGCAGAATCTCTGCAGGAAACGGCGACGAGGGAGGGAGAAGAGGTCGCGCGGGGTGTGGACGATGAACAGGGGAGAGTGGGGTCTACAGGCAAAGGAGAAAAGAAATGAGGGAGGGTCCATCACTTGGTCTCTCTGGTTCTGGCTAGGTAGAAAAACGTTTTAGCGATAGGAGTCGGGCTGGTTCTGGGCCTTGCTGGGCTGCCGGCTGGGCTGGTCCAGACTCTATTTTTTTCTTTCCTGAACCTTTTTCTATTTCTAATTTTGATTTCTGTTTTGAAATTCCAAACAAACAAACATCAACCAAATCAATTCAAACAACACCAAACTTTGTAATTTTGAAATTAGTTATGTTCAGTAACATGAACCAAAATCCAAAATCAAAATAATAATTTTAATAATAGGGTCCATTATTAATTAAATAAATGGACCATTGTTATTAAATCAAAATAGGATTTTATTTATTTCAAAGCTCTATTTAAATCCAAATATTTTCCAAAACCAAATCAGTAGGTTTTATTTGAGAATATAAAATACTTGGAAAACTCATTTTTAAACCAATAAACAAGTTTTGATGGTTTAGAAATAATAAAATCTGTATTAATAAAACTTGGATATTTAATCCTTATTGTTTTATTTCAAGTAAACCTCTACTATTTTAATCAAAGCAAAACCTTTGGTTTCAAAATCTTGGCCAAGGTTTAATCGGGCTTTATAAAATTATCTTTATTTAAAATCCTTCCTCTTCTTTTTGAGAACAAAAACCTTTTATAAAAAGATTTCAAAGTAGTAATAAAATATTTTATTTTTCCTTAATAAATATTTATCTTTTTTTAATCCCTTTGGGATTTATTAAATCCAAATTGGTTTGAAGGTTTCCAATTGGATTTCAAAAGTTTCTTCTGGCTCTGAAAATCAAACAAAGTTTTATTTTTATTCATTTATTTTCACATTACAAGATTTGGAAAATCTTGGGATGTGGCACCCTCTCTCTCACTCACACCTCCTCGTGAAGGATCTCTCTCCCCCTCTAGGATTATTCCCCCATGGTATCGGACTAGCGAGATACATGTTTCTGGTGGCTTTCGTTTAGAAGGAGTTGTTGCTTCCGCTGCATCACTGGAGCGATGAGGCAGAGGTTTTTTGGTGGCTTGAACGTGTGTGCGATCACAGATGCGCTGCTGATTTGCGGCACTGGACTTCTTCTCAATCTTGAGATCGGCAAGCATTCGACTATATCATCCACGAGTACAACCTCGTTAAACTTTGTCGGTATACAAGGGTATGTTCTCTATGGATGTATATCCACCCGTTGCATGTATCTAGTAGATAGATCTTGGTGCTTAGTAGTTCCCATAACAGGATTTTTTTGTTTTCTATGTTGCTAACCCAACAACAATCATATTTAATTTCTATACCTCCTTAGCCGCCTAAATCAAATCCCCATGTTTCTCTATTACGTCGAATACGTTCTAAAAGCTCCCAAGCTTTAGTTATAGTTAACTCCATAAATGAGCCTCCAGAATTGGTGTCTAGCTCATGTTTAACTTCTTGATTAAGTCCTCCATAAAAGATGTGTAAACCATACCATTCAGGTAAATCATGATGGGGACATTTATAAAGTAGGGTCTTATACCTTTTGAAGGGCCTTACCAAGCCTTCACCTGGACGGTTTTTGAAGTTTGTAATTGCCCTTCTTACTTCAGCAGTCTTTACCTTGGGAAATAATCGAATCACAAATTCTCCTTTAAGTTTCTCCCAAGCATCTATTTTATCTACAGGGCAAATTCTATACCAAGCTAAAGAAGTATTGGTTAGAGATTGGCTAAACAGTTTAAGTTTATTTCATCATCAGAATAGCCTCTCAGTTTAAGAGTCCAAAATAGCTCGGTAAAATGCATTAAATGTGTGTAAGGATCCTCATCCGGATCATCTCCTACAAAAGTCTGGATGCAGCACACGCGAGGGAGTTGAGAGGGCTGAGATAACACATTGATAGTGTGCCCATCAAGATCCTCAGTAACGCGTGATGTTGCTAGCGTCTAGTTGACGTGGCACTTTGTTGGTAACCCCAAGCGCAGGGTGTGAAGAGCACAGCAGGAAGTTTTCCCTCAGTTGAGACCGAGGTTATTGAACCAGAAGGAGGAAGAAAACGTCACACAGGTGTTGCAAGCAACGTGGAGACCTGCACAACACAAACTCAAGACTTTGTCCCAATGAATTAGTGAGGTTGTCAAGCTCACCGGTTTGCTGTAACAAAGGATTAAACGTATTGTGTGGAAGGTAATGGTGGTTTGCAGCAAGTAAACAAGTAACAGTGGAAGATGTATCAATGGTAAAGATTGGACCGGGGTCCATAGTTCACTAGAGGTGCTCTCCTTAGATAGACAACATGGCATGAAGGGTAAACAAATTACAGCAGGGCAATTGATAGGAACTGAGCAAGGCATAACAATGCAATTACTAGTCAGAAAGATCCTATGAGATTCGATTGGGCAATACAACAAGATACATAGACCGCCATCCAATTGCATCTATGACTACAAGTCCACCTTTAGGTTATCATCCGAACCCCCTCCAGTATTAAGTTGCAAGCAACAGACAACTGCTTTAAGCAAAGTGTGTAAGGTAAACAGTCCACATGTTCCATGAACAAGAGACCGTTGTTGTCTCCCTAGTAGCAACAACACATCTACAACCGAAGAGATTTCTATCACTTCCATTGGAAACTAGAGGCATGAACCCACTATCGAGCATAAATACCCCTCTTGGAGTCACTAGCAACTACTTGGCCAAGGTAGCTACTAACAACAGAGAGCATGCAAGATCACAAACAACACAGACATGATAGAATCATAAAGACAAAACCATTAATCAAACCAACATAATAATCTCAATATCCATCGGATCCCCACAAACACAACATGCATGATTACAAAAAGATTAGATCTTGATCATGAACGGAACTCACAAGATCTATACATGAAAGCACAAGGAGGAGATACAACCATCTATCTACTACATGGACCCATAGTCCAAGGTGGAACTACTCACGCATCATACCGGAGAGAAGGCCTCCGGGATGATTTCCCCTCTGGCAGGGTGCCGGGAAGAACTTCAGATCCCCCCGATCTAGGTTTCGTGGCGGCTACATAAGGTTTCGTGGAATATTGATCGGGTACTTAGGGTTTCTGCATCGGGGCTTCTTATAGGAGAAGAGGGAGGCCGAGGAGGCGGCCAGGGGCCCCACATCCTGCCTAGGCGCGAGGTAGGGCCTACCCGTGCCTAGGGGGTGTGGGCACCCTGGCCCGCTTCTCCGTCTCCCCTCTAGACTTCTTGTTCCCCAATTCCGAGAATATTTCCTTACTAGCTTTTCTGGAACCAAAAACAGCAGAAAACAGGCAACTGACACTGTGGCAACTTGTTAATAGGTTGGTACCAGAAAACATGTAAAAAGCACCTCAAAGTGTAGACAAAGCAAAGCAAAGTAGATACTAAACAAGCATGGAGCATCAAAAATTATAGATACGTTTCCGACGTATCAGTGCTTTGTTTAGGTTGACTTGGCACATGCTTACACCATGTTATGACTATGAACAATTCACCATAGCCTTTATGATCATTTAGTTTTTGACTTGTAGTACCACTTTATGCTTTGATTAGTAATGTTTTGTCGCTCTGCATGATTATAGCCATTATTGCTCTCTTAGTTGGTCGCTCCCAGTCTTTTGCTAGCCTCCACTTGTATGAGTATGCTCTACTCATGCATCCAACTCCTAAGAAACCAAGTTATTCCAAAGTGTCCACTATAAATTCCTATGCATGGTGTGTTACACCATTCCAAGTATATTCTTGTTTTCATCTATATTCCAATTAAAAAGTACTTTGTTATGTGAAAACTTAGTGATTAAATCTCTCACAAACTTGATGGCACACTTTATACTTCTTGCCCCTAATAAACTTGAACCATTGTGTCATCTATGTTGTATATGCTTGCACTTATACGTTGGAATTAGCAAAACCATGCTGTCATGGGGAACGCTGTTGGAGATATGCCCTAGAGGCAATAATAAATGTAGTTATTATTATATCTTTGTGTTTATGATAAATGTTTACATTCATGCTATAACAGTATTAACAAGGAAACATTAATACTTGTGTGATTTGTAAACTAAATTAGAGTCCCTAGTAAAGCCTCTTCATAATACTAGCTTGTTGGTTAATAAATGATTGTGGTTTCCCTGTCATGAACATTGAGATGTTATTAACAACAAGATCATATCGTTAGGAGAATGGTATGATGGACATACTCCTATAGATAAGCGTAGCATACAGATCAAGTCATTTTAATAGTTCAATTGCTATATGCTTTCTGATACATAGTAACCTAATTCCTTCGACCATGAGATCATGCTTATCACCATCACCGGAAGGATGCTTTGATGACATCAAACACCACACCGTAACTGGGTGGTTATAAAGGTGGCATTGAGTGTTCGGAAAGTATGGGTTGAGGCACATGGATCAAGAATGGGATTTGTCCATCCATATGACGGATAGATATACTCTAGGCCCTCTCGGTGGAATGTCATCCAATTGGCTTGCAAGCATGTGAATGTCTCACAAGGGATCACATATCACGGGAACGAGAAAAGAGTACTTATCAGTAACGAGGTTGAACTAGGTATGCAGAGATACCGACGATCAAAACTTCGGATAAGTAAACTATCGTGAGACAAAGGGAAATCGGTATCGTATGTAAGTGGTTCATTCGATCGCAAAGTAATCGTAGAAATATGTGGGAGCCATATGAATTTCCAGATTCCTCTATTGGTTATTGTTCGGAGAAGTGTCTCGATCATGTCCACATAATTCACGAACCGTAGGGAGACACACTTAAGAATTCGATGTTGTTTAGTAGTTATGGAATGATGAGTAAGAGACCGAATGTTATTCGGAGTCTCGGATGGGATCCGGGATATCACGAGGAGATCCGGAATGGTCCGGAGAATAAGATTCATATAAGGAAAGTCCTATTTCGGAGTTGGAGAATGATTCCGGTGTTCTCATCGGGAATGTTCTAGAAGGGTCCGGAAGGTCCGGCACTCCGAAGGGGAAGGGTACATGAATGTGTCATAACAAGTTGGAATGGTTGCATCATGTACTAGGTGTCATCGCTGAGCAAAATAAAGGGATAAATCAAATCCTAGTTTGAAAAGTCAAACGCCAATTTGAAAAGTCAAACGGCAAGTTTGCTTGGTGGAGGGAGAGTAGGAAACCTACTTGGGGAGGAGTTCCTCTCCCTCCATCGCCGGCCAAGGAGGCCGACTTGGGGGAGGACTCCCCTCCCCTTGGCCGCGCCCTCCCACCTATAAAAGGAGGGGCAGGGCTGCCCCTCTAGACCTACACCTTGCCCCACCAAACCCTAACCCTAGCCGCCGGCCACCAAGTCGCCGCCGCCGCCCTAGGGTTTCCTCCTAGCCGCCGAGTTGGGGCCCTCCCCTTGCCCTAGACACTGGCCTAGACCTCTCTCCTTGGTGCCTCTAAACCCTAGATCGCCAAGGCCTCTCTCATAGTCCACCATACTCGCTCCGGCTTAAGGCGAAGCCCTACGAGATCTCCCCTCTACTTCCGATCACCCACAGGTCGCGGAATCGCGAGGAGAGTGCTATAACCTCCGCTACCTGCTAGAACAAGGGAGAGGAAGGTCTTCATCGAGTACCGAACGTGTGACCGACTGTGGAAGCGCTGCCGGAACGCAACGCCGAAAGGATCGTCTACACGATCTTGAGATCGGCAAGAGTACGACTACATCACCCACGAGAATCTGCTCTCGTTAAACACTTTGGAATCTTCGAGGGTGAGTTATTCTATCGACTCGTTGCTACAATCTAGTAGATAGATCTTGGCTTGTTTGTATGCGGTAGAATTTTTTTGTTTTCCATGCTACGAACCCCTACGGGTATCAGTCGTGTGTATATGTAGATCTGTTGCACGAGTAGAACACAATGGTCATTGTGGGCGGTGGTGCTTTTATTATCAATTGCTTCTTGTGTATTTTGCATCTTGCGGTATGATGGGATGAAGCGGCCCGAGCTAACCTTACATGACATCGTTCATGAGACTTGCTCCACGCTCAACATGCAACTTGTATTGCATAAGTGGCTTTATGGTGTCTCTCTCCCATTATAGTATAGATCCAATTTACAACGGGCACTTGATAGTTCAAACATCAACGTTGTGGTTCTTGTTCGTAAGTTATATCGACACTTATTGAAAGCCCCAAACACGTAAAATATGCAAAGAAATTAGAGGCGTCTAACTTTGTTTTTGTCACATCCCAAGATTTTCCAAATCTTGTAATGTGAAAAATAAAATAAACAAAATAAATTATTGTTGAGTTTTAGGGTGAAAAGAAACTTTTGTTTTTAAATGGAAATTAAAATCCCATCTTGAACAAACTTTGGTAAAGTTTGAATTCAACAAAATCCAAATCAAGAGAAATGCATTCCTCAATGAATGTATCTGGAAATTTAAACACTTGGAAAATAAATCCAAACCCTAAACCCTAATGGAATAAAAATCATTTCCAAGTTATCTCCAAGCCTATGGATTTGATTCATATAAAATCTTGTCAACAAACATTTACAAATGATCAAGAATGACCAATAGAAATATTATAAAGCCATATAAATTGGTTTCACTTAATTTGGAACCATAAATAAAAACTTATGAATTAATAAGATAAGGAATTAAAATTTCAAAGCTAATAAAGCCCTTATCTAAAATCCATACCAAATGGTGAGCAAATAATCCTAAAGATATTTAAAAGGATAAATAAATATCAAATAAAATTTTACAAATTGGAATCACCAAGTTTGGATCTCTAAATAAAAGATATGGATTTTATAAGACAAAGATAGAAATATTAAATAAAGAATATTTGAAAGACCAAATAAATCTTGGCCTAATCCATTAAGCAAATGAATAAAAGGATAAAGAATTTCCAAAATAAAATAAAATGGCATTAACCATTCTATCCCTATTTTAACAAAGGCAAATCTCTAATAAGAATAATTATATAACTCTTGAGAAAATAATATTTTGGAATTTACCCAAGTGAAATAAAAGTTGTTTAATTCAACTTAAATAAGATTAAAGAAAAATCTTCCAAATAAACTTTAGGGAATTAAAACTATATTTAATTCCATTGGAATTAAAACAAATATCCAAATCAAATGAATTATGAATCATATTAAATACTTTCCAAATAATTCAAGATGAATTATTTGAACCCTAATAAACAAATAAAAACCTACTGAAAAGATTTGGAAGGATTTAGAAAATTTAAATGGTGTTTGAAAAATTACTCAATCTCATTTGATTTAAAACTAGAGCCTATTTTTGAATAATTAAAAGACCTTAAAAAGAATAAATAAATTATTCTAAAATGATTTCAGAAAGCTTTACTAACCAGTATTTAAACCTACACAAATTTTGGCACAGGATTGAATTCAAATGAATGTTTGAATTGCTTATTCAAAATCAAAATAGAAAAATCAAATGAGAAAAAGAAAAGCAAACAGAACAAAAATAAATTGAAAAGGTGCAGCCCAGCCTAGCTAGCCCACTAAGCCCATCAGCAAGCCCACCCCCACTCTCTCGCGAAACGTTTTCTAACCGTGAAAGAAACCCACGCAGTCGCTGAATGCCCGGACCCACTTCCTCGTCCTCTCTCTCGCTGCCAGACGACCCCACCGCCACGTATTCATCTTCCTCACCCGCTGACTCCGCCCCTCACCTCGCCGGCCGTTGCAGGCGAATAAAGCCGGGCTTAATTCGCGTTAAATGCGCCATTAAACGACCCCGCGACCATGCCCTCTTACTCGCCTGTGTTTCCTCTCCATTTTCCCCCAGTCGCCTCACCCTAGCACGCCCCCAGGCTACCCAATTTCTCTCTGCACCATCCTCTGCTCCGGCGAGCTCCATCAGCGATTCCGGCCAGCCTCCTCCGCCCCTCGCCCCCTCGAGCACCCGAGCGTGATCCCCACTCCCTGGCGAACCTCCCCGTAGCTCCAGCTCGCCCCCGTGCGCCCCAGGACCTCGGCAACAACGACGACCACCATCGCCACCGTCTGTTTCCTCTCCGGCGAAGCTTCTGGTAAGAACCTGACCGCGCCTCTCCTTCTCTTTCACACGCGCATACTCACCACGACCCCGCGCATCTAACTGCGTCTTCTTTTCTCTCTGGCGTGCACCGTACCTCCACCGTCGTCTTCAACAGGACGAGCCCGAGCCAGAGGACAACTCCGACGAGGAATTGCCAATGGCCCCATGCGCCCCTTGCACTCTCGCGAGCACCTTGAGCATCACTGCGACCCTGCGATTCTGGTGAGCATCCCCTTATTCTCCCTCGCTTCCTAGACTCGCCGAACCACCGCCACCAGACACGCCGCCGCCACACGCCGCCGCCAGCGCCGCCTATCTCTGGCAAGTGTGCTCAGCGTCGTCCGATCTTGATCTGACGATTAGGATAGAATCTAACCCGAAGGGGTATCGAGTAATATGAGCCGCGTGATTTAATTTAGATCTAACGGCTGTTGTCTATCGATCCAACCGAAATGGTACCAGCGAATAGAAACTCGACACGTGGCCTCTGTCTGTTTTAAAAACCACAAACTTTCCTATTAGAAGTTCAATTTTGTAAAATTCATAACTTTCAAACCACACGTCCAACTTTTGCAAATTTTATATCAATGGATTCAACAAGACAAGCCCTAGCCAACCATGCACTTTGTTTAGTAAAAAGATTCTGTTAAATTGTTTGTTTTTACAGAAACTTGTGTATGCATGTTTAGGATATAAAATTTATTCCAAAATGATTTTTGAGATAAAATCTTTGGCAAATGGTGTGTTTTGAACCTACTGACCATAGGAAACAAATTGTGGTTTCAAAAATGTATTTGGTGAAACAAAAGAATGAATCTTTGATTTAAAACATTTCTAGTCAAATAAAAAATATGGTTTAATTATTAAAAATGGTTTTTGAAGGAAACCTTTGAGAAATGTTTTGGAAATAAACTCTCTGACCCTAAACACATGGTTTTATGGTTTGAAAACATATTTTGTGAAACCTATAGAATGTTGCCTTATTAAAAGCATTTATTCACCACATAAAATAATGATTTGGTTTAAAAATGGTTTATGAAGTAAAACCTTTTGCAAATGGTTTTGCCACTTTATAAAATGACCCATAGGTGTTACCAAATGTTCATAACTTATTATAAACCACTTTTACAAATAAAACAACCTTTTGCATGCTTGCATGCATTACTTTGATTTTATCATTTTATGTGATGAATTGCTTGAATGGTAGATTGAAATATTGTTTGCTTGATTGAATTGTAGTGATTTGAAGTGTGTGAACATTGCAAAGATCAAGGAGTGAACTTATACCCTCTACCAAAAAGGCAAGTGATGCTTCATACTTTTGTCCCATTATTTTAACTATGCATTAGTGATATTTCTAAGTAGGACTTGCATGGAATTTTGCTAAGTGTAAACTATGCTATGGGAAATCCTAGTAGATGAAACCTTAGAAGAATTTCCTAAGTTAAGATTCCTACTACTATCATGCTTAGCTTATCTAGTAGAAAACAAGGGTGGAATATAAATTCATGCTATGGAAAAAATCTAAGTCTGAGGACTTGTGTTTTGTTTAATAAAACAACTAAGTTAATGAATCACCTGGGTGGAATGGAAGGAATGGTTTGTGTTGAGTGGTTACATAAGGCCAGGGGACTAGTGAACCTTGTGTATCTCACTTGTGGATGGCCACCCAGGAACAAAGAGATTTGAGATGTCAAATGTTGAGAAGCTTCAAGTGCAGCCACTTGGCATTATGGGCTCTGCCTGGATCATATAGGTTCCAATAACTTAGCCAAATGGACAGTTGGTGGTAGGGGATTGATAGGTTGTAACGCGTCCATTCTGGTCTAAGGGAAGGCTTCTAAAAGATCTTGTCTTGGTGAAACCAAGTCTTGTGGGGAAAGTGCACCACCTCTGTAGAGTGAAAAATATAAGTACTTAGCCATGTCCCTGGCAAAGGAAAATTTGAGCATCAAGACATGGAAGCTATCAAGAATCTCATCATCCAAATTTCTAAGTTAAAAACTTGTGGTTGAACAAGGGTTGAAGGATCACCAATTTCTATTGGGAGATGCCTTGGGTGGATTTTTGACAAACAAAAACATAGTGTTTTCAAATGATAAGGAAAATCTATTTTGAGCAATGCAAGCCTAAGCTCCACTTAGCCAAATGCATATAGATGATAGACTCTACTATACTACCATAGTATCACTTGCCAATACAATTCAAATGTATTGACCCTTGTGGTTATAACTTGTTATGTTGAAGGTTTGTTTGATATTAGTGAAGTTTAATGATTAGGATTACAAGTCTACAACCAACATGTCTGCCTGTGGCACTTTGAAGATGAAGGACCCCATGCTATTGTTATATTCTGCTGCATTGTAATGAGATAGCCAAATGAGCTATGTAAGATGTAATAAATTATTTTATTCCTGGTTATAAAGTTGTATTATGACCTATGTTTCTTGATATTACATCTTAACTGTGGATGCTAGCTATTGATCCAGGGAATAGCATTGCAATCACAGGGATCCTTTTCCTTTATAAAGGAGGGATCTTACAGATGGTATCAGAGCATTGTGTGCCTGTAGGATTGTAACCCTAGGATTGGACAAAACCCCTTAGAAAAATAGGAGTTGTATTTGTTCCAAAACTTATTTACAAACAATCTTGTAAACTCTTTCCTCAAACCATTTTGGTTTTGACTCTACATCTCTTCTATTTCAAACTTGATGGATAAAGCCTACCCCATGGCCAGAGATTTCACCATGTGCAAAGGACTTCATCAACTCTAATGACTTCAACATCTTCAACCTTGGATATCAACTCTAATGACTTCAACATCTTCAACTCTAATGACTTCAACATCTTCAACTCTAATGACTTCAACATCTTCAACATTATCACCAAGGACTTCAACCTTGGATATCACTAAGGACTACAAGTGAGACAAGAAATGTTACTCAAGACTTGAGGACTAAGGAAACACAACTTAGAAGGAATCATCATCACCTTGAAGTTTTTGAGACCAAGATGCAAGAAATTCTCTAAGGATACAAAGATTTTGTTCATGAAGAATCAACTAAGAAGGATGGAAAGATTTCAAGTGAACCATATAGATGGACCACCATATTTAGTTTAAGTCAAACCCACCAACTTATGTGGTGTAACAAAAATACTTTTGGTTGCCTAAAAAAATATGCTTGAAACTTGTTGTTTGAGTGGAATGTTTGTTTGTGATTGCTTGCACATTGCTTGTGTGAATTGTGATACGTGTGATTAGAATTGATCCCTTAGAAATATTTTTGCCTATTCTAATCCCAATCCAACCCAAACAGATGACTTCTCCAAGAGACTCCAACATCAAGGATGGTGACAACAACAACAACAACAACCAAGAGGTCAACATGAGAGACCAACTGCTTGCAAGACAAACCCAGTTGAACCAAGTGACAACTCAGTTTTTAGCCAGCAACAATGAGTTAGACCCAACCATGCAAGATGTTTTGAAAACTCAATCCCAATTGTTGCAAGGGATGGCTACTCAAATGATCAACATGGGAGACAACTCTTCCCAAGGAGTTTATGACAACAAGGATGACAAAGATGTTATTCTAGAAGGAACCCAAGCTTGCAATATTTGTGGAGACAAGGATCACACTTCCAAGGAGCATGAAGATCAATGCCCCAACTATGAAGAGAAACATCCAGCTAACCAATGCCCCACATCCCAAGCTACTTGTTACTTATGTGAAGGAAACAATCATGTCCCTATCCAATGCCCCATCTATTCCATAGTTGAACAAAGGAAACAAGGTGGAGTGCAACAACTGATTGCAGACTACCATGAGAGAGCCAAGTCTACCAAGAGGGATGAAGACAAAGGAAAATCTCAGCTTGCACCTCCATGCAATATGACTCAATTTAAATGACCAAAAAGGAGACATATGTATTATCCAAGGAATAATAAAAGGTCAAGGATACCAGTAAACATTCCTACCTTTGAGATAACATATGAAGAACATGAACTAGAAGCACTCTGAGCTTTGGAGAAACCCAAGAAAAAGAAGGACAAAAGCCATGTGCAATGTGGTCATTGCAAAGAAATGGGACACTATGCCAGTGAATGTACAGAGAAGGCAACAACTGCAAAGAACTAGGCCATTATGTAGCAACTTGTCCACAGAAGATACGTGAAGAACTCAATCTTATCACATGTTACAACTGTGGTAACCAAGGGCATTATGCAAGCAACTGTCCAGAAAAGATGAAGCACAAGATAAATCCTATGAAGGATCTCAGCCTTGTCACATATTTCAATTGTGGAAACAAAGGACACTATGCAGATGTTTGCCTAGAGAAGTTTCAACAAGATCCCAAGCAAGCCAAGATGTAATCTAGTTGGAAAATTTTATTTTTAAGGGTGGTAGTACCCTAGTTGTTTTGAGCCAACTTGTAACCCCTAGCCTCCCCAAATATCGGGACGATATTTATTTTAAGGGTGGTAGCCTGTCACCTCCCAAGATTTTCCAAATCTTGTAATGTGAAAAATAAAATAAACAAAATAAATTATTGTTGAATTTTAGGGTGAAAAGAAACTTTTGTTTTTAAATGGAAATTAAAATCCCATCTTGAACAAACTTTGGTAAAGTTTGAATTCAACAAAATCCAAATCAAGAGAAATGCATTCCTCAATGAATGTATCTAGAAATTTAAACATTTGGAAAATAAATCCAAACCCTAAACCCTAATGGAATAAAAATGATTTCCAAGTTATCTCCAAGCCTATGGATTTGATCCATATAAAATCTTGTCAACAAACATTTACAAATGATCAAGAATGACCAATAGAAATATTATAAAGCCATATAAATTGGTTTCACTAAATTTGGAACCATAAATAAAAACTTATGAATTAATAAGATAAGGAATTGAACTTTCAAAGCTAATAAAGACCTTATCTAAAATCCATACCAAATGGTGAGCAAATAATCCTAAAGATATTTAAAAGGATAAATAAATATCAAATAAAATTTTACAAATTGGAATCACCAAGTTTGGATCTCTAAATAAAAGATATGGATTTTATAAGACAAAGATAGAAATATTAAATAAAGAATATTTGAAAGACCAAATAAATCTTGGCCTAATCCATTAAGCAAATGGAATGAATATAATCCAAATCAAATAAAATAAAAGGATAAAGAATTTCCAAAATAAAATAAAATGGCATTAACCATTCTATCCCTATTTTAACAAAGACAAATCTCTAATAAGAATAATTATATAACTCTTGAGAAAATAATATTTTGGAATTTACCCAAGTGAAATAAAAGTTGTCTAATTCAACTTAAATAAGATTAAAGAAAAATCTTCCAAATAAACTTTAGGGAATTAAAACTATATTTAATTCCATTGGAATTAAAACAAATATCCAAATCAAATGAATTATGAATCATATTAAATACTTTCCAAATAATTCAAGATGAATTATTTGAACCCTAATAAACAAATAAAAACCTACTGAAAAGATTTGGAAGGATTTAGAAAATTTAAATGGTGTTTGAAATATTACTCAATCTCATTTGATTTAAAACTAGAGCCTATTTTTGAATAATTAAAGGACCTTAAAAAGAATAAATAAATTATTCTAAAATGATTTCAGAAAGCTTTACTAACTAGTATTTAAACCTACACAAATTTTGGCAAAGGATTGAATTCAAATGAATGTTTGAATTGCTTATTCAAAATCAAAAAAGAAAAATCAAATGAGAAAAATAAAAGCAAACAGAACAAAAAAAATTTGAAAAGGTGCAGCCCAGCCTAGCTAGCCCACTAAGCCCATCAGCAAGCCTACCCCCACTCTCTCGCGAAACGTTTTATAACATGAAAAGAAACCCATGATGAACGCCCGGACCCACTTCCTCCTCCTCTCTCTCGCTGCCAGACGACCCCACCGCCACGTATTCATCTTCCTCACCCGCTGACTCCGCCCCTCACCTCGCCGGCCATTGCAGGCGATTAAAGTCGGGCTTAATTCGCGTTAACCGCGCCATTAAACGACCACGCGACCATGCCCTCTTACTCGCCTGCGTTTCCTTTCCATTTTTCCCCAGTCGCCTCACCCTAGCACGCCCCCAGGCTACCCAATTTCTCTCTGCACCACCCTCTGCTCCAGCGAGCTCCATCAGCGATTCCGGCCAGCCTCCTCCGCCCCTCGCCCCCTCGAGCACCCGAGCGTGATCCCCACTCCTTGGTGAACCTCCCCGTAGCTCCAGCTCGTCCCCACGCGCCCCAGGACCTCGGCAACGACGACGACCACCGTCGCCACCGTCTGTTTCCTCTCCGGCGAAGCTTCTGGTAAGAACCTGACCGCGCCTCTCCTTCTCTTTCACACGCGCATACTCAGCATGACCTCGCGCATCTAACCGCGTCTTCTTATCTCTCTGGCGTGCACCGTACCTCCACCGTCGTCTTCAACAGGACGAGCCCGAGCCAGAGGACAACTCCGACGAGGAATTGCTAGTGGCCTCGTGCGCCCCTTGCACTCTCGCGAGCACCTTGAGCATCACCACGACTCTGCGATTCTGGTGAGCATCCCCTTCTTCTCCCTCACTTCCTAGACTCGCCGAACCACCGCCACCAGACATGCCGCCGCCACACGCCGCCGCCAGCACCGCCCATCTCTGGCAAGTGTGCTCAGCGTCATCCGATCTTGATTTGACGATTAGGATAGAATCTAACCCGAAGGGGTATCGAGTAATATGAGCCACGCGATTTAATTTAGATCCAACGGCTGTTGTCTGTCGATCCAACTGAAACGGTACCAGTGAATAGAAACTCGAAACGTGGCCTCTGTCTATTTTAAAAACCAGAAACTTTCCTATTAGAAGTTCAATTTTGTAAAATTCATAACTTTCAAACCACACGTCCAAATTTTGAAACTTTTATATCAATGGATTCAGCAAGACAAGACCTAGCCAACCATGCACTTTGTTTAGTAAAAAGCTTCTGTTAAATTGTTTGTTTTTACAGAAACTTGTGTATGCATGTTTAGGATATAAAATTTATTCCAAAATGATTTTTGAGATAAAATCTTTGGCAAATGGTGTGTTTTGAACCTACTGACCATAGGAAACAAATTGTGGTTTCAAAAATGTATTTGGTGAAACAAAAGAATGAATCTTTGATTTAAAACATTTCTAGTCAAATAAAAAATATGGTTTAATTATTAAAAATGGTTTTTGAAGGAAACCTTTGAGAAATGTTTTGGAAATAAACTCTCTGACCCTAAACACAGGGTTTTATGGTTTGAAAACATATTTTGTGAAACCTATAGAATGTTGCCTTATTAAAAGCATTTATTCACCACATAAAATAATGATTTGGTTTAAAAATGGTTTATGAAGTAAAACCTTTTGCAAATGGTTTTGCCACTTTATAAAATGACCCATAGGTGTTACCAAATGTTCATAACTTATTATAAACCACTTTTACAAATAAAACAACCTTTTGCATGCTTGCATGCATTACTTTGATTTTATCATTTTATGTGATGAATTGCTTGAATGGTAGATTGAAATATTGTTTGCTTGATTGAATTGTAGTGATTTGAAGTGTGTGAACATTGCAAATATCAAGGAGTGAACTTATACCCTCTACCAAAAAGGCAAGTGATGCTTCATACTTTTGTCCCATTATTTTCACTATGCATTAGTGATATTTCTAAGTAGGACTTGCATGGAATTTTGCTAAGTGTAAACTATGCTATGGGAAATCCTAGTAGATGAAACCTTAGAAGAATTTCCTAAGTTAAGATTCCTACTACTATCATGCTTAGCTTAGCTAGTAGAAAACAAGGGTGGAATATAAATTCATGCTATGGAAAAATTCTAAGTCTGAGGACTTGTGTTTTGTTTAATAAAACAACTAAGTTAATGAATCACCTGGGTGGAATGGAAGGAATGGTTTGTTTTGAGTGGTTACATAAGGCCAGGGGACTGGTGAACCTTGTGTATCTCACTTGTGGATAGCCACCCAGGAACAAAGAGATTTGAGATGTCAAATGTTGAGAAGCTTCAAGTGCAGCCACTTGGCATTATGGGCTCTGCCTGGATCATATAGGTTGCAATAACTTAGCCAAATGGACAGTTGGTGGTAGGGGATTGATAGGTTGTAACGCGTCCATTCTGGTCTAAGGGAAGGCTTCTAAAAGATCTTGTCTTGGTGAAACCAAGTCTTGTGGGGAAAGTGCACCACCTCTGCAGAGTGAAAAATCTAAGTACTTAGCCATGTCCCTAGCAAAGGACAATTTGAGCATCAAGACATGGAAGCTATCAAGAATCTCATCATCCAAATTTCTAAGTTAAAAACTTGTGATTGAACAAGGGTTGAAGGATCACCAATTTCTATTGGGAGATGCCTTGGGTGGATTTTTGACAAACAAAAACATAGTGTTTTCAAATGATAAGGAAAATCTATTTTGAGCAATGCAAGCCTAAGCTCCAATTAGCCAAATGCATATAGATGATAGACTCTACTATACTACCATAGTATCACTTGCCAATACAATTCAAATGTATTGACCCTTGTGGTTGTAACTTGTTATGTTGCAGGTTTGTTTGATATTAGTGAAGTTTAATGATTAGGATTACAAGTCTACAACCAACATGTCTGCCTGTGGCACTTTGAAGATGAAGGACCCCATGCTATTGTTATATTCTGCTGCATTGTAATGAGATAGCCAAATGAGTTATGTAAGATGTAATAAATTATTTTATTCCTGGTTATAAAGTTGTATTATGACCTATGTTTCTTGATATTACATCTTAATTATGGATGCTAGCTATTGATCCAGGGACTAGCATTGCAACCACAGGGATCCTTTTCCTTTATAAAGGAGGGATCTTACAGTTTTGCACGGGTGTGCTGTGATGTGATATGGCCATGATTGTGATTATATTTGATGTATGCAATGTTCCTTATTGTAAGTTGGCAACCGGCAGGAGCCATATGGTTGTCTTTAATTTCTGTTAAGACCCGCGTGTCTATTCAAAGTAGTTGTAATAGTTGAAGCTGGTGAACGACAATCATGGAGCAGCGTCATTGACCTTGATGCGATGCCGGTGATGATGGAGATCATGTCCGTGCTTGAAGATGGAGATCGGAAGCACAAAGAAGAAAGGTCGTATCATATCACATATTATGAATTGCATGTGATGTTAATCCTTTATGCATCTTGTATTGCTTAGTTAACAACGGTAGCATTATAAGATGATCCCTCATGCACATAAATTTCAAGTTCTAAAGTGTTCATCCTTAGTAAGCATCGTTGCTAAAGCTTGTTGTTTCGAAGCACCACGTGATGATCGGGTGTGTTAGATTCTGCAAGTGTATACAACGTGAGCAAGCCAGATTTGCTCATGCGGAAGCTAAGGTTTGATCTTGACGAGCCTAGCATGTACAGACATGGTCTCGGAACACGGATCACCGAAAGGTAAAGCATGAATCATATAGTAGATATGATGAACATGTCGATTGTTCGCCATTGAAGCTACATCAACTCTCGTGATGATCGGTTTTGATGTGGTGGATCTGGTTCGTGTGATCACTAAAACAATGTGAGGGATATTGTTTTGAGTGGGAGTTCACCTAGATTAATTTAACTATTAATTAGAACTCAATTTGTCATAAACTTAGTCTAAACTATTGCAAATATGTTGTAGATCAATGGCGGCCCCTACCATCAATTTTAATGCGTTCCTAGAGAAAGAAAAGTTGAAAAACAATGGAAGCAACTTTGCGGATTGGTTCCGCAATTTGAGGATTGTCCTCAATGCTGGTAATTTGACCTATGTGCTGGATGCACCGCTGGGTGACCCGCCTTCAGCTGATGCTACCGATGAAGTAAAGAATGTTTAGCTCGCTCAGAAGAATTAGTACTCCACAGTTTAGTGTGCTATCTTGTATGGTTTGGAATCGGAGCTTCAGAAAAGGTTTGAGAATTCAGACCCACATGATATTGTCCGTGAACTCAAATTGATATTTGAGACTCACGGCGATTGAGAGCTATGAGGCTTCTGAAAAGTTCTTTAACTGCAAGATGGAAGAGGGCAGCTCCGTCAGTGAGCATGTGCTTAAGATGTCTGGGCACGCAAACAAACTCCAAAGCTTGGGTATAGTGATTCCTAATGCTTTGGGGATTTACCGTGTCCTCCAATCACTACCACCAAGTTACAAGAACTTTGTGATGAACTACAATATGCAAAGCATGAACAAGCAGTTGCCAGAACTCTTCTCCATGTTAAAATCTGCAGAAGTGGAGATCAAGAAAGAGCACCAAGTGTTGATGGTCAATAAGACCATCAAATTCAAGAAAGGCAGGTCTAAGCAAAAGGAACACTTCAAGAAGGGTGGTAAGAAAGTTACCGCACCGATGAAGAAGACCAAGGCTGGACCTAAGCCGATCTTGAGTGCTTTACCGCAAGGAGAAGGTCCTTTGAAGCGGAATTGCCCAAAGTACTTGGCGGATTTGAAGAACGGCAACATCAAGAAGAAAGGTATATCCGATATACATGTTATTGATGTGTATCTCACTAGTACTCGTAGTAGTGCCTAGGTATTTGATACTGGTTCGGTTGCTCATATTTGTAACTCGAAACAGGTGCTGCAGAATAAACGGAAGCTAGCGAAGAACAAGGTGACGATGCGCGTTGGAAATGGATCAAAGGTTGATGTGATCGTGGTCGGCACGATACCCCTTCATCTACCATCGGTATTAGTTTTATACTTAAATAATTGTTATTTGGTGCATGCGTTAAGCATGAACATTATATCGGGATCTTGTTTATTGTGAGACGGTTACTTGTTTAAGTCCGAGAATAATGGTTGTTCGATTTATATGAGTAATATGTTTTATGCACATGCACCTTTGATAGATGGTCTATTCTTATTGAATCTCGATAGTGGAAATACACATATTAATAACATTGAAGCTAAACGTTTGAAATTGAGCGATAACTCGACCTATATGTGGCACTGTCGTCTTGGTCACATTGGAGTGAAGCGTATGAAGAAACTCCATTCCGATGGACTTCTTGAATCACTTGATTTCGAATCACTTGAAAGATGCGAAGCATGTCTGATGGGTAAAATGACTAAGACTCCATTTTCTGGTATGATGGAGCGAGCTACGGACTTATTGGAAATCATACATACCGATGTGTGTGGTCCGATGAGTGTAGCATCGCGCGGTGGTTATCGTTATGTTCTTACCTTCACGGATGACTTGAGTAGATATGGGTATATCTATTTCATGAAACATAAGTCCGAAACTTTCGAGAAGTTTAAGGAATTTCAAAGTGAGATGGAGAATCAACGTAACAAGAAGATTAAATTTCTACGTTCTGATCGTGGAGGTGAGTATCTAAGTTACGAGTTTGGCGAGCATTTGAAGAAATGCGGAATACTTTCACAATTGACACCGCCGGGAACACCACAGAGTAATGGTGTGTCCGAACGTCGTAATCGAACTCTCTTAGATATGGTTCGTTCTATGATGTCACTTACAGATTTACCGCTATCATTTTGGGGTTATGCATTAGAAACAGCCGCATTCACTTTAAATAGGGCACCATCTAAATCCGTTGAAACGACACCGTATGAATTATGGTTTGGGAAGAAACCTAAATTGTCGTTCCTTAAAGTTTGGGGTTGCCTTATGTAAAGAAGTTACAGTCGGACAAGCTTGAACCCAAAGCGGAAAAATGCGTCTTCATAGGATACCCAAAGGAAACTATTGGGTATACCTTCTATCATAGATCCGAAGGCAAAATCTTTGTTGCCAAGAATGGATCCTTTCTAGAGAAGGAATTTCTCTCAAAAGAAGTGACTGGAAGGAAAGTAGAACTCGACGAGGTTGTCGAACCTTCTCTCGAACTTGCGAGTAGCGCAGCACCGTAAGAGGTTCCTGTGGTGCCTGCACCAATAAGAGAGGAAGCTAATGATGATGATCATGAAACTTCGGTTGAAGTTGCTACAGAACCTCGCAGGTCAACGAGAACTCGTACCACTCCTGATTGGTATGATCCCGTTATGAGTGTCATGTTGGTGGACAACACCAATGACCTTGCGACATATGAGGAAGCGATGATGAGCCTAGATTCCAATAAATGGCAAGAAGCCATGAAATCCGAGATTGGATCCATGTACGAAAACCAAGTATGGACTTTGGTGGACTTACGGATGGCCTAAGGTCATCGAGAACAAATGGATTTTCAAGAAGAAAACAGATGATGATGGTAATGTTACTGTCTATAAAGCTCGACTTGTCGTAAAAGGGTTTCGACAAATTCAAGGAGTTGACTACGATGAGACTTTCTCACCAGTAGCGAAGCTAAAGTCTGTGAGGATTTTGTTAGCAATCGCTGCATATTACGATTATGAGATATGGCAGATGGATGTCAAAATAGCGTTCCTCAATGGAGACATTGATGAAGAGTTGTATATGATGCAACCCAAAGGTTTTGTCGATCCTAAAGATGCTAACAAGGTATGCAAACTTCAACGGTCCATATATGGATTGAAGCAAGCATCCCGAAGTTGGAATCAACGTTTTGATAAAGTAATCAAAAGTTTTGGTTTTATACAAACTTATGGAGAAGCTTGTATTTACAAGAAAGTGAGTGGGAGCTCTGTAGCATTCTTAATACTATATGTAGATGACATATTGTTGATTGGGAATGATGTAGACCTTCTTAATAGTGTCAAGGAATATTTGAATAATAGTTTTTCAATGAAAGATCTTGGCGAAGCAGCTTATGTTGGAGATATGCCCAAGAGGCAATAATAAAGTGGTTATTATCATATCTTCATACTTATGATAAATGTTTACATACCATGCTATAATTGTATTAACAGGAAGCATTAATACTTGTGTGATTTGTAAACATAAAAGAGTCCCTAGTAAAGCCTCTTGTTAAACTAGCTTGTTGGTTAATATATGATCATGGTTTCCTGATCATGAACATAGATATGTTATTAACAACAGGGTCATATCATTAGGAGAAGGATGTGATGGACATACTCCTATAGTTAAGCGTAGCATAAAGATCAAGTCATTTAATATAGTTCATTTGCTATATGCTTTCTGATACATAGTAACCTAATTCCTTCGACCATGAGATCATGCTAATCACCATCACTGAAGGGTGCTTTGATGACATCAAACACCACACCGTAACTGGGTGGCTATAAAGGTGGCATTGAGTGTTCGAAAAGTATGTGTTGAGGCACATGGATCAAGAGTGGGATTTGTTCATCCATATGACGGATAGATATACTCTGGGCCCTCTCGGTGGAATGTCATCCAATTAGCTTGCAAGCATGTGACTGTCTCACAAGGGATCACATATCACGGGAACGAGAAAAGAGTACTTATCGGTAACGAGGTTGAACTAGGTATGCAGAGATACCGACGATCAAAACTTCGGATAAGTAAACTATCGTGAGACAAAGGGAAATTGGTATCGTATGTAAGTGGTTCATTCGATCGCAAAGTAATCGTAGAAATATGTGGGAGCCATATGAATTTCCAGATTCCTCTATTGGTTATTGTTCGGAGAAGTGTCTCGATCATGTCCGCATAATTCACGAACCGTAGGGACACACACTTAAGGATTCGATGTTGTTGAGTAGTTATGGAATGATGAGTAAGAGACCGAATGTTATTCGGAGTCTCGGATGGGATCCGGGATATCACGAGGAGATCCGGAATGGTCCGGAGAATAAGATTCATATAAGGAAAGTCCTGTTTCAGAGTTGGAGAATGATTCCGGTGTTTTCATCGGGAATGTTCTAGAAGGGTCCGGAAGGTCCGGCACTCTGGAGGGGAAGGGTACATGAATGTGTCATAACAAGTTGGAATGGTTGCATCATGTACTAGGTGTCATCGCTGAGCAAAATAAAGGGATAAATCAAATCCTAGTTTGAAAAGTCAAACGCCAATTTGAAAAGTCAAACGACAAGTTTGCTTGGTGGAGGGAGAGTAGGAAACCTACTTGGGGAGGAGTTCCTCTCCCTCCACTGCCGGCCAAGGAGGCCGACTTGGGGGAGGACTCCCCTCCCCTTGGCCACGCCCTCCCACCTATAAAAGGAGGGGCAGGGCTGCCTCTCTAGACCTACACCTTGCCCCACCAAACCCTAACCCTAGCCGTCGGCCACCAAGTCGCCGCAGCCGCCCTAGGGTTTCCTCCTAGCCGCCGAGTTGGGGCCCTCCCCTTTCCCTAGCCACTGGACTATCCCTCTCTCCTTGGTGCCTCTAAACCCTAGATCGCCAAGGCCTCTCTCATAGTCCACGATACTCGCTCCGGCTTAAGGCGAAGCCCTGCGAGATCTCCCCTCTACTTCCGGTACCACGCCGTCGTGCTGCCGGAATCGCGAGGAGAGTGCTACAACCTCCGCTGCCTGCTGGAACAAGGGAGAGGAAGGTCTTCATCGAGTACCGAACGTGTGACCGACTGCGTAAGCACTGCCGGAACGTAGCGCCGAAAGGATCGTCTACACGATCTTGAGATCGGCAAGAGTACGACTACATCACCCACGAGAATCTGCTCTCGTTAAACACTTTGGAATCTCCGAGGGTGAGTTATTCTATCGACTCGTTGCTACAATCTAGTAGATAGATCTTGGCTTGTTTGTTTGTATGCGATAGAATTTTTTTGTTTTCCATGCTACGAGCCCCTACAAACGCTTTCAACATTGCACTTGTACTTTGTACACAGTTGATATCATGCTCTTTTGTCTATGGATGTCGCCGGTGTGAAATAAAAGGGGAGCTTGTAAGTCCATGGAGTTATGTATGTGTGTTAGAGAAATGCCTGGGCTGCTAGCCTAAGCCATGCCTAATCATGGTGGAAACTTGCAGCATCACCATAGTGAGCAATCTATGAAGGTTTGTTCTTAATAAAAAAAGAGACATATTGAAAAGAGGAAAGAGAGAAAAAAAAGCACCATTTTCCCATGGGAAATAAGAAGATTGCTGAGATGCTCATTGTCTGCTTGCCTTGTCATTTTGATTATGGGATAGCTCCTGTATCATGTGCAAGGGGTACCCCGTTGACGGTTCTCTATGATATGCATGTACTTACAATGACAAGAACTTACAGGTGACTGAAGTTGAGTAGCATGAGGAGTGGCCCACGTATTCAAGGGACTTGAGATTGCCAGCTTATACTTTGTCAAGCATATACTCCATAGTTTGTTCATTTTAACCTTAATCACTTCAAGATGCTTATGATAGGGGCAATGAGGGCTGAAAGCTAACAAGTACCATAATTTTTGGAAGCTCTTTTTGAAACTTGAAATCCATGCTTCCCTTTGTGAAGGGCCTTTCTTCCACCATTATTTGAGTCTCCACCTTCTACCTTTAGGCACCATTAAGAGAGCATAGTTGTCATTATGTGTGCAGTGTCCCAAAACTTATTGATTGATGCATATTGTGATATTACTTGTTCTTGTTCTACTTGTTTCTAGTCACCCTTGTGAACTTTGAAGGTGTCCTATGCATTTATTTGCTACTCTATGAGGGACAAGCTAATTGCCACTATGCTATGTTTTCTGTATGTGAAACAAACAAACATTTTTCAACGCATGTTATTCATGATCTTTGTTTGCATCCTTTCATGTTGTATGCATAGTTACTATGTCTAATTGTTAGAACTCCATCCTTCATGCACATGTTTAGAGTTCTTTGATCCCTGCTTTCAATGCTTGCAAATGGTTTGTTCTTGGTTTTGATGGTGCATGTCACCTAAAAAATTATTCTTTTTATCACTTACCTACTCGAGGACGAGCAGGAGTTAAGCTTGGGGATGCTTGATACGTCGGAAACGTATCTATAATTTTTGATGCTCCATGCTTGTTTAGTATCTACTTTGCTTTGTTTTGTCTTCACTTTGAGGTGTTTTTATATGTTTCCTGGTACTAACCTATTAACAAGATGCCACAGTGCCAGTTGCCTGTTTTTGGTTCCAGAAAGGCAGAAAATCAATATTCTCGGAATTGGACGGGACAAAATCCAAAGTTCATATTTTCCCTGAACGATACGGAAAATAGAAGACGAGATGGAGGAGGACACCAGGGTGGCCACACCCTAGGTGGGCACGGGTCCCACCCTGGCCGCGCCCATAGGGGGTGTGGGCCCCATGGCCCTCCACCGACCTTGCCTCCTTCGCCTATAAGAAACCTTCGACCCCAAAACCCTAAAGACCCGACCAAAAACCCACAAAAAGTTATACAGCGCCGCCGCCACCAAAGGGGAGATTCGGGGGACAGAAAGTCTCTGTTACGGCACCCTGCCGAGACGGGGAAGTGCCCCCGGAGCCATATCCATCGATCTCCATCGCCATCTTCATCACCATTACTGATTCCCATGATGAGGAGGGAGTAGTTCTTCCTCGAGGCTAAGGTCTCTATCGGTAGCTATGTGTTCATCTCTCTCTATGCATGGTCATATTGTGATCATGGGCTTTGTAATCAAGTAGATCTACCTTGCTACTCAAGTGCTTTAATAGATCTCTGCTCTCCCCATCTGTGTGGAAGTGACAGCGTGCACGCCATGGTGTCACTTAGGTTTGAGTCTACATAAATACTCTTTGTGCTTTAATAGATCTGTGCTTTTCTCCAGTGTGTGAAAGTGACAGCATGCATACCGTGTGTGGCACTTTGGCTAGATTGAATATTTGTTATGAGTTATATTTGGAGTTGGATGTCTCTATGAAATTGTGGTGTTTGTTGGAACCATCTAGCGCTCAAGGTGACAGTGTGGGGTTATCTAGATTGGGGAAGGCAGACTTTGAGGAGTGTTGTTATAGACCTACTAATGATTAGAGTGTCCAACTGGAGAGTATTTAAGAGTAGTATCATGAAGAGAGGATATTTATATGAGAGAGTGTTCACTAGTGAAAGTATGATCCCTAGGCCTTGTTTCTAAACATTGAAATATTGTTTGCATCTAGATCTGTTGCATGTTTGCTTGCTTCCATCTTTATTTCAGTTTCACACACGTTACCCCACGTCAACAACGAGTCAGAAGCTATTTTCTGGCACCGTTACCGCTTGTATTTCACTATATCTTCGTCGAACTAGTGCACCTAAATTGGGTGTGTTGGGGACACAAGAGACTTCTTGTATCTTGATTGCAGGGTTGCTTGAGAGGGATACCTTTGACCACTTCCTCCCTGAGTTCGATAAACCTTGGGTAATCCACTTAAGGGAAACTTGTTACTGTTCTACAAACCTCTGCACTTGGAGGCCCAACAACTGTCTACAAGAATAGAAGTGCGTATACATCAAGAGATGATTGGTATTATTGGCACCAAGCAGATGGCACGATTTCGGTTGTGGAATCATAAGAAGCTGGAATTCATAGAGGTTTTGGATACCGATGATCTGATGCAGATTATGCGACGAAAGAAGCAAACCAGGAAGATGTTCTTCCTGGATGTCAATTCTGATGTTGTTGAGCAGGTTATAGTGGATGCATAGGCCCCTGTTGTGGCTGAACAGAACAAGGCGATCGACATTGATCAGATCTGATGAGAGCTGCTACCCAAGGCTTGTCATATAGACCGCAGGGTTCCCTGCCTGTATTTGTAACAAATATTGTTGTTGCTTTGAAACCGTGTTTTTGTGGTCGTGTTTGTTCAGAGATTGGAATCTGATGTTCTGTGAGCTGTTGAGATTTTCAGACATATCACTCGATGAAACCATCGTTGTTGTAGTAAGACATAATTACATTGTAGTTGACATGATTATGTTAATATACTTGTTTCTAATATTATTATTGTTGAGATATTTTAATATAATGTTCTGTGAGATGTTGTGATTTTCGGACATATCATTCATTGAAACCATCACTGAACAAGGTGATACATTAGTATCTTGTAGTTGACATGATTAGGATGTAATATAATGCTCTGTGAGATCAGTAATTTGACTAATAGATGGATAACTACATGTTACTTAGAAGGAAGTACTATCATGGATGAACGAGCATAGGGTTTAGGAAAAAAACTTACTAAGTAGGAGATAATGATCTATTGGACGGACATGTCTAGGACTTAGGATTAAGTCATAAGGGGTTAGTGCAATACACAGTGCATTAGACCCTGATCATATATTGTTCGGTAGATAACATTTTGTAGGTTGCTATAAGTTAAACAAGTTGGGAAGGAGGAAGTGTAGGATTAATATTACAAATTAAAATGAAGGAAGAGAAAAAATACTAGATATGAGACAATAATCTAGTCACGGGGCATGGTATCAATTTAAACCATTGTAACATGCCAATTTAGTCAATGTTGCAATGTTGACGCACTTCACTTCCCCACTCTTGCTCTCTCCACTCACTGCCCTCCTCTCTCTCCTCACCGTCGTTGATGTGTCGCCGCGGTCGCATTCGCCATGCCGTCCTGGAACGACGAGGACGACGAGTCTAGCAGCGACAGCCTTCTCTTCGACATCGAGTCTTCCCTCCTCGATGTGAGTTCCTCTATTTTCTCGGCAATGTGTAGGCATTGGTAATTATCTCAATTCGAGCTCCATTTATGCATGCAATCATACTTATTTATAGCTTTTCGTTCCCTTATAGATACCACTCACGATCTACGACCCCGATTGGGAGGGCCTAGATCTCGATTGGGAAGTACCATGTGACCATGGGCTAAAACTGAGGAAATATGTTGCATTTAAAGTGAATAACACTGGGAGAAGGTTTTTGGGCTGTACACATCAGGTTTGATTTTATTATGTACAATGGTGACATGAAGAAAAAATGTATAGTGTTATGTTGATAATTAGGTCGCGTGTTTTTTAGGTTATCCCGATGTGTAAAGTAGTAGAGTGGGTGGATCTCAAGTGGCTGGACGCACTTAAGAAATGTTTTCCCGGTTATGGGATATGTATGAGCTCGAAAGGTCGAGGAGATTTACCGGTGCCTGTGATGCAGCTAAAAAAATACAAACTCGCGGTAGGAAATAAGGAGCTGGAACAGGAAATCAAGAATTTGCAGTCAGAACTAAATGACACAATCAATGAGAGCTTGGTGGTGGGAACTGTACGGAAGCTTCAGAAGGCAAAAAATGAGTGGGATCAACTCATGGAAGAGAAGAAGCTAGAGTACTACATCATGGATCCGTTGAAGGATCTGAAGAAGAAGCGCAAGGTGAACAAGGACAAGTTATAGAGGATCAAGGAAATTTTAGATGAATAATTTATACCGTGACAGTATATGAAACTAGTTATCTGTAAGACTTGCAATTGTGATATCTTAACTAATCCAAACTCAATCCTTGATCAAAATGACCTTTCAGAAGAAAGCATAGTTTGCAAAGAGTTAGGTCCACGTTTACAAAATCACTACTACATGGATAAAACACCCTTTGGTTTGTCAACACATAGTTTGCAAACTAATTTCAGAAAAACTTATAGTTTGCACTGAGCCTGGCACGGACATGCTCGTTTTCTTTCCTAAGATCCTCTAGTTGGAGGGTCCGTTCTGCTTTGGTTTTTACTTGCTCCCTTAGTACTTGGATGTGCGCTTCCTACAGGTTCAAGCACTTTGTCTAGGATGCGACAAGCTTATCAGTAAGCTTAATATTATCCCTCATGAGAGCCGAGACGAGACCTTTCTTGTGAAGTTCCTTCTAGCCAGTGGTGTCCACCTTTAGATTGTGGCACTTGTCATAAAGGACCACGACTTCTTCTCTCAGGCGGTCATAGGCCAAATTCTGAAAATTCTGCTTCTTCATTTGGATGGCCATCTTGTCCTTCAGTTAGGTCGGCAGTTCTAGGTTGAGCTTTTGTCTCTTCTGCTACAACAAAAATATGTGGTTAGTTTCCATAATTAAATCAAATAACTAGTGTCAAAGTTATAATTTGAAGGACAGAGCAATCTAGGATTGTTAAAATTTTACCAGAATCAACTAGTGGCACGGTCATAATTTTACTGTCAGAGCAATATATGTTTTTTCCCAAATCAACAGGATAAACTAGTGGCACGGTCCTAATTTTCAATATCAGAGCAATATAGGATTTTCCCAATTCAACAGGATAAACTAGTGGCACGGTCATAATTTTAATTTCAAAGCAACCTAGGACTATCTCCAACTAAGGGTGTTGTGGGTTTTTTCAATATAACCAAACAGTAGTGGCATGGTCATAATCTAAAAGCAAGCTCAGATACAGAATGGAAAGAAATAATGATGTCCATTCATGAGAACACAAACCCATAATTTAGTTGACATGCAAATAAGATAAACAGATAAATAAGGAGTTGCTCCAAGATTCCTTAATTGCACGACATATATAAATTACAATAGCAGTGGAGCATGAACTAAGATTCCTGCCCCCTCTACTCGTAACCTGACTTGGGCATTGCCCGATATGCCTCCAGCTTGTCCCTTAGCTCCTCATTCTCCTTCTATAGACCCTCGAGCACGGTGAGACCTCGGCCCATCTACTCCTTCATCCGTCTCACTGCATCCAGGAAACGATCCCTATCAAGGTAGGCTTCCATGGCAGCCTTTGCTTTGTCGATGCGTTCTCTAAGTGCCTTGTTGGCTTTCTCATGCTGGAGGGTGCATCTATTCTAGAGATTCTTCTTGTCACCCATGATCTGCCTAATTAACCTGATGGCCAGGTCTTGCTTGGTCAAGCTGACGAGGGTTCGACTCGTCAATGCCCATTGTTATGGACTTGAGTTTTGGAGAAGATGGGGATATTGGAGATCGCGAGATGGTTAATAGACACGCAGCAAGGGGACACGAGGTTTAACCAGATTCAGGCCCCCGGAGGGAAAACCCTACTCCTGTTTGTCTGTTCTTGATTATGATATATCCATGTCACAAGTTGTATGCGATCAACTTCTGCAGCTTGTCGATCACCCTCTGTAGCTCGTCGTGCTCTGCTTCAAGCCTCTTGATGTCAAGTAAAAAATCAAGTGTGATCTCCTTCTGCAGAGACAAACATCTTCGAAGACGCTCAACCTGGGTTAGGGAGCGTTCACCCTACAGTCGATTGTCAATCTTGGCATTGATTGCGGCCAACTTGTCACGGCACTTGGCCTTCGCTTGCTGCATCGTTCATGTTATTAAAAATAGATACTCTGTAATTCTACTTCAGGTTCCAGGGAAATACTAATCCAAATCACAAAAACCCCAATATGTCTACGAAGAACAATATTGAAAAAATAGATTGAGCATGGTCCCTATTGCGGGTGGACACGATCTAAGGTCCTGCACCGCCACCGCCATCGTGCTGGTTTTTGGGTCCACGGCCGCCCTAGAATATGTAGCAGAATAAGAAGAAGAAGCCAGAGAAAGAGAAGAAGAAAACAGAGAAGAAGAAGAAGAAGAAGAAGAAGAAGAAGAAGAAGAAGACTATACCGGGAGGAGAGTTTGGGCCTCTATGCGAGGGGGAGATTGAGCAGCTGGTTGAGCAAGAAGTGACTGGCGGCGAGCTCTCTCATTTCTCTCCACACACACGGTCGATCTGCCTCTCTTCCGGGGAGCCATGGCTAATGCGGATGGAGAAAGGTGGGGGAGGAGAAAGAAGGAGAAAGTGATGGGTGCGGGAGAATGGTCGAAGAGTCCAGTCCGTGGTACATACTTATACAAGACCACCGTCTACTCCGGTGCTATCTCAACCTATATCCATAGTTCGTTCGTTAATCGATGGCCTACGTTGCTTCCTTCTGAAAAAGGGGAGGCTGGCAGAACTAGGAAATAAAACCCCACAGTATGCATGATAGGACTCGATTGGACTGGCTTTAATGTGATGGACGGTTTAGTGAGATTCGGCACGTGCTGCCTAAAATCCTGTGGATAAAAGGGTCGGGATGGGACTACGAGTAAGTAATTGCGGGCTGCACGTCCAGCGTGCGTGCGTGTTTTCGAGTGTTCACGTGTTTTAAGAGGTTGGCATGATACGTGCTAGAAAGTTAATCCCACCCTCGTCCTTGCCACGGCCAGGATAATCCGACGCTCCTAGCGCCTGGTATGATTGGCTCACGCGGCCAGCACCAGACCAAGACCCCTGCCCACTAGAGGAGTGTTGGCCCGAGTTTGCTTCTAAATGCTTCTTCTTTCTCTCATCTAGAAGACTAGAACACGCAACTTCGTCCCATGATTGGAAAACAAACCATTCTCATCCCTCTCCGCAGGAGTTGGGCAGCTCAACGACAGGTGTCCAATTAGGCAACAAGAGAAGCAGAAAGTTGGCGTATGCTCATACATGACATAGTAGTGATCAATAACCTGACGGATTCGTGAGAACATCGAAAGGAAGTGCAATAGGGCCTCGTTCACATCAATGAGAACACAAACTCACATGTAGTCATCCCACACTCTGCCTTTTCCATCCACCTCCATCTTCTCAACTTTGCACAACTGACTCGCACAACCTTTCCCACGTTGATTATTCATTAGGTCAAACAGAATATTCAGAATCCTCACCCACACCGCAAGCATGTCAAAACGAACATCAGCCGGATTCACTCTAGGGTCAAAAAACATTGAGAACAACACAGTGGGTACCAATTGTCCAGGTGTACCATTCTGAACCCTAATCTTATCAAACTCAACAAGGAAAATATTGGCTCCCAGTGGATAGAACTCCAGCCCCATGGAATTACCCCATGCAGGATGAAGATAAGATTTTATTGTAGATATGTGCATCATGTTTGGTGCCATTAGGGCATCTCCACCCGACCCAAACAGACGACCCAAAATGTTTGTTTCTGTCCGTTTGGGTCGGGCTGCGGTCACTTTTGGATCGTGGTCCGGCCTGTCCGGCCAGTCGTGCCTAGCGGCGCATCCCATTTGTCTGCGCTCGGTCAACCTTTTTTTAATTTAAAAAGAGCCAATTCGCGCTAAAACTGGCAAACTTCGTACATATTCATACGTAATTTATATTCAAAATATAAAAGGCGAAATTTAAACTATCCCTAGCCCTAGCTACCGATCTTCGTGCGTTGGCTCCATCGCGTCCATCTAGGGGTCGAGGTTGATGTACTCCAGCGGCGTACAGAGGTTGGCCGGTGGCAGAGCCAGAGCAGACGCGGACGCGGGCGGATTGATCACCTGCCCAGGCCACGCTGTCGACGGCGCTATGCGGTGGTGGAGGTGCGCCAGCTCCATCCCCTCATCCGGCGCGATCGGTGGCGCGCAACCCGGCAATGGCGACGGTGGAGGAAGCTGCGCGTTCTCCTACGCCACCAGGCCGGTGAGCTGGATAGCCTCTTGGTAGCTGCCCCACAAGGTGTCCTTGTCCCGCGCGCTGGCCGCAATGGCTTGCTCGGTGCAGACGCGTCGTTAATTAGCCCCTGCGCCAGCGAACGCGCGCAGGTTTCTGCTCCTTCATCATCAATGCCGGCGTGCGAACTCCGGCGGCGTCCCGTCAGCATTAATGGCGTAGGCTGCCGCGTGTGCCTCTGAATCGCTGTCGTGGTTGCGTCTGAAACGGTGCCGCTATAGGGTGGCTGACGGGTGAACTAGTGACACGCGCGGGAGGACACGCTCTCGGTCCGTCCACGTCCAGGACAACATAACCGTTGCCTAAATTTGATACACGGAATGTCGGTCCAATGGATCGTGCCGTTGAAAACGCCGCGTACGTGTGCGTTAGGTCAGCCCGGTGGAGATAGGCTTACCTTCACAATCAGCGCCCGCTCGGGGCAGTACATATGTCATGGATTCCTGGACGGTGAGTTTGAGGCGCCGCATCATCTCCGCCACACCACTGTCACTAGCGGCACCTGCAGTCTGGGAACTGCCTGACGAGCTCGTGTGTGACAAATCGGTAGAGAGGATCGCCCCGAACTCGTGCAGAGAGAAGACGGTCAGCAAGAGATGATGGTTGACAGTCAGGGAAGATCAGGGCGTTGGAGAGAGAATGGGACGGGGCGTGGGAATATGCCGCCGGCCAGAAATTGTCAAGGAGCCTAGGATCCGGAATCGCCAGATCATCACAGATTGGCTGACTTTATGGGACATCAAGTCAGCTGACTTTGAGTCACTGACAGGTGGACCCCAGCCACCACAAAATCAGCTAATCCTAGCGGATGGCCGTGCCCGTCTAGTGAGACTTTCATCACCGGGGCAGCGGGCATGAACACCACATAACCAGAAGTTAATAACCAGTTGCCATAAATTTATACTTCCTAATACAAATATCTGAAAACAAAAAAGATTGCCAAACTACCAATGGCTGAATTATTCTGAATATACAGATAAAAACAAGCACTAAACCATAGGTGAATCTATTCTCACTGGAAGCAATTTACATCTTGGAGGCCAGCCATCACAACCAACTGTTAAACACCCTTTCAGATGCCTTAGTTTTCAGCCGATGATCATGAACCTAAGGTGGAGGCGGCATCCTTAACAGATAGATATCCACTGCAGCAAAGAAAAGCATGATGTCAGATAAAAAAAAGTATAGCCCGAAACCACATGCAATTTGTGCAAATTGTCACAAATAATATTTCACATAGCTGCAGATTTATCAAGCCCCTCCTATCGTAAAACTCAAAAATTAAGGTTGAACAATTACGCGTACCCATACTGACAAACCCAGCCAACCTGTCAACCCACAATAACCCCTTCATTATCCTTGGTGCAATCTCCAATAGATAGGTGCAAGACCAAGGGGGTGACAATTGGGCCATGTTTTGCAGTATGGTTGCACGTAACAGTTAAATCTGGAGATTTGAGATACAAAGAATGCCTAAATCTAGAGTTATGTGATGTACTGTACAGAATATGAAATTTACTGAAGAAAATAAGCATTGTATAAGAATGCCTAAATCTAGAGCTGTCTAATACTGTCTGAAAATTGCGCCACATATAACATGTTTATCGGTAAGAAAAATACCTCATGGGGTAATACCCATTGCCGAAAATTGCCAGTCTTCAGAGTTAGGTGTCCCCATTATGGTACTGGGAATGTAAAGGGGAAATGTGTCAGCTACAGAATGTGATAATTGATGATTGCATTACAGAATTGTATCTTGTTTAGCTTCAAAACTGAACTACAGAGTTGCAATGGTAGTGATACTATGATAGGTTACCTGAGGTTGCATATAACCCATCCCTTGGGCGTAAGCTCCATGCTGAACCATCTAAATGGAATATGACTAAGTCAGTTTCAAGCATCATTAGGAGCAAAGCAACACAAGTTACAAATACCAACCTGGCCACTTGAGCTAGTAGCACCATGGGCACCCATAGTATCTTTCTTTACAGATCCATCACCAGATTTTGAGGTCAATTTACTATCACCCTACAAGAAACAAATAGACAAAGAAGTTTGGTTAGAATTCAGTATGTACTTTCACATAAAGCACACAAGATAGAAATAGAAGCTTGCAAGGACATAATGCAGTTCAACAAAATGAGAGGACAATATGTAACATTTATAGTAGTATTAGAGATCATTCATGAAGCCTTGCTTACAACTGAGAAGTACAGTGTATTACTTGGAAAGTGGAATGTCTTTCATGAATCCATCTAATATTTCTTTCACGGTATATGAAACTGGAAAGAATGCAAGTGATTCAGGTGTTCATGTAAGGACTGAGGAGGTTGCATTTTTCAAAGTAGGCCATGTGTGCCAACTACAACTGATTAAAGGACACTGCTCAATGAATCTAATCAGGTTGTGTGCAATTTTTGCTAGCCAATCACTGAGTGCTTTTGAAGCTAGGACCAAGACGAACCTGAGGTTGCATTTTTTGCATTGATGTAAAACAGTACAGCGAAATCATAGCTTATCAATGGTACTAGTACAAAAGAATGGATTGGAATATCGCATACCTCCATCTGCAATCACCGCGCCCGTCCAGAAAATCAAAGGGAAGACAGAGAAGCAACGTGAGATGGATATACAAAACAAGAGAATTATTCACATGTGTACTAACAACAGTGAGCAAGAGCCATGATTACATCTCTGTACTTTTGCAGGTAGATCTTGAGGGGGTCCACGTACTCCTCGAACCCGAGCGTGGCCATGGCCCAGAGCAGATCGTCCCCGTTGATGGTCTTGCGCTTCTCCTTCTGGCACTTGTCGCTCGCCCTGCATCGACGAGACCAGAGCGAAATAGCACAGTTCAAACCCCGAAACAGAACAGAACCAGCCCGGCCGAGGCCGAGGCCGAGGCAATGGAAAAAAGCTAAGGGTGACGCTACCAAGCAGCTCAACTCACTCGCTGGTGACGAAGGAGATGAACTCGGAGACGCACTCCTGCAGGGTCTCCTTGGCGTCCTTGGCGATCTTGCCGTTGGCCGGCACGGCCTTCTTCATGATGCGGCTGATGTTGGCGATGGGGAGGAACCTGTCCTGCTCCCTGACCCCGCCCCCGCCGCCGCCCCTCGGCGGGCTCCCGCTGTCATCTTCGGCCATCCCGCACCCCAAAACCCTAGATCCATCGCAAGCAAATCAGCCCATAAATTCGTGGCATCACGGCCTCGACGCGTGATCGAGGGGAGAGGGATCGAACGAACCTTATAAAAACGCGCGCGCGGGAGGGGAGGAGCGGAGGGGAGAGAAGGAAGGGGGCTGGGAGGAGACGGTGGTTGGCGCGGTGAGGAGAGGTGGGGAATGGGAGATCGGACGCTGGAGAAGGGGAGACGGCTCGGGCCGGTGCGATGTGGAAGACGACGTATCCGGGCCGTTCGTCGGTCAGGAGAAGAGAGAGAGAGGAGAGGAGGCTGGAAGTGGGTCCTCAACTTGCCGGTGGACCCGGATGGTTCAACTGCTATGGGCTTCGTACTTTCGGCTTTCTTGAATTAACACCATGGGCTTATTTTTGTTTCAAATGAATGCTACTATTGGGCTCTCTGTTCTCGGTGTAAAAAATTGTTTTGGACTCCCTTCGCCACCTAGCGGGGACTCGGGACAAGGAGTCAGACTATGAGCCTGTTCGGCAACGCTCCGGATCCTAACTCCGCAGTTGGAACAAGGAGAGCGGCCCCGAACGCGTGGGATCCGTGGAGCTAAAAGAGCGAAGCGCTCCGGCCTTTACCCCGATACCGCGAAGCTACTGTTTTGTGGATCCACGGAACTGAAAAACGAGGAGCGGCTAGAATTTACACGGGACTGCCACCGATAAGTGAAATAACAGCCGAACGGATACAATCTCCCTCATCTCTCAGTCTCTCGTCTCTCTTGAGAAGCACGTTCATGGCACCCAGACGGTATTCTATCCCAGATTCGACCTGCGCCCGCTGATCGACCCACGGCCACCGTCGGCGAAACAGAATCGCCTCATCGCCGGGATCTGATTCCACCCGCTACTAGGATCTAGTTTCTGCGGTGCTGTCCGCCTCGCCGCCGGGAGCTATGCTGCAGCCGCCACAGGTTTCCGCCCGCCGCCTCTAGGTTGTACGCCGCCGCAATGAGGTCTCGAAACAACACCGGTGATGTCCGCCGAAACAGCGCTCTATCGTCCCCAGTATTCAGTCAAGCTGGACCGGGATAGTACTGCTCAATTGGGCTCCATCTGCCTGGAATGGGCTGACAGCCCAACTGCTCATAGAGCGGAGCTAGCCGAACGGGCAAAGCTCGAGCGTATCGATCGGTAGAGTGCCTCACGCCAGGAGCGGAGCGGAGCGACGAAAATTCTCGGATCGGTGAGTTGCCGAACGGGCCCTATAAGATAGTGTCACGTGATTCACATTTCAAATACTCACTCTAAACTATACGGACATTTTCAACTTTATCTATGAGCATCTAGTCAAAATATTTAACTAGATACATATGAATTTAGATAAAATTAAAAACATTAATATGAACCAAAAGAAGTACGATGATTAGCATTTAGTGTTGCCAGAATCCTGGAGCCCCGGTAGGGCCATCGATGCGGCACAACATTTTTCAATGTCATATATGTGATACTACTTTACGTTATGTATGTGATACTAATTTAGTTTCAGAGATCTTCGGTAACTCAAATAAATCGATAAAAAATACCATATCAGTTTTTCGTTAGAGAAAAGACGGTGAACATTGGAGGTCAACGAGGTGATCCACGAGGCCTCGGATGAGCCCCATGGCACGGACCAAATAGGCCCACCACTCTATGGGGGGCACCTAGGCCTCAAGTGGCGCCCTGCCTCTCCATTTTCCGAGAGACTATATCGATAGAAAACGTACACCATAATTTTTATGTGATTTACATAGGCGACGGACGTGCAGTCTTCTCCTTCTCCAGAAGAGGACAGACATATTGTCCTGCGGCCACCGCCAAAGAGGAGATCACTGCCATCATCGTCACAACTCCTCCTTGGTTTAGGAGGAGTCTCTAAACAACAACACCATCTCCATCACCAATATCAACATCATTTCCCTCATAGTTCGTGGTAGATCTCAATCCTGGAATAGTTTTCTAATGCCTTGTGTGCATGATCGTGCTAGTCAACTTGTTATTATTTTGTTGTGAAGTTATATTTTTAGATTGTGTTGCACTTCATATGCCATTGATCATTGCCATGTTCCATTGTCGTGAGTTGTTATCCATGTTCTTAGGGACATAAGATGAATTATTCATGATTTCTATATGGTGTGTTATGAGTATTTGGTCAAGTTTTATACTTTGTTGTAGTTCTATGATGGTAATATACGAGCGTCGACTAAAAGCCCATAGGGTTGCACCTTAGCGTAGAAAATAGAGGAGGGATGGACGAAATGATATAAAATGTGTCCCAAAATTTGGAGTCGCATTAGGGGTTCTTGATCAGGGACCCCTAAACATTTAAGTATTGGTTACACATTTATGTCTTAAGAATCTTTTGATTGCGCATGAAACTAGTCAATAGGGTGTAATTGCGTGTGTATACATATGCATCTATTTTAGGCTCCGTTCAAATGAAAATAAAACTTGACAAGATATCCATGCTGTCGGAACGTTTGTTTCATATAAGCACATAGTTGAGACTGCCTTTTTGCTGCATAGAAGATTGGGATTTCTAAAAAGAGTTTTTTACTTTACTTTCTTTTAAATCTATTAGTTCTTAATTTTTTTTGCAAATCATAAAATTGAAAATACAAAACTTTGCATCTTTAATTGTTTTACTTGTTAAATACACTAACCAATTCCTTCATCTCCTCGTGGATTCGATTCATTACTTATCGAAAGGTTATAATTGACCCCCTACACTTTTTTGGCCTCCGTGCCCTCAACAAGGCAAACGAAACCCAAGAGTGTTGTCATCACCGGAATCGACATATGTCGAGTAGAACTTCCGTTCGAAGAAACCACGCCTATGTCAGAAACATCATTAACACGCCT
Source organism: Avena insularis (assembly GCA_023614405.1). Lineage (NCBI taxonomy): Eukaryota > Viridiplantae > Streptophyta > Magnoliopsida > Poales > Poaceae > Avena > Avena insularis. The sequence continues at coordinate 340,029,865 of CM042689.1, read as the reverse complement.
CATCCACCAGAACCACACCAAACTATGCATATACCTCGTCGGCGCAACATCGACATCCAGTCACCTTCATCAAGCCAGTACAAACAGCATCACCTAGGAGCCCATGTTGGACGGCGTCACCATAGGCACACCACTCGTCCGCTAGGTGAGCCTTAATGTCGCCTCATCCATCAGCCGCTAGAAATGACCACTAGCTAGCCAGCCCTACTGTTCGAGCTTCAGATATTAGTAGTAACGTCACCTCCGTTGGTCCTCCGACCGAGCCAGAGACCTCTGTTGGTCCTCTACGTGACCCGAGGCAAAGTTGTTGGCCCCATGTGCTAGATCCACCATCATCGAACGACCTCCTCACCTTGATGTCTGTCACCGCCGCAACCCAGGGTCGACGCAAATTCACTCTAACACCCGCTTGAGCTTGGTCGGCTTCATTGATGCAACGAGAGCCCCACATTGCGACATGTAGAAGGTCCGTCTACACTGGCCACCGCATGGGGTTTTCTCGGTGGAATCCACCGCCCGACGGCTAGGAAGGAACCAGAGGAGGGGCGGGTTTAAGGCCCACTTCTTTTCGGCTTCTAGGAGGACTTCTCTAGGAAGCTGCCCTCCCCAGCTTCTCCTAGAAGACCACTTTCAAAAAATATTTTTGCTTTCACATTTAGTCTTTCCAATACTAGTCTATATCTATCTCTACTATCTAATTTTTGTTACGGTGGTTTTCCTTTTCTTTGTCTTCGCGTCGTCCGTCATATCGTCCGCCCCGTTTTGGAAAAAATAGCGATTGGGCAGTTCAGATGGAAAAGAACTCCAACCGGTGATGTCCTGAACTCGAACAACAAACTGAACTCAATTGGGAAAGAAAACCACCGCCGCTCTCTCTCCTCACTTCCTCGGTGATTCCCCATCGTGCGTGTTCGCCTGCGCCGCCCTTCTCCCGCGACCTCCCGATGCCTCCCTCCTTCTCAATCTCTCAGACCCGACCTCCTCCTCCATGGGCTGGGATTATGCGCCGCCGACTAGGGTAGTGCACCTTCGCTTGCCGATGATGGACATACCGGGGATCCGCGGCGGCGAGGAGATGGTCGGTTCCATACGGGGACGCCTAGGTCTGGATGAGGTCGGAGGCTGGTGGTGACGGAAAGATGACCTGGGAGGAGGAGTTTCTCTTTGCATTGTGAAAGAGCTATATTTATGACCTGCTCCTTGCACTACCTGATCTTAAAATCTGAATTTAGTGGTGTTGTACAAGATTTCATAGGTTCACCGTACTACGATCCACTTTTTTCGTTGACTTCACTATGTTTCTAGGAAGCAATGAACTGTTGTAGGAATCTGTAGAAAACTGTCAAAGTAGCAGTTGAGCAGAAAAGCTACCTCTCCTGGTCTTGGATTGCCTTTCTGAACTTTGTCTTCTACCTGTGTGTATACCTCTGCCTATTTTGGATTGCCTTTCTGAACTTTGTCTTCTACCTATGTATATACCTCTGCCTATTTTGAATTGCCTTTCTGAACTTTGTCTTCTACCTGTGTATATACCTCTGTCTATTTTGGATTGTCCTTTTAAAATTCATATTGAAAAATATGTGCTATGCAACATGTATATGTGTATATTGTGAGTAACTTGGAATGATGCTCTGAAACTCCTGTTTTCTTGGAGTGCTAGGCTTTGCATAATCAAATTAATGTTGGTTACTTGGTATTTTAAGATCTAGGAGTCGAAACTTTTGTATCTTTCACTTTATTGTATTTGTTAAATTATATTTCACGTGGAGCTTCAAACTACTATAATACCCCTGTCTACAAAATGAAAGCATGAAAGTTAATTTTATGAGAGTATATGTTTATGAGACCTGTTATCTACGACAAAATAATGAAAACTAAATCATAGTTTCGTTGAGGTTAGAAATATGACGAAGAGAAAGGTACATGTTAGTTAGTTTCATGAAAACTATAGTTACAAATAAAGTTTCACAACCACTCATGTAATAGAATGCCCCGACTCGTGGCAACGCACGGGCATTTAGCTAGTCTATCTACTAATAAAGCACGAAGTGTTTCTCCCGGTCCAACATTTTTTTTGACCACTTTGCCCCTAACAGTTTAGATGTATTACCCACCATGCCACACATAAGTCACGTAATTGCTAAAATCAAACGTACCGACCGACCTGTTAAAAACATGAGCGCACCTCTCTCCCCCGCTCCCATCTCTTTCCAAATTACAGACCGATCTAGGTTTGTAGCCGGCATTATATTCCTCCCTTGACGTGATTTCTGCTCCGGTCTGCTCCCTACACGGTCACGTCGCCAACGCCACGCAGTCACCTGCGGTCCTCCACCTCTCGGTGCCACTCAAGAACCAGCAGCTCGCCCTACATCCTGCATATACAGTCGTTAGCGTCCTCGCCTCCGTTCAATAGCGCCACGTCGCCGTCACTAGTGCAGACCCCCCCCTCTAACACCGGTTTGGAGGGCCCTCTAACAGCGGTTGTAGAACCGCTGTTGAGGGTTCGGTGTTAGAGGGGGGGCCCTTTAACACCGGTTCTTATATGAACCGGTGTTAAAGGGGCGCGACGTGGGCTGCCAGAGCTCAGCCCCCAACCGGTGTTAAAGGTTCTGCGCGACGGAAAAGAGATAAATCTCTGGCGCGCAGAAAACGGCCTAAATCTGCCATGCAGAGTTACGCCGCCTGCTCAGGCGATTTACGGATGGGGGAGGAATCGATCGGGAACGGTATACACATACATCGTCATCGGTACATACGAGTACATGAATAATTAAGCAACTATTATTATACACAAACATCGTCATTGTGTGGTATTCTCCGTAAACGTTGAAGCATCAAGTACAAGACAAACACGTTCAAGCATATATACAAAGTTCATTTTGGTGGATATCTAAAGAGTTCTCCGCCAGGCGTGACGACCTCATCAAGTATGAACCCCGCCAATTCCTCTTGAATGGCTCGTATGCAGTCAAATGGTAGGAGTTGGTCCCGCATCCGTTCGATCTGAATATATATGAAGAATGGGGTCAATATATATATAAGAATAAAACTCAACACAATTGATGGTAATAAAATAATATTGTGGACTTTGTTTACTTACTCTAAGTTGTTCTAGTGCGGCTTGGCCCGTCGCACATATCGTGTTGTGAATGAACTCGCAAACATAGTATCCACATAAGTTATTGTCGGGTCCCTGATACGCGCACTTTACGAGAATAGAGAGTTCAATTAAAATAATAATCAATAAAGCATGATATAATGAAATTGGAAGCAGAATCAAAGAGATACGCAGACCTAGCTAGCTAGTATTACTTACATTTTGGTCTACAAATTTTAGTTCTTCTGACCATTCACCCACGGTCCTGCCCGTGAACCTTTTCCAAACCCTGTCCGGCAAAGAAAATGGATAAAGGAGTAATTAATTACTTGTTGACACGAAAGTTGCCGGTCTAGTGTGATAATATGATTGAAATTACCTCTGGAGCATCTCTCTAAAGTCTGCCCATAGCTCTTTTTCTTTTCGTAACGAGTCCGTGACAAGGACTTTTCCTGAGTCGGGTTGAATGACTAGCAGAATAAAGTGGAACCTACGCAGGCATAACTCATCATCATTTACAATTAACATCGAGTAAGCAAATGTAATGTGTACAAGAGAGGGTAACAGTACTCACGAGAAGTTGTAAGGCAATAGTATTTCCCTTTTGGTTTGTTGTCTCAGTAAAGACCTTAGCAAGTAATCTTCTGTTTGCCCAGGTTTGGTTCTTACCACTTCTTCATGAACTCTATTTGGGTCAACGAGCCCAATGTCAAAAGGGCCTCCTTTCATGCATTCCATAACCTTTTTCCTGCATAATAGTATATACATATATGGTGAGCATATATATACATGCAATTAATGAAGTGAATGAGATGAGATATAAATTACAGAAATAGTACTTACACACAATAAAGGCTGATGGCAGCTTTGTCGAGTTCCTTCTGATTGAATAGAAAATGCAAGTCTTGAATGTTGAAGTCGATCTCGTCGTCTTCGCACAAGAAAATCTGATCCCTTATATGCGCCGTGATCCATTCTTTCTTTCTCGTCTTGCAGAAATCAAGGTACCACTTGTGCAATCTTCGCATCTTTGTTGGTAGATTCTTGAGCTCCTCTTTCTTGACGAGATTCTTCCCATACTTCTATGGCTGTATGGGGTTGGCATTGCATTTGGGCAAGTTGTCTCCCATACTTCGAAGATGGTGTCCTGGCCAACAAGTACAAATGATCCCCAACAGTGGTGTTATTCGTGAGAAGTCTTTGCAGCCAGCCGCCAAAACTCGCCATGTGTTCACTTATAATCCATTCATCAGACTGTCCCGGGTGTTTGAGACGTATTAAATTCTTGTGTTCATTGATATACGGGGCAACCAAGATAGATCTTTGTAAAACCGTGTAGTGTGCTTGATTGAGAGAATGTCCGTCCCTACATATCATTGCTTTACATCCTAGGGTGCCTTTTCCACGCAGTCTCCCCTCATGTTGTGATTCTGGAACACCAATCGCCTTAAGGTCAGGAATAAAATCAACACAGAACTCAATGACCTCCTCTGTTACATAGCCCTTGGAGATGCTTCCTTCTGGCCTAGCACGGTTATGAACATATTTCTTTAAGACTCCCATGTACCTCTCAAAGGGGAACATATTGTGTAGAAATATAGGACCGAGAATGGCAATCTCTTCCACTAGGTGAACCAGGAGATGCGTCATAATATTGAAGAAGGATGGTGGGAACACCAACTCAAAGTTGACAAGACATTGGGCCACATCTGTTTGTAACCCTGGTAGGCTTTCTGGATCGATTACCTTCTAAGATATTGCATTGAGGAATGCACATAGCTTCATAATGGGTACTCGAACATTTTCAGGTAGAAGCCCCCTCAATGCAATCGGAAGCAATTGTGTTATAATCACGTGGCAGTCATGAGACTTCAGGTTTTGGAATTTTTTCTCTGCCATATTTATTATTCCCTTTATATTCGACGAAGCAGACGGAGGGCCTTGATCTTTTCGGACATTCAAAAAATATTTCCTTCTCTGCTTGGTAAGAGCGTAGCTGGCAGGAGTTAAGTGGCATCGTTTACCCTTCTCGTTCTCAGGATGCATAGGCTCTTCAAGGGCTTTCAGACGTTGCTGGTCCTGCCGTGCTTCCGGTGTATCTTTTGTCTTCCCATACACTCCTAGAAAGCCTAGCAGGTTCACGCAAACATTCTTCGTCACGTGCATCACGTCGATTGAAGAGCGGACCTCTGAGACTTTCCAATAGGGTAGGTCCCAAAATATAGATTGCTTCTTCCACATGGTCGCGTGTCCGGCATCGTTATTCGGAACAGATAGACTGCCAGGACCTTTTCAAAAGATTACTTCTAGGTCATTGACCATACCAAATACCTCCTCACTGGTACGGAGGACAGGCTTCCTCCGGGGTTCTGCCAGACGTTTGAAATGTTTGCCTTTCTTTCTTACTGGATGCAGGTTCGGAAGAAATCGGCGATACCCTAGGTACACAACCTTCTTACATTTATCCAAATATACACTTTCAGTCTCATCTAAACAGTGTGTGCATGCATTGTATCCCTTGTTTGTTTGCCCTGAAATGTTACTAAGAGCAGGCCAATCATTGATGGTTACGAAAAGCAATGCTCGTAGGTCAAATGGCTCTCCTTTGTGCTCATCCCACATACGTACACCTAGTTTGGCCCACAGCTGTAAAAGTTCTTCAACTAATGGCCTTAGGTACACATCAATGTCGTTGTCGGGTTGCCTCGGGCCTTGGATGAGCACTGGCATTATAATGAACTTCCTCTTCATACACAACCAAGGAGGAAGGTTATAGATACATAGAGTCACAGGTCAGGTGCTGTGACTGCAGCTCTGCTCACCAAAAGAATTCATGCTGTCTGTACTTAGACCAAACCTTAAGTTCCTTGCATCACGTGCGAAGTCCGGGTACTCTCGCTCGACTTTTCTCCACTGTGACCCATTAGCGGGGTGTCTCAACATCGTGTCTTTCTTACGGTCTTCCATGTGCCATCGCAACAACTTGGCATGCTCTTTATTTCTGAAGAGACGTTTTAATCGTGGTATTATAGAAGCATACCACATAACCTTGGCAGGAACCTTCTTCCTAGGGGCCTCGCCTTCAACATCGCCAGGATCGTCTCGTCTGATCTTATACCGCAGTGCAGTGCATACCGGGCATGCATCCAAATTCTCGTACTTCTCACCGCGGTAGAGGATGCAGTCATTAATGCAGCATGTATCTTCTGCACGTCTAATCCTAGAGGGCAGACAACCTTCTTTGCTTTGTACGTACTGTCGGGCAACTCATTATTTCTTGGAAAAAGATTCTTCATTTTTACCAACAACTTTGAAATGCGCTGTCAGTCACACCATTCTCTGCCTTCCATTGCAGCAAATCCAGTGTGGTACCTAGCTTTTTGTGGCCATCTTCGCAAGTTGGATACAACAATGTTTTGTGATCCTTTAACATCTGCTCCAGCTTCTCCTTCTCCTTTTCAGTTTCACATTCTTCCTTTGCATCAGTAATGGCCCGACCAAGATCATCATCAGCGGGCCCATCTGCTGCCTCTTGATCTTCATTATCTACCCCTGTTGCAGTATCATCATATTCAGGATACATATTATGATAGTTGTTATCATCCTCTTCTTCTTTGTTGTCTTCCATCACAACCCCTTTTTCTCCGTGCTTGGTCCAACAATTATAGCTGGGCATGAAACCGGATCGAAGCAGGTGGGCGTGAATGGTTCTGGTATTTGAGTAGTCTTTCTTGTTCTGACAGTGAACACACGAACAACACATAAAACCATTGTGATCACGGTTTCAATTAGCCACAACGATGAAATTTTGGAGGCCCGTAATGCACTCGGAAGTGCGGCGGTCACCGTACATCCATTGCCGGTTCATCTGCATTAATAATATATCAAAAATTAATAGGGAGATGACCATTTATATATAGTACATCAATGACACATGAAAGGATAGTTGCCGACCTCGACCGAGAAAGAAAGAGCAACGAGAAAACTTATTTTGAGCTCTCGGGCATTTCACCGAACACCTCTTGTGCATATAAAAAAACACAAACTAGCACTCTTCACACCCTCTTGCTAGGCTCCAAAATGAGATAGTGAAAAAATGGAAGAGTTGGGTGTGGGTTGCGGTGTCTTATATAGCCCCACCTTTAACACCGGTTCAAGCCATGAACCGGTGTTAAAGGGGGGGCTGCGCGGGCCACTGTTGCAGGGTCCTTTAACACCGGTTCGTGGCACGAACCGGTGTTAAAGGGGGCTCCTTTTTTGCCGCACGGACCACGCTGGTACGCCCCCCCCCCCTTTAACACCGGTTCGTAGAAGAACCGGTGTTAAAGCCCTTTTTCAGGATCAACAAAAAGCCTCGTTTCCACTAGTGCGTCCTCCTATACAATGTCCTCGCCGTCGCTTGTCTTCAAGACACCGTCCTCTCCAACTTGTAGCCGACCATCACCAAGTATGTAGTCTCTCCGTCCGGTGCTTGTCTTGTCTTGGTACATGTTTCACCCCACATGCATGTATAGATCAGCTAGCTACCTGCTTATGATCCACCTGCTAAATAGACTGCTTAGCTATGCACGGTATTCGTTGTTCCTTGCAAGTATTATTATAAACTTTATACTTCCTCTACATGGAATCGCAAGCTGCTGGTGGTCTACTCGTGGAGCAGTACATCTGCAAGAGGCTCAAAATCCTTGATGTTGACAGATATTGTAGAGCATATAGTGTTTTGAAACATAGTCGCAAATTCGCAATGATATGCTCCTTACGATTGAGTCTCGGCATAAGTTAAAAATTGTTGATAAGTTTCTTTTTCCCATTCAAATAGGTTCCTAATTATTGATAAATATATTTTTATTAAAAAAGGTTTGTAGATTGATTCCATGAATAATTATCGCAGGATCATATAACACTCCATGAATCAGATTTTGAACCAGTTTGGTATACTCCGGACAGATTGAGGACGACCGCGGGCTAGCGCAGCCATGAACCCGACAAGCATGACCTCCACACAAGAAGTCCGATACGAGGTTTACTCTGATCCTTTTTAAGTAACTGAAGTGAATTTCGATGATAAATTCACTTAGTCCCTTCACTAAAAACTGATTTGAGTAGTGAAATTCGCAAGGATCTAAAAAAATATTTAGTTTTTATAAAATACTAGCAAAATGCCCGCGCGTTGCAGCAAAAGGAGAAACAATATGCTTATATACCTTTTCTTTGGATGAACACATGTCCATCGCAGACCAAAAGGAGCTAAAAACGTGTGCGATACCAAGCTCGTACTCGTCGTTTCTACTCTGGTGTAGCATGGATGTGCTTTACACATACGATTTTGATTCACTCGTGCAAACTATAGCCAGCATGTACAGATGAACCATCGATCCCTCGCTTCATATTATCATCAATGACCACGTCCTGTTTAAGAGAACCACCACTGACCAGCTTAATACCGCGAGAATTGCTGCCGCGATATTTGTGTCGTGCCTGTGCCCAAACTATTGAGAGAATAATTTAGTATATGTGTGGGTGCAATAGCACAAAGTACAATCGCATGAAATATCATTGAAATATGACATGCCCAAAGTTGCAGAATTAGTATCTATGTTCACTGATAATTTAGATGTTTTCAAAGATTACTACGTAACACTTTATTCATTAACAATGTTCCAGTAAAATCCATCTGCAATAAAATCATGTAATTTGTAGTAGCATGTGGATAGACACTCGTGCTATTATCACGAGATGTATTAACAATGGATTAATCTTTTTTTATTGGTATATGAATTAATCAGTTAAATGAAAATAAATGAAAAAATACCATGTGTCTTGTAAACAAACATGGCATGGGCACAACCCGGTACAAAAAAGGTCTGATCTATTTTGAGCAAGAAGTTCTTAATCTAACTAACTAATGTCGGTCTAAGCCGTGACCCAGGCCTGCACCGCACGTAACACACGCACCGCTTCACGCCACCAACCCTGTTGTAGCTTTGCAAAAACGCTCCTGCGCCGCCGAGAAGAAACGCCATCAGGTCCACACGCGCCTGCCTCTTCCTTCCCGAGCTGGATACAAAGTATCTGCACGCCATCGTGTTCCTCCCCTGTAGTGCCGCGCCGCCAGGGTACCCCCATGCGCGCTTGAGGCCAGCGTGCTCCACCCGCCGCAAGGTCGCGTCCCATCTCCCGTGCTCCACACCGCCTCAAGGTCCGGTGTCGCCTGAAGCTTCCAACGCCCAGCAGCCAGCGACAGCGTGTCCTCATCGTCAACCTCAAGCCTTGCCGGCCATCTTCCCCCGCCTGCCACGGTCGACCGCAACCGACCCGCCGAGAAGAAACGACATCAGGTCCACACCGCTCCTGCGCCGAGCACTGCCCTCCCCCCTTGCAGGGCCGCCGTCCCTGAGCGTTTCTTCTTCGCCAGCATGTGGCCCGTCTTCGTCGTCGTCGTGCGTCCCTCCTTCCGCTTCCCTCTGAGCGCCGCCTCTACTCCCTTCCCTGCCACTCGTCTTCTCTCTCTGCCATTGCCGTTCGTTGTATTTCATTGAGATTCTATTGCTTGGCTTGTTGGTTGTCAATCTGCCTAAGTATACAAACTGGTATATTTTTGTTTAACAAAACGAGGTGGTACTATTAAATATACGCAAACTGAGTTCTTCGCGTGCAAACGGAGCAAACTGAGTTCTTCGCGTGCCAACGGATCAGAAACTTTTTGCAGGCACACTAGGCCGGCCCAATCCCACTGATGACCCTCTTTTTCTACCGATCGATCCAGGGCAGAGGGCTACGTCTGTTTTTTCTGACTTAGCGGTGGCGTTGATTGTAATATGTAGTTTGGTGGAAGGGCAAATCTGTCCAAAAAAATGTTGGACCGGGAGAAACACTTCGTGCTTACGCACGGGCAATTTTCCTAGTTTGGAAAAAAAAAACAATTTTTAGAGTAAGGTTCTGGCAAAAGCTAGGCGAGGGTAGCTTTTTTTTTTTTTTTTTAAAGCAGGGGAGGGTAGTTTTTAGGAGAGCTTCTCCAAGAAGCTGAAAATAAGTGGACCTAAAATTGGACTTGTAGTATTTTCATTCTTTTACGCTCTTGGGCTAAGGAGGCGGCCCAGGTCGCCCCAATCGTGGCTGCGCCCCGTCGTTCTCCACTCCGCCACTCCCTCCTCCTCCTCCTCCTCCTCTTCCTTCCCCTTCTCCTTCTCCACCAAGCCTCTTCCTGGCGACGGCGAGGAGCAGCAGTTCCACATCTACCACATCGGTTTCGGAGGTGAAGTAGGCCTCATTCTCTTCCTCCAATGGGAAAAAGAGCAGCCTCGTTTTCCTTAGCGCCTGCATAACTATATTTCGTTTCGATTCTCGTGTTCTCGCGACCAACTTCTCCGGGATGTCTACACGAACGATTCGCCCCCAAGGCCCCAACGATCCTGTTTCCTCGAGTAGCGCTTTCCCATTCTTGAGTAGCTTTAAGGTTCTAGTATTACGGTGTTGATTTTGTGGTCTGAGTTGGCCTCGGTGTGTGGATTGCTGAGTTATGATCCGAACATTTCTCCGGATTTGTTTTTGTTTTCCATCAGTACTTGTAGTCAAGTCGATTCATATCATATATGTTTGCATCTTGTAGACTTACAGAAGCCACATTGTAGTACTTCTCTTATGGTGATTCCTTTGCCCTGTTTCGCTAGGGTTTCTTATGTTTAAATCACTTTTTCATTTATTTATTCATTTTTGCATCATACTCCAATCTCGTTGCTGATGGCAAATCCTATTGAGATGTAACCACATCTATTTCATTGAATATGAGTTTTTTTCTGATTTTTCCATATACACCATATAGTGGCATTAATATTGGAACTCACATTAGCATTTTTATTATTCCTTTATCCAAACTCAGCACTTGATTCCAAATAACTGTTAATATATACACGAAAAATAGAAGAAATTTCTTCTCAAATAGCTTTACAGGCTACACAAATGATACTCCCTCTGACCCATATTAGTTGACTTAGATTCATCTAGATACGAGTGTATCTAGTCAATTTTTAGTGCTAGATACATCCGTATCTAGACAAATTTGAGTCAACTAATATGGGTCGGAGGGAGTAGCTTTTGTCACAAAAAACGCAAAACTCGGAAATTTCAACAAGTTAATACTCCTGTCTAGTAAGCAAATTATGATGGGAAGGTTACCTTAGTCCGCAAGGTTTCAGGCTTTCAAACTAATGGTGAAAAAAATAATATTTGGCATTCTTAAGATTCTCTGTTTGTGGGATTAACATATAAACGATACAAAAGATTGATCACTATTTCTGTTCTGTCTTGACGCTGACGTTGCAGCTTCATCTATATGTAGAGCATAAGCTTCAAGCTATCAAGGCCAAAATGGGTTCAGCTGAGGACGAGTTCACCCCACTTTCTCAGTTAAAATATGGGATGGGAAAATGTAAAGTGCGGGTGCGCATCTCGCGGTTATGGGAATCCTTTAATCCAAAAAATGACATTTTGTTCGGCCTCGACAGCATTCTGATCGATGATCAGGTGATGCACTCCCTACCTTAAGTTATGCACCAAACGGATGAGGAGAGCTGATTCTTGTAGTTGTTTTCCACTTGTAGGGTAAAACTATGCAGGCCCGTGTACATCCTGGCGATATAGAGCTGTTTGAAGAGCAGCTGGTTGAGGGGAAGGTCTATACATTATCAGATTTTACAGTTGATGTTATGAGGGAAGACTACATGAGCTGTAGCAATGAGTGGACTATGTACTTTCAACGGCAGACGGTGGTCACTGAGATGGAAGGGGATCTTGATTCGATACCCCTCCACAGCTTTGAGTTTGTTAATTTTAAGGATCTCCGTCCCAGGTGCGACGACAACAGCTTATTGACAGGTAGATTTATTTGGGACAGAAAATTTGATAAGAGTTAGACCTGCCACATGTATATTTCGTTCTTTTTCTGGCATGTGCTGATATAAATTATGCAGATGTTCTGGGCCACATAGTATATGTTGGGGAGCTGCAGGAGTTCTCGAAGAAGTCCCGTCATATGGAAATTTTCAATGCAAGAATTCGAGATTTGAGGTAACGGAATACAGCTCTTGCTTTTGGATGATTGATGTGCCTTGATAACTCCTCACTAGTGGAGTTACTATTTACAGAGGAAGGGATCTGAGTGTCACACTGTATGGAGATATTGCCTGTGGTTTTGCTGAGGATATGCTCGAGAAAGGCCTAGAACCCTCAGTTGTTGCTGTCTTTGCAGGGATGCGCGTTGAATCCACGCATTCAGGTTAATCCTTGACCCTTTAGTTGTGTGATATTGCCGAATTATATTCCTTTCTTTAATTGTAAAACTTTATTCTGTGTATCATTTGACACAATCATAGTTTGTACTGAAATTATTTGGTGCCATTTGTTCTAAAGTTGTGATCTCTTGGTGTTATAGTTTGCTCTACAACATCTTCAAAGTACTATCTAAATTTGGATACACCAGAGGTGCAGGAATTCCGTGAGAAGTGAGTGGACTTGATTAATCTATACCCACATTGATGATTGATCAGCTTTACGGCTAACTGGTTTGTGTGCATGCAGTTTGCGCATTCAGCAAGCAAACCCTGTTCCGATAAAAAGCCCAGCTGAGAAGTTAGCAGAGAGTTGGAGAACAATCGAACAGATAAAAAGCCTCGACCCAGAGGAGTACGACGAGGTAAATTGAGTTGCTGCTCTTCTGGTGATGTGCAAAGCTTGTCTGCTCTACTCACATATTTATCTTCACTTGCAGGATACCATGTTCTTGTGCAGGGTCTCCCTGCTTGATATAGATTGCAGCAGTGGTTGGTGTTACGCTGGATGCGAATTCTGCCAGAAGTCAATGGGCAGGAACCCAAGAAAATACAGGTGCAGCCGATGTGGCCCAGTTAAAAAGCCAGTTCAAATGTAAGGACCCGGCAACTCTGTGCTGCCATTGCCAGACTGATGTTTTCAATGTATACTTGTTTCTCAATTCGTGAGTCGCTAATTAGGACACTTCTGTTCTGTGCATGTAAGGTACAAGCTGAAGGCGAAGGTGCAAGATGCTACCGGCATAATGAACCTGATGATCTTCTGTGACGTGGCGGAGGAGCTGGTCGGTGTCTCCGCTGAGGAGCTCGTTGATGAGATCGAGGATGATGATGATTGGTACACCCTGCCCGAAGAAATTGAGGATCTTCTTGGCTCTACTCACACCTTCCAAGTCTTTGACAAGTACGGCTGCAGGAGCTTCTCGGTGAATTCGATCATGGACCATGTTAGCGTCCCAGTCCCATTCGCTGCTGCCAGCACTACTCAACCCAAGGAGGAGCCTGACCTTGAGGACAGTGTTAGACTGGCCCCAACCACGATTAAATGCAAGGAGGAGCCTGACCTGGACGACAGTGTTAGCCTGACCCCAACCCCAACTACGACTAAATGCAAGGAGGAGCCTGACCTTGAGGACAGAGTCAGTCTGACCCCAACTATGACTAAATGCAAGGAGGATCCCGACCTTGATGACAGTGTTAGCTTGACCTTGAGCCTGGCCCCAACCACGACTCAGTGCAAGGAGGAGTCTGTTCCTGAGGGCATCGCTCCCACGGCAGAAGCAAGGTCGAAGACCGTTACACTCCAGAAGCCTGCCAAGCGGCTGCGAGGGGACGACTGGATGAACTGACGGATCGGGCCATTCTGTGAATCGTCTTAGTGAGTTAGTGTATCTAGGCTTATGCATCCTCTAGGGTTTCTCCTTCTACCCCGGAACAGCTGTATCTACTGCCGTGACTCGATCTAGTTTAAGTGCTTGGTAACAGACCTGAACCGTGTAACCTTTTGAACACCGTTTGCCTTATCACTGTCAATGGATAGCGGGATTCGCCCAGGCGACCAGCTCGATATGGTGGCTTATGGCAATTTTGAACTGTATCTTACTTCGCCCAATTCAAGCAATCGATCCGCAAGGATGGCTTTGGCATTTTTTAAGAGGGAATTCAGTGAGCTTTATTAACTTAAACTGCCAGTATTACAATCAGCAGAGTCTGCGTCAAAGAAAAACTACAGCCAAGTCAATGTGGCACCACAGCTGCACGCAAGTACGTGCACACATCCATGGACTCATGTGCCAACGAGTTAGCTGAACATCGAGCAAAGCAAACTGCAGAGTTTCACTGAGGATTGGAGGAAGGCTTTGGCCTTGTGTTCTTGACCCTAGTGTTCCTTGTGACAATTTCCGTGAAGGCAAGTTTAACTCCAGGTCATGCATACTCATTATGAAGTAAACACACATGCTGAATGGTACAACACCAATGCTGAAGCACAAACTAATCACTGGGTCAAAGACAGCAGCTCAGGAGAAGGGAACCAGGGTCATCTCAAACTGGGGAACGATACACATAGTAGAGTAGCATCTCGACTTAACAGGACCAAAATCTGACAAGGCATAGTCTTCGCCAATACGATCACAAGTTATCTCAATTTAAAGAGTGCGCTGTAAACACAAAGGAACCATATACTCCTTAAACATCTAAAAGCCCCTCATACTGTCTACTCCATGCTTGCCAGCCAAGATGAAACATCAATCTAAGACCTGGGCTTCTCCTTCTTCTCCTTGAAGAGGGCGAGCAGAGACACACCGGATACCTTGACGACCTTGAACCGGACACCAGGAATATCTCCCACGGCGTGCCCCTTACGACCGAATCCAGCAATCAACACCTCGTCCTGGATAACAGGAGAAAAAAGAAGAATTGAGTACATATGGCAGGGCAAGCATTTGGAAAGTACAGGACGGAGAACATACGTTTTCCTCGATGAAGTTCAAGCAACCATCATTGGGCACGAAGGCAGCAATCTTCTTTCCATTCTTCACAAGCTGCACACGGGCACACTTACGGATAGCAGAGTTAGGCTGCTTGGCCTCAATACCACTGCAACAAACAGAGTCGTCACATATTAGCTTCACCATATAAAACATGGGTAAGGAAACCATAATGTGCATTCCAACATACATCTTCTCCAAAACAATGCCCTTGGCGTGAGATGACCCGGCGAAGGGCTTCTTCCACTCATTACCCAAGTGGCTCTTCTTGTATGCCTTGTCAGCCCACCTCTGGTTCCTGCGGTGGGTCTTGAGCTTGCGCCCAGCTCCCATACCACGTGTCTTACTGAAATGGGATTAATCCACGGTTAAAACACAACAGAACAACATACCAAGCATCAGAACAGCTGAACATTTGATTCGTAAGCATAATGCTAATATCTAGCAAAATACTGGATGCCCTGCAGAAGTAACAAATGCAAATAATATGAATGCAGCAACAGATGGCAATGGGACAAAACATAGCTAAAGGAATGGCTACAGATTTATAGGGCAACAGTCTTGCAAAAAATAAATGTGCTAAACTTTCTTATCAATAGACAGAACAACGTTACCATCCCCTACATGTCCAAATGATTCATTATACATCATAAGTTAGCGGAAGCAGATGCACTACTCAATTAAGGAAGATCTCTGGATCAAAGTGTATGCTACCATGCATAACCCCCAAGATCCAAGATTTGGACCAAGGAGTATATTACTACACAGCAGCAACGAATTAATGTCGCTTATGAATATGTTTAGTACTGACGTTGTATAATCTGATCAGCACTTGACCGTCCATAAGCTTGGCTTCACGACAATAGTTTCCTAAACTAAGCAAAAACAGCGATAAAGCTCGCGCCAGCGACATGCCCCTAAATCCCGCAGAATTCATCGGAAGAGACTAGACCATTCCAGAACGCTAACTCTAGGCATGAAACAACCATGAAGAATCCGTCGTAGGAGTGTGACGGCGAGCTTACCCCATGTTGACGGAAGGACTGGGGAGATCTCCGAGGTGGCGGCGGCAGCAGCGGCGAGGGAGCGAGAGCTGGGAGCGGCGGCGGCGGCAATAGAAGGGAGGGGTAGAGGAGGGGAGGCGGGGCTCTTTATATGTGGTGCCTAGGGTTCTTGTGGGGCCTATTGCTTTGAGATCCGTGGAGGCTGATGCAGCTACGGTCCAGATGCGGAGGGGGTATTGAGGGGGCTGAGGCTGGCTGAGGGATACGGAGGCTAGAGTGCTGGACCTGGTCTGCCACGTCATTGACATTTTGTAAGCCTTGTAGACGTTTGGACCCACAAAGGCACAAACCAAGCTCGAGCGTTTTTTGCTCTTATTTCTTTTATGGCTACTTGATTAATTTTCTCGTTTCTCTCTTTATTTTATCGGGTATCTTTTTCTTTCTAAAACTGACTTTAAATTTTTGCTAATTTAAATCCCATGGTTTCAAAGCCTCTTCATGTGGATAACTTCTCATGTTTTCATCCATGCTCGTACTGTTGAGATAGTAGAGTAGTGTTGCAACATGGTAGCCTCTTGGTATAACAACTTGACTGTAACCGAGTGCAGTGGCGGAGCTTGCTAAAAAAGGATGGGCGGGCCAGTAGGCTGAAAGAGATTAAAGTGGGTTGTTAGTGAGCTGAATTCACAAGTATATAGACAGAAAATCTTTTAGAATGGGTGTGCCATAGCCAAGTTTTGCCACTGACCGAGTGATCATTAATTCTTGAAAGGCAACCGTTCATATAGCTCATAGTACTAAAATTAACATTGATTGCTAAGTTCATACGACGTAAAACTTACTGAGAAAATATGTGATATCGTGTTTGTGACAATATCTCAGTTTCATAAAGTAGGTGCTATTTAGCTGTGTACGAAAATATTATTTCCTGGCATATAGTTACAACATCTCTAGCAACACAAGAAAAATGGATAATGGTGAGTACAAGAAGTTAAAGGTTCAATGTTCACTTTATTAGTATGGGGAGTACATTAAACTATTTGCAATTAAGGCTCATTCTACAAGCCTCCAACTCAATTCACAATATGTTGAACAATAATGAATATGAATTAGATGAATGGTTTAGATCAAACAAACTCATAGAACATAGTTACTTATGTTTTGGATTATCTATAACACCTTTCCCGGTGTTCGGATATACCAAATGGGTATATACTGCCGACATGCAAAGGGATAAATCACGCCGTAAGTGGATTTTGGTGCTAATGAAAAATTGAGTTAGGGAGCTAACATGTTCAAAAGTTTATACTCAAGTATTAGTTTCGATCGAGGTGGAAACAAGATGAATGGTTACCACTACATAGGAATTTCAAGAAGTGTGTGTCTTACATTTTCGAACCTATTCTCTTACCGGTTTCGAGACGTAGAATGTCGTACTACTAGGAGGGGCCAAAGCTTATGAAAGTTGAGGTTTGAATTCTACATACACATCCTACCATTTTCCAGCAAAAACCCCATCCTATCTTGCCAAGGTTTGCCACTCTTCTTTGTTGCATCTTTGGATTGTCTGAGACGTAGGTTCAAAATGGGTCTGATATTGTTGGGACACAGTTAGACGCAGTTTCGGACGATCCATCTGTGTGGCTGCAAACAATTTCCTCTTAGAACCCAAGCCGGACAATGTGTAGACGAAATCACGGACACGTGTATCCTCCAACATGCCAGTTCATCCAACATTATCAGCTTCATCCAACTTGATAGATTCCTGCCCAATAACCATTTCTTTGGGGACCATATAAAAGGCTTTCTTCTACCTTGGCAAAGCCTCATTTTTTCATATCCCTTTGAGCCCCTCCATTTTTTAGCTTTGGTCCTTTGATTCATCCACTCAAACTTGCAATCTCAAAGGGAAAAGAGAGAGGAACCCTGGATATACACTTTCATCCAAACAAATGTTCAATCCCCGCCTTGAGGAGGCTTACTCTTATTACTCTTAGGTTTGTGGGGAACCCTGGAAGGTTGGTATTGCCTTGCGAGCATCCGATATGTGGACTGCCATTAAGGAGTTTGTAAAGGTGTGAGGATCTCCTTAAATCCCGTTAGTAGAAAGGGTCCCGCTAAGTTTGGTGAACTTAAGGGTTCTCACTTGGTCTAGAGAGCTCATGGAGAAGCAGACTTGATCCTGCCATGACCTCTCCAACAAAGATTAGAGCTTGATGACCCACAAGTATAGGGGATCGCAACAGTCTTCGAGGGTAGTAAAGCCCAATTTATTGATTCGACACAAGGGGAGTCAAAGAATATTTGTAAGCCTTAACAACTGAGTTGTCAATTCAGTTGCACATGAAAATAGTCTTGCTCACAGCAGTTTATCAGTAGCAACAGGTTTATATTAGCAATAGCAAAGTAACAACAATAGTAAAATAAAGACAATAGTAACAATAGTAGCAACAACTGGATTTGAGTACGGTAGGCATAGGGATGAATGGACGGGCGTTGCATGGACAAGACTATTCATGTAATATCAATATATAGGGAATTTGTCATAGGCATGTGTTCCATGTACAGTCATACATGCTCGCAATGAGAACTTGCACAACATCTTTTGTCCTGCCAGCCTTTTGCAGCGGGGCCTCAAGGGAATATACTGGCAATTCAGGTACTCCTTTTAATAGAGTACCGGAGCAAAGCATTAACACTCCATGAACACACCTGATCCTCATATCACAGCTATCCCCTCATGTTATCCCAATTTCTGTCACTTCGGGGCCTCGGGTTTCGGACAATAATATGTGTAAACAACTTGCAGGTAAGATCACAAATAATACTATCATCATGAATCAATAACATGTTCAGATCTGAGATCATGACACTCGGGCCCTAGTGACAAGCATTAAGCATAACAAGCTGCAACAATGTCAAAAGGCACTAACAAAGATACAAGGCACCATGCCCTAACAATCTGATGCAATTACATGATAGATCTCATCCAATCCCTACCATTCCCATAGCCTACTTTGGGGATTACTCACTCATGGATGAGGGAAACATGGATGGTTGATGGAGAGGCGTTGGTGATGATGATGGCGATGATCTCCTCCAATTCCTCGTCCCGGCAGGGTGTCAGAACGGAGTTTCTGGTTCCGAATCGCAGTTTTCTGGTGGTGGCAGTGCAGCGGAACTCTATCTGGAAAAACATCGACCCCCCCTCTATTTTTAGGTCAGAGGGCTTATGTAGGCGAAGGAAGAGGTCGAGGGGGTGCCCGAGGTGGCCACACCACCCCCTGGCGCGGCCTAGACTAGCCCGCGCCACCAGGTGGTGTGGGCCCCTTGTGGCCCTTCTCCGTCTCGTCTTCTGGCTCCGTGAGTCTTCTGGTAAAATAGGAGTTTTGTGATATTTTCCGGGATTTTTCCTGAAAGTTGATTTCCTGCACTAAAACTAGACACCAAAGCAATTCTGCTGAAAACAACGTCAGTCCATGTTAGTTGTATCCAAATCACGCAAATTAGAGGAGAAACAATAGCAAAAGTGTTCGGGAAAGTAGATACGTTTTGAACGTATCAAATCCCCCAAAGCTTAGCTTATTGCTTGTCCTCAAGCAATTCAGATGAAAACTGAGTGCGATAAAAGAAACTTTCACAAACACATTTGATTCATATGATGTATATATTCTCAGCATATGATCAAACACTTGGGCAATTCATAATAAAGAGTATGCAACTAAGTCTACTCAATAGTCATGCAAGCTATGAAGAGATTCCAACACACTAATAATAAACAACATGAAACATAAGCATAAGCAACATTGTAATGCTCATAAGAAGGTATGATAGAGTGGTATCTCGCTTGCATTTGATTGTGGAGCAAAACATAAATGCCAAGGCACCTCTGAAGTTCAAGTGAAGACTATAAATAAAAATATCAAAGATACAAGCATCAAAGTTATGCCACAATTAACCGTGTCCTGGGACAAACACATTACACTAAGAATAACAGCTATGCTCTCAAAAAGATACTCATAGAATAAATGGTGACTCAACAAAAAAGTGAAAAGGTTTTGAAAAGTTTGAAAGGCTTCCAAATGCTGAAAGTAAGGTACTCGTTATCTTTGAGCTCTCATTGCCCCTATCATAAGCATCTTTAAGTGGTTAAGTTTAAAGTGAGGTCAAATTCGAGTTATATGTTTGACAGATCATAAACTGGAAATCTCATGTCCCTTGTGTATGAGGGTCGTTCCTCATGCTACTCAACTTTAGTTACCGGTAAGCTCTTGTCATTGTAAGTGTATGTGTATCATAGAGAACCACCAACGGGGTACCCCTTGCCCCATGACACAGGAGTTATCACATATCAAAATGACAAGGCAAAGGACAGTGAGCATCTCAACGATCCTTTTATTTACCATGAACATGGTGCATTTTTTCTCTTCTATTTTTTCTATATATTTTTCTGAGGATGCTTCATAGATTGCTCACTATGGTTATGCTGCAAGTTTCCACCATGATTAGGCATGGCTTAGGCTAGACGCCTAGATGTTTCTCTACACATATACATAACTCCATGGACTTACAAGCTCCCCTTTTATTTCACACCACCGACATCCGTAAACAAAAGAGCATGATATCAAGTGGATAATATTTATAGGTGTTGAAAGCGTTCCCTGTGACATCACGGTTCTGCTAACTCCCAGCCTATAATATGCAAGCATATAACTTTCATGGACATTCACAATGGTTCAGGTTTATTAAGTGCAAGAAAATAAAGTGTGCCATCAAGTTCGTGAGAGCTTTACTAACTAAATTTCCCATAACAAGCAAACATTTTATTTGGAAGAAAACAAGGCATAATAAATATGCACGGAATAACAATGATGCTAGTAGGTAGATATGGTGGACACTTTTTGACAACTTTGGTTTTGGAGAGTTGGATGCACGAGTAGAGGTCATACTCAGTGCAAATGAAGGCTGGCAATAGAAAGGGAGCGACAATCGAGAGAGCAGTAACTATCATAATCATGCTTGTGACAAAACAAAATTAATTATGGCATAAAAGTGATACAAGATCTCTGAGGCAAAATAAATCATCAAGGCTTAACTGACTTTTGTTTAGTCATGTGCATGCGTGAGAATGTGCCAAGTCGATTCAAATAAAGCATTCAGAGGAGGATACCACAATGTCATACCAAGTTATGAATAGAACAATGCAAGCAAACATTTATATGACATGCTACAAAACTATTAACTAATCATAAGAGAGCAAGAACTACTAAGCATCCAATAAATGACATACACCTTACATGAACAGACTAAGCATGCCCATAATGACGAGTATATGTACAAAAATAAAAACAATAGAGTTCATTACCATCCTCTTACCACACCTCGAGTTGTCATAAATCATCATTATTGCCTTTAACTTGTGTGGCTTGAATAATAAGATAAACCAAACTCCAAAGGAGTCACTAAGGACCGCTGAACCCTGCAACGAACTTTACAAAACCAGAGAAGAACAACAAATATTTTGGGGTTTTCAATTTTTTTAAAGCAAGCACTGAAGGCAAAGGCAAACAAAGCAAAATATTTTTGGATTTTTCTTATAATAAACCAAAGCTAAAAGACAAAGAAACAAACAAAGAGAAACAACAAAAATATTTTTGGTCTTTTTATGTTTTGGAAAGCAGAAACAAAAACTAAAAAGAAAGCAAAACATGGATATGCAAAGTACCGACGGAACATGATATGTAGATGAGTGTGATATCAGTATACCTCCCCCCCAAGCTTAGGCTTTTGGACTAAGTGGAGATCAGTCAAAACGTGGGTAGTAACTCCAAGCCGGTAGATCATCGTAGGAATGAACATAATCTGGCCCTCGCGATGAAGAAGAAGAAGAAGAAGCGCCCCAATCATAAGAGGGAGGCTGGTATGAATACTCCCCTATGTTGGAGGGTTGAACCTTATTATCTTCGGCTTCCTCTCCAACATTCTCCTCTTGCTGGGAGAGCTCCGCCATGTATGTGTAAAGTTCTTCCTCCATGAGTGACCATCCTTTCCTGATATCAAGGTTAAACAAAGCAGGTGCAGGCAAAGGGACTACTTTCTCAGACTTACCCCCTCTCCAACCTCTCTTGAGAAAGGATATTTCATAAGATATATTGCTCAAACTACCCCAAGAAGAAACAAATTTATGTTGTATCATGGAATTAAGATCAAGCCTCTCTATGGGAAACTTTAAGTCTGAATGATGAGGTGCTAAACCATGCAAAGCTAATAAACGAGAGGCAATGAGGCCTCCACAAATTCCACCTATTTCGCGGTTAGCAGCAAGACGGGAAGCTATCAAAGCATCCAAGTTATAAGTTCTATCTCGTGTAACATCCCAAAAATACTAAGCTTGGATCATCAAATTCTAATCATCAAAATTAGGGTTAACAAAAACTTTTCTAAATGAAATCATGAATGCATGCATATGTGTATGCATGGATTTTTAAATCCTTTAAAACCACCTTGTTTGTTTGTTTCATGGCTTGTAAAATGTTTCTTAGGTGAAATAAACATCACCTAAAACATTTCCCACACCTTTCCTAAAGACAAGTAAATCAAAACACATATATGAAATGAATGGTCATTTTGGCCAATTTAACTCCCATGCCTACTTTGGCTGTCTCAAACTTTCAGAACCTAACAGAAACTTTTCTGGATCTTTGCACCCCTTGAATGTACTCATAACAAGGTATCAAGGCCCACTTTGTGATCATCCAGAAACTTTCAAATGCATAGTTTAAATGACAATTCAAAATTGAATCTTTATCATATGGGAAGATCCCACCTTTTCAAAAACCACTCAAACAAGCTCAACTTTCAAAACCCAAGCATCTGCAGACTCACCAGCACCAATCTAGCAAACCCACCAAAAATCTTTTCAAAATTCAAAACTTGAGTTCATGCGGCCATTTCATCAAACAAGTTGCAGACACAAATCAAAAAAACATCAAACACTATAGTGTGCAGTAAAATTGGCCTAACTTGTTCCCTAGTTAGCTCAGACACATTTCATAGATCATCTAGGAAGTTTAACTAAGGACTAGCACCCACAGCTTGCCATTGCCATCAATGGTGAATAGCCGAGCACCCCTTGTCACCCCATTGTGGACAACAGGCTAGAGGAAGAACTAGCCTTGCCAACCTTGTCTGGGAGGCGCCACCGTCCATCGCCACTACTGTCCCACCCGAGCATTGCCAAGCCACGGACCACGCGCACAAGCGCGCCCGACGCCAGAGACCATGCCGAGCATGCGCCAGAGCACGACCATCGACCGAAGCCCACGCCGCCCTCGCGTGCATACACAATCCCACCGACCAGAGACGCGAGACATCCCGTTCGCCCGTCTGCGCACACGCCCGCCGTTGAAGACGCCGCCTCTGCCAGCAGAGCACCGCCGTTCAGACCAAACCACCGCCCATGCCTCGAGACCATGTCGTTGAGCATCACCGAGACGCCGCGTCCCCCTACCCTTGCCCATGCCATTAGCCGCTGTAACCTCGCCCCGAAGCCCACCATGCGCCCGATGAGCCCCTCGCGACTATAAATAGAGGCCACCCCGACGATTTCTTCACACCATCTCACTCCCCTCTCCTCTGATCGTGCCACACCATTCTCGAGCAAGCGAGCACCACCTTGTCGGAATTTCACTGGAGCCTGCCACTTGGGAGAAGAAGGGCGCCATCGATTTAAATCCACCCGAGCTGCGCGACCACCTGAAGTTCGCCGTCGTCGACTTTGTTGTTGCCCGCCTCGCCGACCCTCTCCAGCACCCGGTGAGCCCCAGCAACCCTCACTGGCAGCGCTAGGTTTCGTTCTGCGGCGTTGTCTCGCGTCGTGATGACTCCCGGTAGTTAGATTAGAACTAGATCGAGCGATCCACGTCGCCCCATACCGCCGCCCAGCCCATGTCAGCGGCAGTGGGGACACCCACTTAAGCAACCAGCAGCACCTTTAAGCAGGCCGGCCCGATAACTTTTCGCGCAGCCCAGATTATTCAAATTAAACCTTTTCTATTTCAATTCAAACACACTTCTCCCAACTTCAAAAATCAACCCAGATCGATTCAGTGCACCAAATTGAATGAAACCAATTTTGTTGGAAAGGTCTGTGAATGCTGAATCCAAGCCCGTTGGATTCAAGTCATTTGGATATATAGATCACCCATGGTAAAAATAACAAGGCAGAAGCTTTTCTGCATTCAAACATTTTTCAAATTTAAACCATAATAGCTTTTGAGTTGATTCCAACTCTCAAAAATCACATTTAACCATACCTTTCAGAATATATAAAAATATATAGGTTTACTTGCAGAAATAATGTTCAAGTAATAAAAGAATGCTACATAAGCATTTCTATCCACTTTAATTAATTAAAATAAAAGGGTAAAACCTTATTAAATTGTGACACCACTTTAAATCACATTCCCATGTACTACAATATGTGGTGATGACATGTGTCAACATGATCCCATGTTGGGTTTGGAGAATATAAAATCTTAAGTAGTTTTTCAATGAGTAGAAATTACTTTTCTAAAAATAAAAGGATTTAAATCAAGCCCTAACCTTGTAATGCTAGGGATGATGCTAGATCATCCATAGAACCCTTGTGTGTGATGATTGCAAGTAGTTAAGTATTGTTTGGTGATTGTGTACCTCGTATTTACTCATAGACGCTAAATGCACCAAGGATACGAGGAGGAAGGAGGATACTACGAAGAAGAAGCCGAGGAGAACTTCAACCACTGCTCTGCACAAGGCAAGCTAAAACTTGCAAGACACTCTACTTTAGCAAGCTTATACTGATATTGATGCAAGCTGATACTATACCTATGCAAGCCTTACTAATCAAGTTGACCTATGCAAGCTAACCCTTGCAAGATACCCTACTGATGCAACAAACCCATACTGGTTCTATGACTACTATATGCCTTAAGCATATGTGATCATACCCACTTGATAAACCAATCCTAGTTTTATGTGCAAGCTCCTTACTCTATTTCTTTATCAAAGCTTACTTAGAATTTACTTAAGTGACTGGTAGATATTGGAAAGATGCTGAAGGTTGCATAAAGAGCATAAAATTTGGCCTAAGTTAGAAACCTTGACATCAGCCTGAGACATGAGGTTGTACTTAGTTGAAACTCCACTAGCTACCACCCCTCATAGTACTACCCCCACCTGTAGATGCTAGTGCTAAGCATAAAACTTGATCAACTTTTAGATGGGAATACTTGGTGGAAAAATGGTTATGAAAACCTTGGAATGATGGATCATTCTATTGAAATGTTTTGGACATGTGTTTCCAAACACTTGAGAATTTTGGTGATAAAAAATGTTGAGGCATGAGCCTTAGCCCTTTATAAAACTGATGGTTGTCTAGATGCGATACCATTCCAATTTTATCGTACAACCACAATACCCGAATATTGGGTAGGGCTTGACTAGAAACTTATATTCTTTAGTATTAGTTCCCTCACGACCAAGGTCTGAGCTGAGGCTACCTTGTGAAGATTGTCCACCTGTGCAGTACCCAAGATGACAGTTGGTCATGGTTGGGAGGCCAAACTCACAGGAGAGGTGCTTATACTAGGGCGTGTAATCGAAAGGTTAGGATTGATTATCCGCATACTGAGTATGGTGAATTCAGGATTTGTTCCTGATGGATGTATTGAATGTTGTGGTGAAAGTGTACAATCTCTGCAGAGTGTCAAACTATTCGAATAGCAAGCGTCATGATTATGGACAGATTAGATGGCCATCTTTGTTCTCCCGTCAGACTTTTCAAAATGACCTGTGAAATGAACTAAGACTTTGACTTGACCACAACGGAGTTGTGATATGAAATACAAGTTCCCAGTTAGGAGTTATAAAATTGTGACTAACTTTAGAACTTAGTAGAGATAAATCTGGCTTTTGCAAAACAACCCTAGAGCCTAGTGTCCTATTATCCAAAAAAAACCTTTTACCTATTAGTATTAGTTTGCGAGTACTTAAAGAGTACTCATGGCTTTGTCCCTGGCTATTCCCATGGCCAGACTATGAAGAGGAGTACCTGGAAGATGGACCCCAGGAAGGTTACGACAACTAGGATCATCTCCCATCGTCAGCATTGCCTGTGACCCCGAAGATGGAGCTTCGCCTATTCTACCGTTATTATTACGTATTCCGCTGCTTGATGTTGTATTAAGAACTGGATCATGAGATCTCTATTTGTGTAAGAACTTATGTATCGTTTGTAATGGATGATGTACTATGGTATCCAATTTTGTTATGTCTCGCAAAAATGGTAATCCTGGGATTGCGATGTATGGCATAACAGGCATCTAGGATTGAAAAATCCGGGTGTTGACATCTCGTTTCAAGGCAGCTGAGATAAAAGCTATATCAAATGAAGATAATTTCCTAGCAAGAACACACTTGGCAACGAAATAGGCAAAATATCGAATGGATGGGAGATGAATATTCCAAATTTTACCATTTTCCTTTAAGAAGCTGATTCCTTGGCAAATCTCCGCATATAAGTCCATGAGTGGTGTAGGCCTCTCCCTAATCTTCTCACATGAACCCCACCGTGGCACTCTGATAGCTGCACAAAAATCATCAAAAGGGAGGTTGACAACTATATTGTAAATTTTGTAGTGAACCATGGGGTTAGTCAAAGACCAACTAAATCGAAAATCCTCCACCAGAGACATAGTTAGTTTCACATATTGGTAAGGTTCTTCTCCAACAAAATTCTCCAACCCTGCATTAGAAATTAGAGTCTGGAAATCCTGAAATATCCATGTAGCTCTCATGAATTCTGGGCATGGATAAATAGAAGAGAAAACTTTCTCCTCGTGGTGGACTTTCATAATCTTCGGTACCCTTAATTCATGTTGATTCAGCTGGTATTTAGTAATCTTCTTTTCTAAAAAAATTAGACAAACATCAAACCAAGTGATTTCCAAGTTAAAAAATGATGGGGAACTACTATAGGGACTTGCAAGAGGGCTAAACATGCATCAAAATGAAATCTCTAAGCATAGAACAAGCATGAAAACTCACATAACATGTCACATATGATAGAAAAATACTCAAGATATAATCCACCGATCAAAAATCTAATTGGACAAGCGGGGGAGGCACATACCGGAGAGAAATCCCTCCAAAAATCAGCAGCAAAGATGGGTTGAGCAAGGAGATCGAAATTCGGGGGCAAGAATAGCAAGAACTCGAGCTATGCGAAGTTTTTCGGTGTTTTTCGGGAGAGAGAAGGAAGTGGCAGGAAGGAGAGTAAGTGGAGGGCCAGGGTGGACCACACCAGGGCCAGGCGCGCCCCTCGTCTAGTCGTGCCACCAGGGGGTGTGCCTGCCTGGTGGGTCTCCATGGGTCACTCCAGGTACCCCTCTGCCCCTTTTTTGACATAAAAGATTAATATGAATTTTCTAGAATTTTTCGGGAAACATTATTTTTGAGCAATTTTCAGGTAATGAAAATTGATTTTCTCGCAGAAAAATATTTTGGAAAGATGCAAAAGCAAACCAAAGATAAAAGTATAGAAGTTCCAAGACACTCTAAAAAGAAAGCAACTAGAAAAACAAGGACGAACAAGACAAAGAGCAAAGATTGGAGTAGAGAAAATAAAGGTGAGAAAGGATAATCATGGTGAAAACATTGTTTTGTTCATTAAAATCCCTTTGTTAACAAGGTAGATCAAGTCCTGTTACCAAAACAATTTTATATGAAACAAAACTTTGCATTTCACTTAATGATTATGTTTCCTCAATCTTTATAGCTATAGTCCCAATCATAATAGTTTCATAATTTTCTTGTGGTATGGGACAAAATATTTCTCCAACTTTGATGCCCTCAATATTTTCAATTAAATTTGGGCCATAACTCTTATCAATCTTCTTGGGGAAATAAACAGTATGCTCCTTATCATTAATATTAAAAGTTACTTTTCCTTGATTGCAATTAATGACAACACCTGCAGTATTAAGAAAAGCTCTCCCAAGAATAATAGACATATTATCATCTTCAGGCATCTTAAGCACAACAAAACCAGTTAATATCAAACAATTATGAGCCACTTGAACAGGAACATCCTCACATATACCAACAGGAATAGTAGTAGACTTATCAGCCATTTGCAAAGATATATCAGTTGGTATCAATTTTTCCAGTCTCTTGTAGAGAGAAAAAGACATAACACTAACTCATGTCCCAAATTACACAAAGCAGTTCTAACATAATTATTTTTAATAGTGCAAGGAATAGTTGGAATCCCTGGATCTCCAAGCTTCTTTGGAACCTTACCATTGAAGGAATAATTAGCAAGCAAAGTAGAAATTTCCTCATTAGGAATCTTCCTTTTATTAGAGAGAATATCCTTCATATAATTTGAATAAGGAGGCAACTTAATAGCATCAGTCAAAGAAATTTGCAAAAATAAAGGTTTCATCTATTCACAAAACTTGTTATAGTGTTCTTCCTCCTTTGACTTGTGTTTCTTATCAAGGAAATGCATTGGTTTTTGCACCCAAGTCTCTCTTTCACTACCATGTTTATTAGCAACAAAATTTTCCTTAGTGTACTTAGTGTTCTTAGTGTGCCTCTCAGGTTCCTCTTCAATTTCTTCCTTATCAGGAGCATCATTTTTATCATTACTACTTTCAGTTTCAGCATCAGAGACAAATATACTATTAGGATCTATAGCAGGTAAAGAATATTCTACAATTGTTTTATGTTTATTTTTCTTTATATTAGAAGAATTACCAATATTTTCAGCTTGTTGATAATCCTGCTCAATTCTTTTAGGATGTCCCTCAGGATATAAGGGATCCTGAGTGGCAGCACCACTCCTAGTTCTAATTTCATAAGCACGTTTATCTCCAGAAGCATTAACTAGCATATCTATTTGTACTTTAGCAAGTTGATCAATTTGAGTTTGAACCATTTGGAAATGTTTAACAAGCATTTTAACCTCATTGGAGGTTCTTTCCACAATATCCTTTAACTCATTAATAGATCTAGAGTTTTCCATTAAATGATTCTGCACTTGCTTATTAAAATTACCTTGCTTAACAATAAAGATATCAAGTTCCTCTAAGCATTGATCAGGAGGTTTACCATAAGGAATATCACCTTCATCAAAATGTTGGAGAGAGTGTACCTCAATAGTGTACAAGTGGGAGATTGGCTTACATAATTCTTCTATAGGAGGTAAATTCTTCACATCTTCAGATTTAATACCGATACGTCCAAAACACATCTACTTTCCCGGATAGTTTTGCTATTGTTTCTCCTCTAAACTTGTGTGATTTGGATACAACTAACACGCACTGACGCTATTTTCAGCAGAATTGCTTTGGTATCTAGTTTTTGTGCAGAAAATCAACTATCAGGAAAAATCCCGGAAAATATGCCAAAAATCCTATTTCACGAGAATACTCACGGAGCCAGAAGACGAGACGGAGGAGGGCCACGAGGGGCCCACACCCCCTGGTCGCGTGGGCCATCCCAGGCCACTCCTGGGAGGGGTGTGGCCACCTCGTGCACCCCCTTGGCCTCCCTCTTCGCCTATAAGAAGCCTTCTGACCTAAACACTCCAGGGGGGTCGATGTTTTACCAAAAAGAGTTCCGCTGCACCGCCACCATCAGAAACCGCGATTTGGAATCAGAAACTCCGTTCTGGCACCCTGCTGGGACGGGGAATTGGAGGAGATCATCGACATCATCATCACCGACGCCTCTCCATCAACTATCCATGTTTCCCCTATCCATGAGTGAGTAATCCCCCGCTGTAGGCTATGGGGATGGTATGGATTGGATGAGTTCTATCATGTAATCGAATAAGATTGTTAGGGCATGGTGCCTAGTATCTCTATTAGTGCTATTTGACTTTGTTACAACTTGTTGTGCTTAATGCTTGTCACAAGGGCCCGAGTGCCATGATCTCAGATCTAAACTTGTTATTGATTCATGATGATAGTATTGTTTATGATCTTATCTGCAAGTTGTGTACACATATGATTGTCCGGATCCAAAGGACCCAAAGTGACAGCAATTGGGATAACCGGAGGGGATGGCTGTGATGTGAGGATCACGTGTGTTCATAGAGTGTTAATGCTTTGCCGCGGTGCTCTATTAAAAGGAGCACCTTAATTGCCAGTAGATTCCCTTGAGGCCCCGTTGCAACGGGCTATCAGGACAAAAGATGTTGTGCAAGTTCTCATTGCGAGCACGTATGACTATATATGGAACACATGCCTATGATTGTTTAATACTTGGATACTTTATCTTATTTATCTGCAATTTCCCTAGATCTTGAAGTTAGATGAATAGTCTCGTCCATGCAACGCCTGTCCATCCATCCCTATACCTACCACACTCATATCCTACTGTTTCCTACTATTGTTACAAATGCCTTTGTTTCACTGCTACTATTACTTTGCTATTGCTACTACAAAACTGTTGCTACTGATAAACTTCTATGAGCAAGACCATTTCTAGGTGCAGCTGAATTGACAACTCAGCTGTTAAGGCTTATAAGTATTCTTTGGCTCCCCTTGTGTCGAATCAATAAATTGGGTAATACTACCCTCAAAGACTGTTGTGATCCCCTATACTTGTGGGTCATCAAGACTATTTTCTGGCACCGTTGTCGGGGAGCATAACTTTATTTGTAAGTTCACTTGGATCTATTACTGTGCACTGCTATTTCTTTCATCATGGGGAAGTCTCGTGATGGAAAGTTTCCTATTTTACCATCCACTACAAGAAGAGGTACAGTTCTAAACACCTTTGCTACTCTTGATTTACCGTCTTGTATAAGTAAGCTTGTTACACCACATACACATGCTACACACACTGCTACTACTGCTGAATCTGAAATTGCTTCCGATACTCATGATGTTACTTCTACTGTGCTTGATGCGAGTGGTTCATTAGGTCCTTTCCTAGATGCTACTATTGCTAGAACTATTTTGGGAAACACTGAAACTCCTAGTGAAGACTCTATTACACTTGTTAGCTCATCTGAGTATAGAGAGAGATATGATATTAATGATGGTTACATTGAAATGACTGATGAATTTATTGAAGAGTGTTAAAACACACACGGTGCTAGTGCTATTAGGAGTCTCATTGAGAGACGTACCATTATACCTAAACTATCTCCTAATGCTAAGTTTGCTACTTCTCCCATAAATATTAAAGATAAATATTATGATTTCTCTCTTGATTTATCCTATATAAACATTATTGAGAAAACACCTTTTTGTGGGACCGAGAATGAAAGTGTTGTAGCTCATATGAATGAGCTTTCCACTATGAGTGCATTATTCTCTGATGATGTTAAGATGCACAAGTACTTTGTTACTAAAATCTTCCCTTTTTCACTAAAAGGAGAAGGTAAAGCTTGGTTTAATAGATTACCTTCTGGATCCATTGATAGCCCTGATTGCTTGATTGCCACTTTCTTTTAGAAATATTTTCCTCCTAGTGCTAGACATGCTCCTTTTCAGAAACTTTTTGATTTTAAGCATGGAGAAGAAGAGAAATTGCCTGAGTCATGGACAAGGTTCTGTGCCCTCATTCATGCACATCCTGGATGTCCATTACCTAAAAATGAGCTTCTTGATATTTATTACAATGGACTAACTGATGATTCTAGGACATACCTAGATAGTTTTGCTGATTATGTTTTTAGGAAAAGAACTCCTGTAGAAGCTGAAGAATTAATGGCTAAAATAAGCAAGAATTATGATGATTGGACTTCAACTAAGCCAGTTACACCTTAGCCTACTACTCCTAAACCAATTGTGCCTGAACCAACTCCAACACCAACACCAAAGAAGAGGGGAGTGATTGAATTAAATGATGAAGTGATGAAAGAAGCCAAGAAATGTCTTAAGGAGAAAGGTATTAGATCTGAAGATGTGAAGAATTTACCTCATATAGAAGAATTATGTAAGCCAATTTACCACTCATCCACTATTGATGTACACTCTCTCCAACACTTTGATGAAGGTGATATTCCCTATGGTAAACCTCCTGATCAATGCTTAGAGGAACTTGATATTTTTATTATTAAACAAGGTAATTTTAACAAACAAGTTTAGAATCATTTATTGGAAAACAATGGAGCTATTAATGAGTTGAAAGATATTGTGGAAAGAACTGCTAATGATGTTAAAATGCTTTGTAAACACTTCCAAATGGTTCAAACCCAAATTGATCAACTTGCCAAGGTACAAAAAGATATGCTAGTTAATGCTACAAGAGATAAACATGCTTATGGAATTAGAACTAGGAGTGGTACAGCCACTCAATATCCTTTATACCCTGAAGGACATCCTAAAATAATTGAGCAGGATTCTCAACAAGTTGAAAATAGTGGTAGTACTCATAAGAGAAAGAAGAAGAAACATAAAACAGCTGAGGAACCCTCTGAACCTGCTGTAGATCCTAATAGTATATCTGTCTCTGATGCTGAAACCAAAAGTGGAATTGATAAAGTGATGCTCCTGATAAGGAATAAATTGAAGAAGAACCTAAGAAGCACACTATGAACAATAGGTACACTAAGGAAGATTTTATTGCTACTAAACATGGTAGTGAAAGAGAACCTTGGGTGCAGAAACATATGCCTTTTCCAGGTAAGAAACACAAGTCAAAGGAGGAAGAACACTACAACAAGTTTTGTGAGTGGATGAAGCCTTTATTTTTGCAAATTCCTTTGACTGATTCTATTAAGTTGCCTCCTTATTCAAAGTATATGAAGGATATTGTCTCTAATAAAAGGAAGACTCCTAATGAAGAGATTCTACTTTGCTTGCTAATTACTCCTTCAATGGTAAGGTTCCAGAGAAACTTGGTGATCCAGGTATACCAACTATTCCTTGCTCTATTAAGAATAATTATGTTAGAACTGCTTTATGTGATTTGGGAGCTGGAGTTAGTGTTATGACTTTTCTCTCTACAAGAGACTCCAGCTAGAAAAGTTGATACCAACTGATATATCTTTGCAAATGGCTAATAAGTCTACTACTATTCCTGTTGGTATATGTGAGGATGTTCCTGTTCAAGTGGCTCATAATTGCTTGGTTTTAACTAATTTTGTTGTGCTTGGGATGCCTGAAGATGATAATATGTCCATTATTCTTGGGAGACCTTTTCTTAATATTGCAGGTGTTGTCATCAATTGTAATCAAGGAAAAGTAACTTCTAATATTAATGACAAAGAACATATTATCGATTTCCCCAAGAAGATTGATAAGAGCTATTGCCTGAATTCCATTGAAAATATTGAGAGCATCAAAGTTGGAGAAATATATTGTCCCATTCCATAAGAAAGTTTTGAAACTATTATGATTGGGACTATTGCTATCAAGTTTGAGGTAACATAATCATTTTTGTGAAATGCAAAGTTTTGTTTCATATAAGATTGTCTTGATAAAAAGACTTGATCAACCTTGTTGACAAAGAGATTTTAAAGGACAAAACAATGCTTTCATAGTGGTTATACTTGCTCACTTTTTCCCCTCTCCAGTCTTTGCTCTTCCTCTTGTTAGCTTTAGTTTTGCTAGTTCTTTACTTGTTAGAGTGTTTTAGAACTTTTGTATTTTTGGTTTTGGTTTGCTTTTTGCTTCTTCTAAAAAATCTTTTTGCGAGAAAATCAATTTTCATAGCCTGAAAATTGGCCAAAAATAAAGTTTCCCCAAAAATTCGAGAAAATTCATATTAAAAAAAATTCCTTGAAAAAAGGGACAGAGGGGCACCTGGAATGGCCCAGGGGGACCCACCAGGCCAGCACACCCCCTGGTGGCGCGACCAGCCCAGTGGCTGGGTCCACCATGGCCCCACCTTGTCCGTTGTCTCCTCCCATCCACTTCTTTCTCTCTCCTGAAAAACACCGGAAAACTTTCTCAAGCTTGAGTTCCTGCTGTTCTTGCTCCCGATTTTCGATCTCCTTGCTCAGCCCATCTTTGCTGCTGATTTTTGGAGGGATTGCTCTCTGGTATGTGCCTCCTCCGCTTGTCCAATTAGATTTTTGATTGGTGGATTGCATCTTGAGTATTTTGCTACTGTAGGTGACTAATTGTGTGAGCTTGCATGCTTGTTCTATGCTTAGATATTTCATTTTGATGCATGTTTAGCCCTCTGGCAAGTTCTTATGGTAGTTCCTCATCATTTATCAACTTGGAAATCACTTGGTTTGATGTTTGTCTAAAAATTCCAGTAAAGGGGTCATGGACAACCACACCTTTGGAGAAGTGTTTGAGAGTGATGCACCTAGGAGGACAAGGCCTTCGAGATCATCCTCCCGAGCTAGGTCATCATACAATAAGGATCTTATTACGCCGTGCTTTGGCAACGAGGGAGATGAGGGGGATGCGCACCCTTCTACCTTCCCTTGTTTTACCTTTTTGCAAGCTGCAGGGATTCTCAATGATTTCCTAACTCTTGTTTGGAGGGTTGGTCTAACTGATTATATGCAGGATGAGAGAGAGAAATATGCTATGCTCACCAAAACTTTTGTGCAGAGTTTCTCTTTCACTAACAACCCTTTCAGGACAGATGTGTCATTCAAAATCTATGATAGGCCTATCACCATGACATTGAAGAAATTTTGCAACATTTTGGGTA
Source organism: Avena insularis (assembly GCA_023614405.1). NCBI lineage: Eukaryota > Viridiplantae > Streptophyta > Magnoliopsida > Poales > Poaceae > Avena > Avena insularis. The sequence goes on along the minus strand of CM042689.1, from coordinate 339,995,271 downwards.
TTGGCATGGCTGGGACGTTGAAGAAGATTCAAGCTTGACCCGCTGATTTGTTGGAGCTATAGCGCGGGGTAACTAATGATGATGATCGCATAGCCCAGCGCGGGAGGATAAGAAATATTCAACTCCCAGCTATCAGATATTTTGCTTATTATCTTGCCACTAGTATTCTTGGTAGGGAGAACACTAGAAATATTTCCAACTATCATTTGACCTTTTATAGCTACTGCATTCAATAATGAAACCAGGTATAATCTTGGTTCTCTCATTGCTCGTCGCTTAGCTACTAGAGGACCCATTTATGGGGGTATTATTGCTGCATGTGTAATTGCCGCCTTAGAACTTTCTGTTGATTCAAATGATACAATTTTGGCTCCACAGAGGCTTGATCTTGCTGCTATGAAAGCGCATCACTTTGTTACTGCTAGCTCTACCCTTGAGAGTTTGGTTTACAAGATGAAGTTTACTGATGGGGAAGAGAGGGAAATTCCTTTGCCACAAACCACTTTGTTTAGTATTTGCAGGGGGGCTTGGTCACGCTCCAAGGAGTAGATGGATGAGCAACTGCGCATTCGTGGTTTCCACGAACACTACCAGGGGGACGCGCCCTCTTATGACTACTTTGTGCACTACACAGGGGATTCCTCGAGCACATACCAGGACGAAGGGGCCTCTTCGTCACACTATGGAGGCGCTCCTTCTTGGCCAGGTTGGGATTGATCCTCATTTAGGCCAAAATCCTAAGCTTGGGGAGAGGTATACCGACATCGCAGTCATCTACATATCATGCTTCATTGATACTTTGTATATCCATGTTTCGCTTTCTTTTTGTTTTTTTCTGCTTTCCCAAAACACAAAAAGACCAAAAAAAATTTCATCGTTTCTCTTGGTTTGTTTCTTTGCTTTTTTTATTTGGTTTGCCTTAAGAAAAAAATCCAAAAATATTTTGCTTTGTGTGCTTGCTTTAAAAATCGAAAACACCAAAAATATTTGTTGTTCTTCTTTGGTTTTGTGAAGTTTGTTGCAGGGTTCAGCGGTCCTCAGTGGAGTTTGGTTTCATGTTATTATTCAAGCCACACAAGTAAAGGGAAATAATGAATATTAAAGACAACTTGAGGTGTGGTAAGATGCTGGTATTGAACTCTATTTGTCTTCATTTTTGTACATATACTCATCATTGTGGGCATGCTTAGTCTGTTCATGTAAGGCATATGTATTTATTGGATGCTTAGTAGTTCTTGATATCTTATGATTAGCTCCATCTTGCTAATAGTTTGTAGCATGTCATATGAATGTTTGCTTGCATTGTTCTATTCATAACTCGGTATGACATTGTGGTATCCTCCTCTGAATGTTTCATTTGAATCGACTTGGCACATGCTCACACATGCATATGAATGAAACAATAGTTAGTTAAGCCTTGATGATTTATTTTGTCTCGGAGTTCTTGTATCAATTTTATGCCATAATTAATTATGTTTTGTTGCAAGCATGATTATGACAGTTATTGCTCTCTCGTTTGTCGCTCCCTTTCTATTGCTAGCCCTCACTTGCACTGAGTATGTGCTCTACTTGTGCATCCAACTCCCCCAAAACCATTATTTCCAAAGTGTCCACATTACCTACCTACTGGCATCATTTGCTATTCCGTGCATATTTATTATGCCTTGTTTTCTTCCAAATAAAATGTTTGCTTGTTATGTGAAAGTTAGTTAGTAAAGCTCTCACGAACTTGATGGCACACTTTATTTCTTGCACTTAATAAACCTGGACCATTGTGACTGTCCATGAAAGTTATATGCTTGCAAATTATATGCTGGGAGTTAGCAGAACCATGTTGTCACGGGGAACGCTTTCAACACTTGTAATTATTTACCCAGTTGATATCATGCTCTTTTGTTTACGGATGTCGTCGGTGTGAAATAAAAGGGGAGCTTGTAAGTCCATGGAGTTATGTATATGTGTTAGAGAAATGCCTAGGCCGCTAGCCTAAGCCATGCCTAATCATGGTAGAAACTTGCAGCATAACCATAATGAGCAATCTGTGAAGCATCCTCAATAAAAACCTATGCAAATAGCAAACAAAAAGATCACTGAGATGCTCATTGTCTGCTTGCCTTGTCATTTTGATATGGGATAGCTCATGTATCATGTGCAAGGGGTACCCCGTTTGCGGTTCTCTATGATACACATGTATTTACTATGACAAGAACTTATCGGTAACTAAAGTTGAGTAGCATGAGGAGTGGCCCTCGTACTCAAGGGACATGAGATTTCCAGTTTATGGTCTGTCAAGCATATAACTCATATTATACCTCACTTTCACCTTAACCATCTGAAGATGCCTATGATAGGGGCATTGAGATCTCAAAGCTAATGAGTACCATACTTTCAGCATTTGGAAGCCTTTCAAACTTTTCAAAACCTTTTTAGTTCCTTTTTGAGTCACCACTTATTCTATGAGCACCCTCTTCAGAGCATAGTTGTCATTCTTAGTGTGATGTGCTTGTCTCAAAACTTGGTTAATTATGTCATAACTTTGATGCTTGTATCTCTAATATCTTTACTTCTAGTCTTAACTTGAACTTCAGAGGTGCCTTGGCATTTATGTTTTGCTCCACCATCAAAGGCAAGCGAGATACCACTCTATCATACCATCTTATGAGCATTGCAATGTTACTTATGTTTATGTTTCATGCTACTTATTATTATTGAGTTGGAATCTCTTCATAGCTTGCAATGACTTTTAAGTAGATTTAGTTGCATACTCTTTATTATGAATTGTCTAAGTACTGATCATATGTTGAGAATATTTACATTACATGAAGCAAATGTGTTCGTGAAAGTTTCTTTTATCGCACTTAGTTTTCAACTGAATTGCTTGAGGACAAGCAATAAGCTAAGCTTGGGGGGAGTTGATACGTCCAAAACGTATAAACTTTCCCGAACACTTTTTCTATTGTTTCTCCTCTAAACTTGTGTGATTTGGATACAACTAACACGGACTGACGTTGTTTTTAGTAGAATTGCTTTGGTGTCTAGTTTTTGTGTAGAAAATCAACTATCAGGAAAAAACCCGGAAAATATGTCAAAAATCCTATTTCACGAGAAGACTCACGGAGCCAGAAGACGAGATAGAGGAGGGCCATGAGGGGCCCACACCCCCTGGCCGCGCGGGCCAGCTCAGGCCGCGCCTGGGAGGGGTGTGGCCACCTCGGGCACCCCCTCGGCCTCCCTCTTCGCCTATAATAAGCCTTCTGACCTAAAAACTCTGGGGGGGCGACGTTTTTTCCAAAAAGAGTTCCGCTGCGCCACCACCACCAGAAACCGCGATTCAGAATCAGAAACTCTGTTCTGGCACTCTGCCAGGATGGGGAATTGGAGGAGATCATCGCCATCATCACCGACGCCTCTCCCTCAACCATCCATGGTTCCCCCATCCATGAGTGACTACCCTCGAAGACTGTTGCGATCCCCTATACTTGTGGGTCATCAAATACCCTTCTCCTTAAGACATTTCTTAGCTTCTTTCATCACTTCATCATTTAGTTCAATCACTCCCCTATTCTTTGGTGTTGGTGTTGGGGTTGGCTCAGGCATAGTTGGTTCAGGTGTAGTTGACTCAGGTGTAATTGGCTCAGTTGTAGTCCTGATGACCCACAAGTATAGGGGGTGTATCGTAGTAGTTTCGATAAATAGGAGTGTCGATCCCAACGAGGAGCAGAAGGTGTTGACTAGTGGTATGGAGCAGGAAATATTTGTAAATACTTATCAAACGTATTTTTAGGTTTTTTTTGAATAAGCAAGGAGATAAAGTGCAAGTAATAAAGACAACAAACAACTGCAGTGAAGGGAATATGCCCGAGAGGCAATAATAAAGTGGTTATTATCGTATTCCTTATTTATGATAAATGTTTATTTTGCATGCTATAATTGTATTAATACGAAAACATTAATACATGTGTGTTTAATAAACAAAAAGGAAGTTCCTAGTTATGCCTCTCTTATAAACTAGCTCGTTGATTAACAAGATGATCAAAGTTTCCTGATCATGGACATTGGATGTCGTTAATAACGGGATCACAACATTAGTGTAATGGTGTGATGAACATTCATCCGAAGTATAGCATTACAATCAAAGTCATTCAGTTTATATTGCTATAACAACTTACGAAGTGATCCTAATCCTTAGACCATGAGATCATGTCAATCACTAACACCGGAAGAGTTTCTTGATAACATCAAACGTCACACCGTAACTGGGTGATTATAAAGATGGATTCAGAACTAATAAAGTGTTATGTTGAGGCCCATGGATCGAGAGTGGAATTTGTTCATCCCGATGATGGATAGATATACTCTGGGCCCTCTCGGTGATATCACATTAGTTAGCTTGCAAGCAAGTGATTTGATCACTAGAATGTTATATCACGGGAACGAGAAAAGAGTGCATGTCAGTAACGAGATCAAACTAGGTATGGAGATACCGATGATCGAATCTCGGACATGTAATATATCGCAAAACAAAAGGATTAAGATACTAGCGTAAAAGGTTCCGACGATCACAAGAAAGTCATCGTTGAATGTGTGGGAGTCAGTATGGGTCTCCAGATCCCGCTTCTGATTATTGATCCGAGAGGGGTCTCGATCATGTCCACATTATTCATGAACCGTAGGGTGACACACTTAAGAGACACCGACATCCAATTGGAGCAAAAGTTTCATGCCGAAAGAATGAACAAGCGCAGGAATTTATTTCACTAGATACCAAAACAGGTTTTCGGGTGAAATTGCATAAAGTGGTTATGCATGTGAAATAGAATTCTAGCAAGGGGGTATTTGTGAATGTTTGTCATTAAAGTAATTGACAAAATTCTGAATAAAATAAAAGAGTTTTATTTAGTGAGAGTTTGCATTAAATTTGGTGGAAATTTAATGGGAATTTGAGTGGATTTTTGAGTGGAGAAAATTGAAGGGCCATTTTGTGAGTGGAGTGTCCACCCACATGAATGAGGGAGAGGTGGGGGAACCCTCCATGGCCGGCGGCCATGCCCCCCTTGGGCTGCCCCCTCCCCTATATAAGGAGCCCCTCCTCTCACTTCTCACTCACACCTCCTCGTGAAGGATCTCTCTCCCCCTCTAGAATTTATCCCCCATGGTCTCGGACTAGCGAGATACATGTTCCCGGTGGCTTTTCGGCAAGAAAGAGTTGTGCTTCCACTGCATCGCTGGAGCGAGGAGGCGGAGGTTGCTCGGTGCCTCGAACGTGTGTGCGAGCACGGATGCACTGCTGTTTTGCGGCGCTAGGACTTCCTCTTGATCTTGAGATCGGTAAGAGATCGTCTACATCAACCACGAGTTTTGGACTCGTTAAGCTTTGTCGGTCTTCAAGGGTATGTTCTCTATAGATATACATCCGCCCGTTGTTTGTATCTAGTAGATAGATCTTGGTACATAGTTGTTCCCATCGTAGGAATTTTTTTGTTTTCTATGCTGCGAACCCTACAGTGGTATCAGAGCCGGATCTATGCGTAGATGCTTTGCACGGGTAGTACACATATGAGTATGTGGGCGATGATGATCATTTTATTGCTTCTTAGTTGTACTTTGGATATTGGTGGCATAGTGGGATGAAGGCGGACAAACTTTACATGTCCTCGCATGAGACACATTCCACGCTTGACATGCAACTAGTTTTGCATAAGTGGCTAGCAGGTGTCTGTCTCTCCTACTATAGTCAATATCTAATTTGCAACGAGTTGTCAACAATTTGGTTATCCTCGTTGTGGTTCATGTTCGTAGGTAAGAACGGTTCTATCTTCGAAAGCCCTAAGCCACGTAAAACTTGCAATGGATAAATTAGAGGCGTCTAGTTTAGATTGTTGCTGGGCTAGTGGTTATGATATGCTGATGTTGTAAGTAGAAGTATGAGATGATACTCCTACAACACACATAGCGTGTAAGTTCCATAGACCTTGGCCTTACACATAAAGGTATGATAGAGATCATACCACGGTGCACATGATGGAGATCATATGCGGGAACCATATCATTTCACTTATAAACATGTGATGTTTTGATTGCATCTTATATTGCTTGGTTGGCGTTTTATTAGCATAATAAGATGATCCCTCATTTAGACATCAAGATAAGAATGTGTTCTTCCTTAAGTATGCACCGACAATGTTTCGTCGCTTCAAGACATCACGTGATGATCGTGTGTACTTGAATCCATGAGCATATCTCGGGTGTAAGACAGTTACACACGCGAATACTAAGGTTCTTACTTGGCGAGCCTAGCATGTACATACATGGCCTCGGAACACGGACCGAAAGGTTAAGCATGAGTCATATGTTTTGATATGATGACCATATGGATGCTCGCCTTTGAAGCTACACCGACTCACGTGATGATCGGACTTGGTGTAGTGGATTTGGTTCATGTAATCACCAAAAAGACACGAGGGATGTCGTTTTTGAGTGGGAGTTCATTTCTAATTTGGATTAGTAGAACTCAATTTATCATAAATTAAATCAAATTGAATTTGCATAATTTGTTTTAGTCATTGGCATTCACCACCTTATGCATAGTTGTAATTGAGATAATAGAACTATAGAATTCTGGATATATACTTTATGAACTGGTATCGTATTGTGTTGAGTGTCAATCTAAAGTTTAAAGTCCTATTGTAAACTTTCAGCAAACTCTATTTACTCCGTGAAATTTAATAGTTGGTATTAAATCGTGAGTAACAATTCTAGTGTTAGTATCTTAAGTATCATGTTTGCCTCCATGATTCTTGATTTAAATATCGAGATTATCTAGGAGCTGAAAGAATTGTTTCAGAAACCATCATGTGTGGCAGATATAACGATATCTGAAACAATGTTTTGGTTGCAATATGATAGATTATAATATATGTTCTCATATTGGATGAGAATTTACGAAGGTTGGAGATGCTAGACATCCTAATCATCCAAAAGGGTTTTGGAAAGTAATGTTATACTCACGATTCGCCTTTATAAGCTATGGTAGCTTGATCATGAAAGTCGTCATGATACTGATGAATAGAAGATGTATGTAAAGTGTTTACTACACTAAAAGATTACTAAATAATGGATTTTGAAAGAATATCGATCATTTTGATGATGGTGATCTACTTCAAATTGCAAGTCCAAAGGTATTATTATTTGAATATACACGCTTTGGACTATGTGTCATGTATATGGCGCCACTTTTGATGTTGATAGATTCTTTTAAAAATGAAAATGAAATGCTGAAAGAAAATCTATAAAATATATTTGGCAAAAAAGAAAAGATTGGAAATATCCAATTTTGGTATATGGATGATATACATGTTATGGTTGTATTCTTTGCTCGTTAAACAATGTGGTTCTTGGGTATTGGATACCGAATTGGTTGGTATGAAATTTCATACGGAACAGCGCAATTCATGAACCACAATGGCCTAAGTAACTAGCAAGAGAATATGTGATGATGTTCATCGAAAACAAACAAACCGTTGTTTGTATTTCTCGTTGACATCAAAGCTTGACTTTAAGATTTGTTTTAATAATTGTTATTTGAATAAGGTATTATGAGAACAAAGGTTGTTCAAATAATTACCGTATTCCATATAAGATGGATGATTTACAAATCTAGTTGGAGAAATCACATCCATAAAACCTAATGCTAAAATGTCGCAAGACAAATGATTGAAAGATCACTTACGAAGTGACATCGCTGTTTAAATTATATTGGAAAGAAAACATGAAGAATCTCCATATTCCTGGATTTTTGGAGTCTTTGATTTGATCAAGTGACGCTTGTGAGACTTTCCACGTGATAATTCAAACTTCGTTCAAAGTCCAAAGAAGAACGAATGACTAAATTATTGGAATTTATACATATCGATGTATGTATTCCATTATGTGTAGTCGTAAGCGATGGGTTTCAACTTCATATGCTTTCTTCAGAAATTTGAGTGAATATTCACTTAATGAGAAAGAAGTATGAAATATTTGAAAAACGTTTCAAAGACTTTCAAGATGAAGTGGAAAATCATTGTAACAAGAAAATAAATGGTTTATGATTTTATCATAAGGGATTTGTTTGAGTTACAAGTGTAACAAGAAAATAAATGAATTATGATTTTATCATAAAGGGATTTATTTGAGTTGAAAGTTTAGCAAAACACCTAGATTTACATATCCCAAAACACCATAGGAATATGGAGTGTTTGAGATTTGTAATGAAACCTTGTTTGACATGGTTGGATCAAAGGTGTTATTTATAAAACTGCCATTATGTTTTAAAAGATTAAAGCTTTAGAGACTACCGCTTTTACACTGAAAAGAGCTCCATCTTGATCCATTGAAATGACACCATGGAAGTTATGGTTTGGGGTAAAACCCAAGTTGACATTTCTTAAATTTTGGTATGCTAAACATAAGTAAGATGTTTACAACCGAAGTCGGATGAGCATGTCTTTGTAGGTTATTTAGAATAACAATTGGTTATTCCTCCATAACACCAAGGACAAAAGGGTTTGTCGCTTGAAACGTGAAGTTTCTTGAAGAAGGAATTTTTAAGTAAAGTTAAGTGGGAGGACAATAGAACTTTGATAAGGTTAACGAACCTTAGCTATATGTGCTGAGTTGCGCAGTGCCGGAAATCGTTCCGGAGGCAGCCATAATGCTCATGGTTTATGTGCCTCAAAGGTTGTGGTCATGGAGATCTAAGTTCCTATTGAACCAAGTAGGTCGGATAAACAATCAAATACTAAGATTTGAGAGTAAATCATTATTGTTTGACAATGATGAACCGACTATATGCAAAGAAGCGATGATGGGCCCTGACTCCGTCAAATGGCTTGAAGCCATAAAATCCGTGATAGTTCCATACACGAGAAATCAAGTTTTGAACTTGGAAGACCCTCCGGAAAGGTGTAAAAACCTATCGGTCGTATTTGGATCTATAAAGAAACAGACGTGGATGTTTCACATCTATGAAATAGTCGACATGTCGTAAAGTATTTTACGACAATGTTCAAGGAGTTGACTATGACAAGATTTGATCTTTCATAGCGATATTTAGTCTAGATGGATTAAAGTAGCAACCACTACATATAATTTGGTATATGGTAGATGCATAAACAAAACAAAATTCTTCTAATAGAATGGTTACCTAGGACGTGTACATGACACGGTCCAAAGGGTTTTGTTAAAATTCAAAGGATGCCAAAAATGGCATGCAAACTTCAACGGTTGAAGTAAGCATCGCGGAGTTGGAATCTTCACCATGATGAAAAAGGAGTTTTTCATCAGGAGACGATGAAGATGCTTGCATTTGCAAGAAATTAAGTGGGAGCGCTAAGACATATTTCTAATACATTATATGGAGGACACCTTGTTGATTAGAAATGATGTATCTTTTATTGACAAAGGTTAAGAATTTCATTTCGATGAAAGACTTAGGCAAAACCCGAATATTTAGCATGAATGTCTATAGTGGATAGACTGTGACGCTAATATGGTTGTGCCAAACGTACATATATGAGATATTGAAGGAGTTCAATATAGAAACGACAAGAAATGGTTCTTGTCGCATGGAAAGGAATTGAATCAAGATTCAAGTGTATTGACACTTGATAAGTGAAACAAGATTCAAGTGCTTTGACACTTGATGAGTGAAATCACAAGGATGTTTTGATCAATCATACCATGATATGTACACATCCAGATATGTCCTATGCTATAAGTGTTATGAGCATATACCAGAATAAATCATAAAATGATCATTGGACGATAGTGAGGATATTCTTATGATCTTTTGGAAGAACTAAGAATATATTTGTGTAGAGGTGACAAACATTTACAAATAGTTCATTGTAAAGCGTTACATTGATACTAGTTTTGTCACAAGATACAAATTAAGTTTATCTCAATTTAAACTATGAGTGGCACAATGAAATGGAAAGAAAGTTTCCATGATGGATTTGGAAGAGTTCCGAAGTTAAGACATTGTGACGAATACTTCAACAAAAGGCTAAGTATATGACTGCTATAGTAGCAGCAAAGGAGGGAATTTGTTTCAAGTAGTTTGAAATCAAACTAAGGTGTGGTTCGCAACAGGCTAACACTAAAGATATATTGTATGACAATACTATCGACATGGTTTAACCCCAAGGAACTAAAGGTCTCACCGAAAGACCAAATTTATACAATGCCATCTCATTGGAGAATGAGTGATGCGTGGAGACGCAAAGATATGCAAACACACACGAACCTGAAAGTGTCAGATCCGCAGATTATGTTAACCACTTACAATCGCGTATATGGAACACCGAAAAGCCATAGGTGTTCAATATGCAAAGTTTTCAAACTAGATTATTGTCTCTAGTGCAAGTGGGAGACTGAAGGGAATATGCCCGAGAGGCAATAATAAAGTGGTTATTATCGTATTCCTTATTTATGATAAATGTTTATTTTGCATGCTATAACTGTATTAATACGGAAACGTTAATACATGTGTGTTTAATAAACAAAAAGGAAGTTCCTAGTTATGCCTCTCTTATAAACTAGCTCGTTGATTAACAAGATGATCGAAGTTTCCTGATCATGGACATTGGATGTTGTTAATAACGGGATCACAACATTAGTGTAATGGTGTGATGAACATTCATCCGAAGTATAGAATTACGATCAAAGTCATTCAATTTATATTGCTATAACAACTTACGAAGTGATCCTAATCCTTATACCATGAGATCATGTCAATCACTAACACCGGAAGATTTTCTTGATAACATCAAACGTCACACCGTAACTGGGTGATTATAAAGATGGATTCAGAATTAATAAAGTGTTATGTTGAGGCCCATGGATCGAGAGTGGAATTTGTTCATCCCGATGACGGATAGATATACTCTGGGCCCTCTCGGTGATATCACATTAGTTAGCTTGCAAGCAAGTGATTTGATCACTAGAATGTTATATCACGAGAACGAGAAAAGAGTGCATGTCGGTAACGAGATCAAACTAGGTATGGAGATACCGATGATCGAATCTCGGACATGTAATATATCGCAAAACAAAAGGATTAAGATACTAGCGTAAAAGGTTCCGATGATCACAAGAAATTCATCGTTGAATGTGAGGGAGTCAGTATGGGTCTCCAGATCCCGCTTCTGATTATTGATTCGAGAGGGGTCATGATCATGTACGCATTATTCACGAACCGTAGGGTGACACACTTAAGAGACACCGACATCCAATTGGAGCAAAAGTTTCATGCTGAAAGAATGAACAAGCGCAGGAATTTATTTCACTAGATACCGAAACAGGTTTTCGGGTGAAATTGCATAAAGTGGTTATGCATGTGAAATAGAATCCTAGCAAAGGGTTATTTGTCAATGTTTGTCATTAAAGTAATTTACAAAATTCTGAATAAAATAAAAGAGTTTTATTTAATAAGAGTTTGCATTAAATTTGGTGGAAATTTAATGGGAATTTGAGTGGATTTTTTAGTGGAGAAAATTGAAGGGCCATTTTGTGAGTGGAGTGTCCACCCACATGAATGAGGGAGAGGTGGGGGCACCCTCCATGGCCGGCGGCCATTCCCCCCTTGGGCTGCCCCCTCCCCTATATAAGGAGCCCCTCCTCTCACTTCTCACTCACACCTCCTCGTGAAGGATCTCTCTCCCCCTCTAGAATTTATCCCCCATGGTCTCGGACTAGCGAGATACATGTTCCCGGTGGCTTTTCGGCAAGAAAGAGTTGTGCTTCCGCATCATTTGGGCGAGGAGGCGGAGGTTGCTCGGTGCCTCGAACGTGTGTGCGAGCATGGATGCGCTGCTGTTTTGCGGCGCTAGGACTTCCTCTCGATCTTGAGATCGACAAGAGATCGTCTACATCAACCACGAGTTTTGGACTCGTTAAGCTTTTTCGGTCTTCAAGGGTATGTTCTCTACGGATATACATTCGCCCGTTGTTTGTATCTAGTAGATAGATCTTGGTACATAGTTGTTCCCATCGTAGGAAATTTTTTGTTTTCTATGTTGCGAACCCTACATGCAGCAAGTGGCCCAATCCTTTCTTAGCAAAGGACAAGCTAGTGAAAATACTTACAAGGACCAAACGTTCTCGAGGACACATGGGAATTCTGTCAAGTGCTTTCGCTTCAAATAGTTAAGTACCCTTATTTGGTGTTGTAAGTGTTGTGTGGGTGAACCTATGCTAATGTACCGACCTTACTTGGACTAATACATACTTGTGATTAAACCCCCTGCAAGCATCCGCAAGTACAGGAAAGTAATTAAGATATAAACCTAACCACGGCCTTAAACTCTGAGATCCTACGCTCCCTTATGCAATGGTGTCCTAACGGGGGTTCAGGTTTCTGTCACTCGGGAAACCCCACAATTAGTAGCCAAATACACAATGCATTCCCCTAGGCCCATAAATGGTGAAGTATCATGTAGTCGACGTTCACATGACACCACTAGAAGAATAGCACCACAATTTAAATACTAAACCATTGAATAATAACTCAACACAAATCCACTACTAACAACATGACTTCTCCCATGTCCTCAAGAACTAAACGAACTACTCACAAGACATCATATGGATCAAGATAAAAGATGATATGGTGATGGATAACAATATGAACATAAACAATAATCCAATGGTTCCACTCACAAGCATCAATTAAAATAGTAATCAACACCGGGAAAGTTTCCCCTGAGAACTATGCAAGTATTCAACACGATTGTTATAGCGGGACGGAGTGGTGACGATGGTGCTGGTGGAGATGGTGGTGTGGATGATGATGATCCCTATGAAGTCTAGCTTGATAACGGCGTTGATGGCGACAATCTCTCCTCTCCGGGAAGGCATTTCCCTGGCAGAAATCTGTCTACCGGAGAGCTCTTTGCCTCTTTCTCTCTCGGTGTTTTCCGCCCCGCAGAGGCGGCGGAATCTTTCTGTGGTCTCTCCCCCGTGTCTTAGGGTTTCGAGAAGATATAGGCGAGAGGACAGAGTCGGAGGCCGGCCAGGTGGGCCACACCTCCTCCAGGCGCGGCCCAGGGGGGACCCACGCCTGGAGGGGGTGTGGGCCCCCTGTGGCCCAACTCCGCCTCCCCTTCTGGCTTCCTTCGTCTTCTGGGAAAATATGATTTTCCAATATTTTTCTGGTATTTTTCTGATCTTCGCGAAATTGCATCAAAATACCTCTTTTTCCATCAGAAACCTGACTCCGGCAGTTCATCCTCCAAAAATCATCCAACATGCAAAAACAGATGAAAAGACATAAGTATCACCTCTTAATATGAAATGTATTAATGAATTGTAACATCCCAATATTAGAGATTAGAAATAAGCTTAACCCAAATGTGTGCATTGCATTCATGCATAGAAAATCCGAATAATTTTCGTTCTTTTAAACAAAACTTGTCAAAGTGATTGATGCTTCTCTTAACTTGATGGAATAGAAGTAGATCATCAAGTTGATTTTGATAAGTTTCAATATGACCTTTGCTAAAACCTTAATTTGGGTAAACATGATTTGATCTAAGGGTAGATCAAATACAATGAAACTAAACCATTATACATCGATTAATGATTATAATTAGATCTCTAGGTGATCACATCCTAGTATTCATTACAACAACTCATGAATACCAAGTAACAAGAATGTAATAATTAACTGTTGACCTACTCAATCCTTATCTATTTCTACCATGAGAAACATGGTAACACTTCACCCAAACTCTTTAGTTAGGAAGGAAACTAAGCCAAGACCATTCACCACATATCTTTCTTTCCATATCAACCCTATTCTCGTATCTGTGATCATCAAAGTTGAGTAATCAACTATTGATTCTCCAAGTCTTAACCCATTAATTATTAATCTATCAACTCTTGTCTATATCAAAGCATTCACTTAAGGCCTATAAAGAAAATAGTAAGAAGAGGTAAGTAGAAATGCTAGTTTTGGATATCATCTATAGGATGGGAGTGATTTAAGGAAATCTAATCAATATAGTAAATGAAGGAGTTAACTCACTACTGAATAAATAGAAGATTTATATGGAAGATCTAATTATATGGTAACAAATAGGATTATAAAGATGAACATTGACGATAGAGACCAAAGAGTAATCCTATGGGACTAAGTAGGTATAGTCCATGAATAACATTCCCTAATCAACAAGAGATATTAAGAAGATAATTTCAATACAACTGTAATGTTGTATTGATGAAGCCTTGATTAGCTAATTGGAAACCTAAACCATAAAGGATCGAAGGATTATAATGATCATGCTTAAGTCACCAAGATAGAATGCTTATATCCTGTATAAGTGACATTGGTGGATAAAACATGATTGAACTCTAATATAAGATATTGGATTCAAGTAGAGATAAGATAGTATGATTAGGATGATGTTAGATCAACATTGAAGTCTAGGGTTAGTATTTTCCTCTTGGGAAATATTAAACACTTCAGGTGAAGAAGGACTTAATATTATAATTATAAATGAATTTATAGAGTAATGTTAATGATGGATAACAAAGAAGGGTATAAATAGAGGCAATTGTAACCATCTATTGGATTGGAGTTTATTAGTAGTAGAACAGTTTGATAACCAAGTATAGATTCAGAAGAATTAAAGGTGGATAAGAATATTATTATGAAGTAAATCTCATCAGGTTAGCACATGATGATGGATATGAAGGAGTAGTATATCTAGGAAAGGAATTCTTTAAGAAGAAGTCAAGAATTCTGAATTATGGAAGATAGGAATTCTTGGTAAACACTAAACCCTAAATCCATAATCAAGCTTAACATCCATCTCATCTGTTGGATAAATCATTTTATTTCCATAATGCCTTATAGGAATATTTCCTATAGCAAATCACTTAAGCACATCTCTGTCATTTCCAATTATCATAACCATATGTGTTTAGGAGATATTTTTATCAATTATTTTCCATAAGACATTCCAGATAATAACTTTCTATTTTAAAAGGTGATATCATTAAAGATCACAAACATAAAAACAATATGTTTAGCTATTAATATTTACTCATATCAACAAAAGAATATAAGTATAGTAAGAACCTTAAACCCTAGGGTAAGCATTTTTAATTCAAACCTTAACTCCTATATTAGTTATAATAAAATGTATACATGGCTATTTCCTAAAATTATGGTGATAATATTATTCATATCAATTCCCTAGAACTTTATTGATCATACAAAAATGAAAGGTCACCACATAAAAATTTCTTTAATAATATAAGTCAATGAGAATCAAATTCCATAAGTTAAAAGTAATGCACTACTTAATAAATTTATGATTATAAGATAAATCAAAAATTCATAACAAAAGCTTTTACAAATACTAAAAAAATATTATAATATAAATCCATGGTTTATTCTAGACAGAAAATAAAGAAATATAACATTATTGAATAAAAGCTCACAAAATGCTACCAAATACTTTTTAATATAGCTACAATTATTTAGCAAATAAAGCCATAAAGAAAATTCAAATTAAAGATGCAAATTCAAATCTGAAAACAAAACAGAATTTAGAAAAGGGAAAGAACGAGGAAAAAATAAAAGGAGATCAAAATCTGGCCCATGGCCCAACTTCCTTCTCCTTATCCACTGCTCGCGAGCAGCCCAATCGCAACCTACATCGGCCCACTAAGCAAACCTAGCTTGTCACCACAGCGACTGATGAGTGGGCCAGCGAGAGGACTGCGGGTCGAGAGAGGAAAAGTTCCGAGGGGGTTTTCCCCAAAATCTCCATCATCGTCTTCCTCGCCTACTGGAAGAAGCTCGCTGGCCGAAGCTCCGCCATCGAACGACCGCCACGCTATGATGCGTGCCGCTGCTCCTAGAGGAGGGGATAAGAACGCCACAACACCGTTTGCTCGTCCTCATCCACTCTCTCTTCCTCTAAAGCTCTCTCTCTCTCGATTTCTTCCTTAGAGCCAAAACCCTAGCTCGCCTCGCCGTCGTGCCGCACCTCCCCACTCTCTTCCAAGTAGCCATGGAGATGCCCCGTGATCCGTAGATCCTCTGGGTGGAGTCTTGCATCAAGGGGAGCACTGGAGAGGGCGAGTTTTGTCGTTACTTTCTACAGCAGTTTGTCGGAATCCTCGTTGGAGAACTCATCTCCGACCACACCAGTCTTCGCCGACACCACCACTACAACCAGGGTGAGTCACTGATCCTCAAGCATCGTTCTTTTCTTCCTAACGCGCTCCCTAGCATGCTTTCATGGCCGTAGTTGTCTTGCGCCGTCGATCGTTGTCTTTCCAGTAGCTCCGATGACTATTTTCGAGCAGCGCCACCACTATATGGTTCAGCACATCGCGCTGATACAAATTAGACTAGTTTCGCTTGCTGGGGCGCCGTAGATCGTCGCCGGTGACCATCAACTGGCGGTGGTGGCCGCACTGACGTCATCCTGACGCCCTGCTCGCGTCATCCTTGACCAGTTTAACATGTTGACCAGTCTTTCCTGAGGTGGAGTGTGACTTGGCCTAGGGCCCAATGGTCAGTGACCTAGGGTAGCTCTGGCTGCGGTGTAAAAAGTTACTTTCAGTTTAAGAAATAAATAAAATGTTATAAGCCCAAATTTAAATATTTCAAAAATTAAGTAAAATTATTAAATCTTGTTAAATCAATAACTTTTGTTTTATAATTCAGAAAAATATGTGTAATATATGAAAATGTTTAGAAAAATAAAATCTACAACTTAAATCTATTATCAAATATTATTATGATAATTATTTAAATAAATATTGTTTAATAAAGGTTTTATAAGTAATAAAACTTAGATAATCCATATTTTAAAATTGGTAAATATTAAAAATATAAGTAAAATACCAAAAATCTTAAAAAATAAAAACAATACTTTAAAACTATAATCATACATTATTATTTCATTTAATTAAATACTTATTATTTATTAAGTATTTATAAGGTAGTGAATCTTATAAAAATCATATCTTATTATTTATAAATCACAAAAATAATTGTAATATACCAAAATGATCACAAAAGTAATACCTACATGTTAAAAATATAATATTTCACTTTTGAAGTAAATAAAAATTTAAAACTTAATAACTTGAATTTAAACTTATTTCCTTAATGAAAAATTCATATAAGGGTAAATAAAAATTGCTAATAATTCTAGAAATTAGCCAATTAAGTTTAATAAATAGTATTAGTCTTAAATGTTTATAATAAAAAATCAATTGGTCCAACATATTTTAAATACAATTTTATTGAATTATCCTTCAACCATATGTGTAGTTTATTTTCTAAAAAGATCTTTAACAATTGTAAAATCTTCAAGAATGATATTTTAACCAAATAAAATCTTTTACCATTGTTTCACTCACAAATTTATAATGGACTAAATCCAAAGATAATTCATAAGTAGTCACTAATACTGTTTACTTATCCACAAACCATGATCACACCTTTATAAGGAAATAAGTGATCATGTTCCATTATAAAATTAAGAAACCACTACTTAAATAGAAGAATAACCATTCTTAAGTAACTTTAAGGAAACATTACAAAGTACACAAGGTACAATTAACATAAGCAGTATACCTTAAAACCATCTATGTCTTTAAAGTTAACTTTAGTCTACAATATTTCCAAATACTATGCTAAAGATTTTGTAAGTATTTTATAGTTAACTTTGGTTTATTATAATTAAGTTATAAAGCGTCTCAAATCCAAACTATCCAAGCAAACATGAACAACATCATACACATTCTATCAACCATACTCTAAAAACTGCCAGGATTGTTTAAACCTTAATAAAGACATCTTTTCTTCAAAATTTATTCATTTTGCCACTTTAGTTAATAGATGAAAAATAATCGTAATCACATTACTTTAAACTTTACTGATATAACTTAGAATTATTAACACTTAAGGTATTTATAGATGTCAATGCTTGTAAAGTAAAGTTTTGAGATAAGGCAATTCTTATATAAGTAGTGTTTGAGTAGCATTCCGCTTTCGTATATCTTATTGTTTTATACCATTATAATTACATGTTGTTTCACACACACTCACAAGCCTTAATAATAAGCACGAGTATTAAACTTATCTAAAAGGACAACACATTCTAAAGAAACCAATTCCAGTTTCCAAACTATAGATCAACGATATCCCCGGGATTCGCATTTATAAAATGCATTACATTACTTATGCATAAAAGCATCTGCTTCTTTAAACATTAGTCCTTACCGGACCAATGATGCTGATTTCAGATATTGGATCTTATATTGTCTTGAAGACCGTGAGTGCATAATATTGCAATCACAAAAGGCAAGTTCACACTTGCTCATGTTCTTTGATTATTTTCTGTAAAGTATTTTGCAAATCCAGTGTTGTCATCACCTGCATTTGAAAAAGGTCAGAAAACACTATTTTCATAATAATATGATGATAGGTTATTTACCATGAGGTAATAACCTACTATAAAAGTTCCGGTGGTAAAGGAACATATTATCTAGGACTTAACAACCAATGTCGCTAGTGATTCTTGCGCCATATATAACGCGTTAACCATGAGATTTGGAATGGGACAGAGAAGTCAGCTGTATCCTTTTCCTATCGTATAGAGGCAAGACGACCTTAACGTGACATTGTGATTCCTTGTGCGGATCCAACATATGGGTGGGCACCCTTTCGCCCCACACTTTTGGTGTCTAGATTATCTATGAATGGTGTTTAGGGATATAGTCCATTTAAATGGTACTCGTCTAGGCATCACCAGGTCATAGAGTCTTCGGGAACTCATCGGGGTTTTAGCTTGCCCGAAAGGGGGCTTAACAGAGGTGAGCCGGCCCCGAAGGATCGCCCAGACATATGAGGTCGTGGAGAGGGCAGTGATTGGCTTGGATCTTAGACTAGCCCCATACCAAGAAAGTATGGACAAGGTCATGACTGGGTTGTGTAACAAGGCTAAGGTCTCGCATGGGTAAAATGACGCACCTCTGCAGAGTGTAAGAACTATAACTTGTTACTCCCTGTTCCGGGAAGGAGCTGCGAACGCCGCGGGAAAGGAACTCCATGAAAGTTCTGGTAAACCCGTGAAGGCTGACGGACATAGTTTTTCAGAATAAAAGCAACCTTTGAAGAAATGTTTATGAAAACTTGCATTGCCTACGACCTATGGTTTATGGCTGTAGATATAGTGCATCAAACACTCATTTTCTAGTGAACTTGCTGAGTACGCTCGTACTCAACGTATCTTCTTAACCCTTGCTAGAATCTGAAGCCATTAAGACGACATCTACATCCAGTTATGCTCCAGGAATCTTCATCAAAAGCTAAATCTCTTCAACAAAGACAAGGAAGTCAACATATACATCAACTCAAATGAAGACGAAGTTACTGATTAGATAGGAATATAATCTCTAGCCAAATAACCTATTTCTGTAGTGCATTGCATTAGCAGCAATGCCAGACCATTAGTTAAAATACTAGTCTTAATAGTATAATGGTTTTAGAGTTGTTTATCTTTGATTCTTCTTTGTAAGAAGTTCTTTCTCTCTCTTAAACCTAGAGTGTTCTTTGGATCTTATGTAATTAGTTGAGTTGTAACCTTTAGCCATGTCTTGGACCCGCTGTGTTTCTGTTGTACCACTCTGAGGGATGTAATACTAGTGAACATGTGTTTTATTGGTGTTATGTCAACGACTATAGTATACTACATCATGCACTGGTATGCTGGGTCACCGCATGAATATAGGCAAATTATGATATAGAATGGTGATGTAAATTGGACGTATCAACTCCCCCAAGCTTAGACCTTCGCTTGTCCCCAAGCGAAAACTGAGCTCAGTAAACATGTCCACAGGTTTATGGAGTGAAGTGTCGATAAAAGAATACGGACAAGAAGCATCACACTTACCATTACACAACTCATAGAAGAAAGCAACTCACCATTATAAAACTTAGCTTGCAACAAGTAGAGGAGTCACAATAGATATGCATAAAGATAAATCATAATTGGAATTGGTAAACTTTGTTCTTGGTCAGAGAACAGCTGGCAAACAGTTTCACGAAAAGATTTTGTAGAAGTTTTCACAACAAGAGTACTATTTGCTCAAACACAAGGATGCTTCACAGATTGATCACTATGGTTATGCTGCAAGTTTCCACCATGATTAGGCATGACTTAGGCTAGTGACCCAGGCGTTTCTCTAACACACATACATAACTCCATGGACTTACAAGCTCCCCTTTTATTTCACACCGATGACATCCGCAAACAAAAGAGCATGATATCAACTGGATATGTATCCATAAGTGTTGAAAGCTGCGGTGACCCAGCATACCACTGCATGATGTAGTATACTATAGTCATACACATAACACTGATGAAACATCGTTCACTAGTATTACATCCCTCAGAGTGGTACAACAGAAACACAGCGGGTCCAAGACATGGCTAAAGGTTACAACTCAACTATTTACATAAGATCCAGAGAACACTCTAGGTTAAATAGAGAGAAAGAACTTCTTACAAAGAAGAATCAGAGATAAACAACTCAAAAACTATTATACTATTAAGACTAGTATTTTAACTAATGGTCTGGCATTACTGCTATTGCAATACACTACAGAAATAGGTTCTATGGCTAGAGATTATATTCCTATCTAATCGGTAACTTCGTCTTCACTTGAGTTGGTGTATATGTTGACCTTCTTGACTTCATTGAAGACCTTTAGCTTTTTATGATGATTCCTGGAGCATAACTTGATATAGACGTCGTCTTAATGGCTTCAGAATCTAGCAAGGGTTAAGAAGATACGTTGAGTACGAGCGTACTCAGCAAGTTCACTAGAAAAGGAGTGTTTGATGCACTATAACTACAGCCACATACCATAGGTCGTAGGCAATGCAAGTTTTCGTAAACATTTCTTCAAAGGTTGCTTTTATTCTGAAAAGCTATGTCCGTAAGCCTTCACGGGTTTACTAGAACTTTCATGGAGTTCCTTTCCCGCCACGTTCACAGCTCCTTCCCGGAATAGGGAGTAACAAGTTACAGTTCTTACACTCTACAGAGGTGCGTTACTTTACCCATGAGAGATCAACTCCTTGTTGCACAACCGGGCAGCTTATTCCCGTCCATAATTCTATGACGTGGGGCCAGTAGATGATCCAAGCCAATCACTGCCCTCTCTGCGACCTCATATGTCTGCACGATCCTCCGGGGCTGGCTCACCTTTGTTAAGCCCCCTTTCAGGCAGGCTAAAACCCTGATGAGTTCCCGAAGACTCTATGACCTAGTGATGCCCGGACGAGTACCATTTAAACGGACTATATCCCTAAACACCATTCATAGATAATCTAGACACCAAAAGTGTGGGGCGTAAGGGTGCCCACCCATATGTTGGATCCGCACAAGGAATCACAACGTCACGTTAAGGTCGTCTTGCCTCCATACAAGAGGAAAAGGATACAACTGACTTCTCCGTCCCATTCCAAATCTCATGGTTAACGCGTAATATACGGCGCAAGAATCACTGACGACATTGGTTGTTAAGTCCTAGATAATATGTTCCTTTACCATTGGAACTTTCATAATCGGTTATTACCTCATGGTAAATAACCTATAATCATATTATTATGAAAATAGTGTTTTCTGGTCTTTTTCAAATGCAGGTGATTACAACACTGGATTTTTAAAATACTTTACAGAAAATAATCAAAGGACATGAGCAAGTGTGAACTTGCCTTTTGTGATTGCAAGATTATGCACTCACGGTCTTCAAGACAATATAAAAGATCGAATATCTGAAATCAGCATCATTGGTTTGGTAAGGACTAATGTTTAAAGAAGCAAGATGCTATTATGCATATGTAATGTAATGTAATGTAATGCAATTTGATAAATTCAAATCCTGGGGATAACGTTGTTCTAGGGTTTGGATACTGGAAATGGTTACTTTAGAATGTGTTGTCCTTTTAGATAAGTTTCACACTTGTGCTTCTTATTAAGACTTGTGAGTGTGTATGAAACAACATGTAATTATAATGGTATAGAACCATAAAATACACGAATGTGGAATGCTACTCACGGACTACTTATATTAGAATTGCCTTATTTTTAAATCTTACTTTACAAGTATTAACATTTATAAGGAACTAAAGTGTTTACAATCTCAGGTATGCAAGTACAGTTTGAAACAATGTGATTGTGATTAATTGTCATCTATTGATTATGATGAGAGTCCTTGAATTACTTTGTTAAGAGTTGGAAATATTATTATAAGGTTTGTTGATTGAAGTGGCAAAACGAATAACTTTTGAAGAAAAGATTCCTTTTCTAAGGTCTAAACAATCTTTGTGGTTAATCAAATGTGGTCTAGGTTTTTTGTGCTTGCTTGAATAGTTTGAACTTGGGATGCTTTATGACATAACTATGACAGACCAAAGTTAACTATAAAGCATAGAATAATGTCTTTAGCATTATATTTAAAGTCTTGTAGACTAAGGTTAACTTTAAATACATAGATGGACTTACGGTATATTGCTTATGATATTTGTACATTCTTTACTTTATATAGTTTCCTTTAAAGTTAACTAGGAATGGTATTACTTCTATTTGAGTAGTGGTTTCCTAACATTATAATGGAATAAAATTATTTACCTTTTTATAGATGAGTGGTTATAATTTATAAATAAGGAAATAATATTACTTAACTACCTATGGCGTCACTATAGTGTTTTGATATTCTTGTAAACTTGGGGTTGAAGTAAATGGAAAAGATTTAATTTACTCACAAATTATTCTTTGAGGATTTTATAGTGGATAAGAATCCTTTTAGAAAATAATCTATACTTATGGTTGAAGGATAATTCAAAAAAAATGTATTTAAAAGGTGTTGAACCATTTTGACTTAATATTATCAATATTTAAGACTAATACTATTTATTATACTCAATTGACTAATTTTAGAAATATTAACAAATTTTATTTACCCTTAAATGAATTAACAACTAAGGAAATAGGTTTAAATTCAAGTTGCTAAAGTGTTTTAATTTTTTTATTTACCTTAAAAGTGGAATATTATATTTTTTAACATGTAGGTATTATTTTTGTGATTATTTTGGTATATTCATTTATTTTTATGATTTATAAATAATAAGATATGATTTTATAAGGTTTATTACTTAATAAATACTTAATACATAATAAATATTTAATTAAGTGAACTAATAATGCATGATTATAGTTTTAAATTATATTTCTTATTTTTCTAAGATTTTCGGTATTTTATTTATATATTTTTTAACACTTATCATTATTGAAATATGAATTATCAAAGTTTCATTACTTATAAAATCTTTATCAAATAATAATTATTTAAATAACTATCATAATAATGTTTGATAATAGTTTTAGGTTATAGATTTTATTTTTATATAAATTTTCATATATTATACACATCTTTCTGAATTATAAAACAAAAGTTATTAATTAAACAATATTTTAATCATTTTATTACATTTCAGGAAATATTTGTATTTGATCTTATAATGTTTTATCTAATTCCTAAATAGAAAATACTTTTTATACCTAAGCTAAACCTACCCTAGTCACTTACTAGTGGGCCCGTGGCCACATCACATATCCCAGTTTAGTAAATTCATTTGTTACTGAGCCTATTTCTACTCACAGTCATTGACAGATGGGACCAGGGCCACGTCACTTGCC
Organism: Avena insularis; assembly: GCA_023614405.1. Classification (NCBI taxonomy): domain Eukaryota; kingdom Viridiplantae; phylum Streptophyta; class Magnoliopsida; order Poales; family Poaceae; genus Avena; species Avena insularis. The sequence goes on along the minus strand of CM042689.1, from coordinate 339,971,496 downwards.
ACGCGAGACAAAGACTAGGTCAAACCATGCTGAAGTGGCATAATGACACCAGCATGATGTCATGCTGACATCAGCATGGCCTCCACCACCAGATAATGGTCGCCGGCGGCGAACTACTAGGCTCCGGTGATCAAGATTGATGTTGTTGGACAAAGGGGACCAAGGCGAACCTATTGGTGGCGACGCTGCTACTTAGTGGCTACCGGAAATACACCGACGATGAGCTTCTGCGGTGACTAACAATGGCGCTCAATGAAACTAGGTCTACAACGAGAATCAGCAAGCGAAATTAGGGTCTAGAGATGCGCAAGCTTACCCTGATGTTAGTATAGTGGTCAGTGAAGATGATGGTGCTCCGATACAGTCTAATTTTCACGAACTTCGTTGATGACCGGCGGTAGGGGAATGGCGAAATACTCACAATTCCACCCCCCTTGCTTCACTACTTTCTCTCTAGCGACAAGAATGGCGAGACGCTTCTCCTCGACTACCCCATGGCCCTTGGAGTGGTTTCTACCGGCAACAAGGAGTGACTCCGGTGAGCTAGGGTTTCGGACCTTTTCTAAACAGAGAGGATAAGGAGGAGTGGAGATGCGCGAGTGAGAGGATGAGGACGAGGGCTTCGCGGTGGCGTTCTTATCCTCCCAGCAGACTACGACGAGCATCTTGACGCCGATTGACGAAGCCTTTCGCGCTTGTTTGCCGGCAGCGCCAGGTGGTGGATTTATTTATAGATCAGACAAAATGGTATTTAGTCCTAGGCTTCTATTGGGCGGGATGAAGCAAGCGGAAAAGGCTAGCTGCGGCTAGTGAGCGATATATAGAGGGGTGAGGAACTGGGCCTTGGGCTGGCACTGCTTGTTTTCTCCTTTCCTTTACTCTTTTCTATTTTCTGTTTTATTTTCAGATTTGTATTTTAACATTTGGTTTGAACTTTATTTTATAAAGTTTATTTGCTGAATACTTGCAGCAACAATTGAGATTGATTGAGATGTATTTTGTAAACCTTTATGATAAGTATTTTCTTTATTTCCTTTCATAGAAATCCTTTTTTTTTATTAATATTCTGCTAGGGATTTTATTATGGAATATTTTCTTATTTATTTATAAAATTTGGTTTTAAGGAATTATAGTTTGGAGATAAATTTGATTCAATGATCCTATTTCATTAATTGATGCATTATTCTAAAGAACTAATATGGTTAGTATTATTCCCATAAATCTAGGAAGTAACTAAATATATACATTTTATTATAACTAACATAGGAGTTAGGTTTTGAATTGCAATTGTTTACCCTAAGGTTTAGGGTTCTTAATGTACCTATTTTCTTTTGTTGATAAAATTTTATGGCTAAGCATATTGTCTTTTTGTTTGTGATCTTTAATGATATCACCTTTTAAAATAGAAAGTTATTAACTGGAATGTCTTATGGAAAGGATTTGATAAAGATAACTCCCAAGCACATTTAATTATGATAATTAGAAAGGACAAAAATGTGCTTAAGTGCTTGGCTATAAGAAATTGTTCCTATAAGACATTGTGGAAATAGGATGATAGATCAATCAGATGAAATGGATTTTATGTGTGGTTAAAGATTTAGGGTTTAGTGTTTTCCAAGAATTCCTATTTTCCATACTTCATAATTCTGGACTTCTGATTAAGGAATTCCTTTCCTAGATATACTACTTCTTCATATCCATGATCATGTGCTAACATGATTAGCTTTGCTTCACAAAAATATTCCTATCTACCTTTAATTCCTCTAAATCCATTTATAAATCCAATGAGCTTGACACTAAGTCTTTCATAATCTTATCATGTCCATGCTTGGTTATATCAACTACTCTACTGCTGATAGCCTCCAATCCAACAAGTAGCTACTTCTAACTCCATTCATACTCTTCCATAATCATCCACCACTAATATTACTCTAGTAGATGTATTTATAATTAGATATACATCGAATCCTACTTCACCTCAAGTGTTTACTATTTTCCTAGAGGAAAATACTAACTCTATAATTCAATGCTGCTCTAACATCATCCTAATCATACAATCTTATCTTTACTTGACTTCAATATCTCATATTAGAGGTCAATCATGTTTTACCCACCAATGTTACTTATACTGGATATAAGCATTCAATCTTGGTGACTAAAGCATGATCATTATAATCCTTTGATCCTTTATGATTTAGATTTCCAATTAGCTAGTCAAGGCTTCATCAATATAACATTATAGTTGTATTGAAATTATCTTCTTAATATCTCTAGTGGATTAGGGAATGTTATTCATGGACTATACCTACTTAGTCCAATAGGATTACTCCTGGTAACTATCTTCAATAATCATCCTTATAATCTTCTTTGTTACCATACAAATATATATTCCAGATAACTCTTCTATCATTTCAGGAGTGAGTTAACTCCATCAATTATCATATTGATCTTATTCACTTCCAACACTCCCATCCTATGGATGATATTTATAACTAGCATTACCATCTACCTCTTCATACTTCTTTCTCCAAAGGACTTCAAATGAATGCTATGATAAGGACAATAGTTGATAGATCAAGTATTGATAGATTAAGAATTAGTGAATCAATGGTTGATTACTCAACATTGATGAACAACAGATATTAGAATAAGATTCAATAGTGATGATAAGGATTGATATGGGAAGAGAGATATATAGTGAATGATCTTGACTTGGTTTCCTTCCTACTCAATCTCACTAAGGAGTTAAAGTCAGGTATTACCATGATACTCATGGTATAAGTAGATGAGATTAAGATTTAGTTGTTACAATCCTATTACTTAAGTTATATTCATAATTTGGTATTCAGGGGTTGTTGTAATAAATACAATGATATGATCACCTAGGGATCAGATATAAATCATTAAGTAATATGTTGTGGTTTAGTTTTATTGCATTTGATCTACCCTTAGATCAAATCATGTTTACTCAAAATAAGGTTTTAGCAAAGGTCATATTGAAACTTATCGCAGTCAACTTGATGATCTACTTCAATTCCATCAAGTTGAGAGAAGCTTCAATCACTTTGACAAGTTTTTGTTCAAAAGCGCGAAAATTATTCGGATTTTCTATGCATGAATGCAATGCACACATCTGTGTCCGGCTTATTTCTAAGCTCTAATGCTGGGATGTTACAAAAGCGTTCCCCATGACAGCACATTTCTGCTAATCCCAACGTATAGATGCAAGCATATACAACTTCGATGACACAATGGTTCAAGTTTATTAGGGACAAGGAAATAAGGTGTGCCATCAAGTTCGTGAGAGCTTTACTAACTAGTTTTCACATAACAAAATAATTTTTAATTCGAAAGATATATGAAGCTTGAGAATTTGCTTGGAATAGAAATAATGCTATTAGGTAGATATGGTGGACACAAATGGCACATGTTTGGAAACATGAGAAGTATGCCTTCTCAGAACAGGTTTTGGGCTAGCAAGGCTGGATAGCAAGCAAAAGAGTTGAAAGAAACAAGCAAACCTACAAGTGATAAAGCCAAACATGCAATCTTCCTTGAAGACACAAAAGATCTTAAATAAAGAATACTAAGCTTATGAGACAATCAAGAAAGAAAACAAAAAGATATAAAATATCTGTAAGCTTTTTATCTTTTCCTTTCAAACCTCAAAAAGTGTTGCTACTGACCAGAGCTCGGTTTGCCAAAACCAATTTAGATCTACTTGATGCTCCCAAAGTGATGCCAATACTAATCAACAAGATCAATCATATAATAGAGATTGCAAACTAAAATAAAAAGTGCAAAAAGTAAGAGATGAAACTTCTCATTAATACTCCATAAAGGCAGTCACACCAAGGGATACATAGGTAGTCAACTAAAGGAGAGATACTTCCACAATGCAAACCAACCTATAAGATAACTTCTCTACCAAAGATATAAATCTACTAAAAAGGTAAAAGATAATGATATGATACCACGACACTCCCCCAAGCTTGGAACAAGCCAAGGGGATGCCAAACCTGATGACGAATTACTCCTTCGGTGGTGGTGTTCTCTTGATAAGCTCCTCAATCGGTTTCCTCAAATCCTCAATCTCGAAGGTCAGAGTACGAATCAACTCCGAATTTTGCTCAATGCGGTTCATGATCATATCGGACCGAGAGTCCCAGTCCTTGCTATTCTTTCCCCACTCTTCCTTATTAGTGTGCTCCTTCCCTGCATGGTTAGAGCGAGGCAGATCCCAAACCAAGGGCAAGTTCCCTTTGGGCACCTGTTGATATTGTTTCTCATGTATAAGAGTATGGAAAGGATTCTTGGTACGTGGAGGAGGTGACCGTGGAACGAAGACAAGACGTGGAGGTTTCCCTCCTGTAGACATTCGTGATGTCCTCCTAAGCTTGGTAGGATTTGCCACCACTCAAATGCTTGCGACGATAGCGTGGGTGTCCGGATGCTCGTCCTCCTCCATGTCTTCTTCATCCCCAACCAAGATCTCCTCCTCCTTGGGGTTTTGAGGATCATCTTCCTCGGGCTTCTTGCCTTTGTCATTAGCGGAGACCATGGTACTCTAAACTTGAGAAGATTCCCTGACAGAAATAGATCGAAATGAAAACACGACGAGAACACGATATACGAACCTCGGGAGATCCACGGGTTATATATTACGAAGTTTCAAAACATAAGGAAGGTACTGGTACGAAAACGAGGTAGAGATGGAGCTTGGGGGGCTCACACCCCCTCCAGGCGCGGCCAACTGGGGCCCACGCCTGGGGTGGGTGTGGCCACCCCGGCCTCTATTTCCTCCTCTGTTTCGTTTCGTAACCTTTCATATGTAATAAAAACATCAAAAATATAAAAAGATTAGGCTTTCACGAACCTTCTGTTTTCACCACTTTTACCTATTCAAAGATGAACTCTGCAGACTCCTTTTCTCCTTCTCCTGGAAATTCCTTTTCTCATAAGGCAATACACAAATTTCAATGGCAACATTAGTGTAAGCAAAAACAATAAACATTTAAGTACACACTTCAACTGAAATCCATCAAAACAAAGCTACTGTAGCAACTCCTTTCCAAAAACCCGAAAGAATCTGGAAGGGAATCAATATAAGAGGCAAATGCAAATGATGGCAGAAATCTGTCAAAACAGACCAGCAGGTAAAGAATGATTTTTTCAAAAACCTTTGTTGCTCAAATAAAAAAGTGCAAAACTAATGAAAGTTGGATAACAACTTGTAGAACAAGCACAGAAAAATATAGCTCCATCTGAAATACTGAGCTCCCTCACAAATGTTTACAATGCGGCACAAAAATATGTCCCAGGACGGCCACTTTTCACAACTCCTCCACTTCTCAAAAGTAGTTGAACTTGACACAAAAACCAAAACAAAAAGGATAAGGAGCGGTTATTACTAAGGTAATAACTTCCAAGACGCGACAAAACTATTGGGTTATCTCCCAAGAAGATTTTTTATTTAATGCCTTTAAGTGAGGCTTAAAATTTTCAAAGATGCTCACATAGGAGTGATGACCCACAAGTATAGGGGATCGCAACAGTCTTCGAGGGTAGTATTACCCAATTTATTGATTCGACACAAGGGGATCCAAAGAATACTTGCAAGCCTTAACAACTGAGTTGTCAGTTCAGCTGCACTTGGAAATAGTTCTTTCTCACAGAAGTTTATCAGTGGCAACAGTTTGTAGTAGCAACATCAAAGCAACAACAGCAGTAAAACAGGAGCAATAGTAACAGTAGCAACAAACAGTAGGATATGAGTGCGGTAGGCATAGGGATGGATGGACGGGCGTTGCATGAACGAGTCTAAACATGTCATTAAAGATCCAGGGCAATTGCAGATAAATAAGAATAAGCATCCAAGTACTAAACAATCATAAGCATGTGCTCCATACATAGTCATCTGTGCTCGTAATGAGAACTTGCACAACATCTTTTTTCCTGCCAGCTCGTTGCAACGGGCCCTGAAGGGAACTACTGGCAATTAAGGTGCTCCTTTTAATAGAGCACCAGAGCAAAGCATTAACACTCCGTGAACACATGTGATCCTCACATCACAGCCATCCCCTCCGGTTGTCCCAATTTACATCCACTGGGCCTTTGGATCGGGACAATGATATGTGTACACAACTTGCAGATAAGATCACAAACAATACTATCATAATGATTCAATAATAAGTCCAGATCTGAGATCATGGCACTCGGAACCTAGTGACAAGCATTAAGCACAACAAGTTGCAACAAAGTCAAATAGCACTAATAGAGATACTAGGCACCATGCCCTAACAATCTTATTCGATTACATGATAGAACTCATGCAATCCCTACCATCCCCATAGCCTACAACAGGGGATTACTCACTCATGGATGAGGGAAACATCGATGGTTGATGGAGAGGCGTTGGTGATGACGATGATCCTCCCCAAATTCCCCGTCCCGGCAGGGTGCCAGAATGGAGTCTCTGGATCTGAATCGCGGTTTCTGGTGGCGGCGGCGCAGCGAAACTCTTTCTAGAAAAACGTCGAACCCCTCTGAGTTTTTAGGTCAGAAGGCAACTTATAGGCGAAGAGAGAGGACGAGGGGGCGCCTGGGCTGGCCACACCCCTCTTAGGCGCGGGGTGGGCCCACCCGCGCGGCACGGGGTGTGGGCCACCCAGGGCTCCCCTCCATCTCGTATTCTGGCTCCGTGGATCTTCTGGTGAAATAGGATTTTTGGCATATTTTCCGGGATTTTTCCTGATAGTTGATTTTCTGCACAAAAACTAGACACCAAGGTAATTCTGCTGAAAACAGCATCAGTCCGTGTTAGTTGTATCCAAATCACACAAGTTTAGAGGAGAAACAATAGCAAAAGTGTTCGAGAAAGCAGATACATTTTGGACGTATCAACTCCCCCCAAGCTTAGCTTATTGCTTTTCCTCAAGCAATTCAGTTGAAAACTGAGTGCAATAAAAGAACTTTCACGAACACATTTGCTTCATATGATGTATATATTCTCAACACAGGAGTAGATACTTAAACCATTCATAATAAGAAGTATGCAACTAAGTCTACTCAATAGTCATTGCAAGCTATGAATAGAAACCAACTCAATAATAATAAGTAGCATGAAACATAAACATAAGTAACATTGCAATGCTCGTAAGAAAGTATGATAGAGTGGTATCTCGCTTGCCTTTGTTTGTAGAGCACAATATAAATGCCAAGGCACCTCTGAAGTTCAAGTGAAGACTAGAAGTAAAGATATCAGAGATACAAGCATCAAAGTCATGACATAATTAACCAGGTTTTGAGACAAACACAAGAATGACAACTATGCTCTCAAGAGGGTGCTCATAGAATAAGTGGTGACTCAACAAGGAAGTGAAAAGGTTTTGAAAAGTTTGAAAGGCTTCCAAATGCTGAAAGTAAGGTACTCATTAGCTTTGAGCTCTCATTGCCCCTATCATAGGCATCTTCATGTGGTTAAGGTGAAAGCAAGGTGAATAACCACATCAATGTCCTCAATCTCACAAGGACCAATTTCATGCATAATTTCCCTGTAAAGCTCATAAGGAATAGCACTAGAACTAGCACCAATATCACATAAACCATAATAGCAATGATCACCAATTTTAACAGAAAGCACAGGGACACTAGCTTTTCTAGCTTTACTAGGATGAGAGACAATATTAGAAGCGTCTTCACAGAAGACAATATGCTCATCCTCTATATTTCAAGTGACAAGGTTTTTCACAGTATCTACCGCAGGTTCAGTATTAATTTGCTCATCAGGTTCTACAGTTTTCTTTATACCTTTGTTATTTTCACTAATCATCATAGAATACTCCTTTACCTTAGCTGGGAAAGGTATTTTCTCAACATAAGGTTCATGCACAATATGATTAGTAGTACAAACTTCGGTGCTTCTAACCGAAACATGACTAACAACATCTTTATAAGGTGCATGATACTTATTCCACTTTTTTTGGGAATTTCTATGTAAGAGGCAAAGGCCTTAAAACAATTGGCAATACTTTGGGAGTCAATACCAAACTCATACTAATATCACGGAAGTCATCAGTTCCCATAAAAGATTTTATGCATTCATAATCATAATTTATACCCGACTTTCTTCCTTTATCATTCTCCCAAGCTTCAGTGTTCTCTTGAATACGGTCTAGGAGATCCCATTTAGCTTCTTCCTTCATATGTGTGAATGATCCGGCACAAGAAGCATCTAGTAAATCTTTATCATGAAGAGAAAGCTAGCATAAAAGTTATTGATAATAATATTGTTAGGGAGTTCATGAATAGGACATTTAAGCATTAGTAACTTCAATTTCCCCCAAGCTTGATATGTACTCTCTCCATCACGAGGCCAAAAGTTATAAATCAGATTTCTGTCCTTGTGAATTTCACTGGGAGGATAGAATTTAGAATAAAAGAGAAGCACTATTTCCTCCCATTCCATGGATCGTTCAGTCTTCAGCAGCTTATACCATTCTTCAGCTCTCCCTTTCAAGGATATAGAGAGTAACTTATTCTTCACCTGTTCAGTTGTGATACCTGCACACTTAAACAACTCGCATAATTCATGGATAAAAAGCAAGTGATCACCAGGATGGACAGTTCCATCCCCTAGATAATAATTATCCATAACACGATCAACAATACTTGTAGGTATCTAAAAAGGATCTATCTCAACATGTGGTGGTTCATCTACTATCCTAACAGTGGTAGTAGTTTTCCCAAAGAGAAAACCAAGTGGGTTATCCATATTGGAAACAAAGTAACAAACAGAAATAAAAAGCAATACTCACAGTAGAAGTTTCCTTTACCAGTTCCACTCTTCAATAGTGCTTCACTCCCCGACAATGGCGCCCGAAAATAGTCTTGATGACCCACAAGTATAGGGGGTGTATCGTATTACTTTTGATAAATAGGAGTGTCGATCCCAACGAGGAGGAGAAGGTGTTGACTAGTGGTATGGAGCAAGAAATCTCTGTAAATACTTAGCAAACGGATTTTTAGTTTTTTTTGAATAAGCAAGGAAATAAAGTGCAAGTAATAAAGACAGCAAACAACTACAACAAGTAGCCTAATCCTTTCTTAGCAAAGGGCAAGCCGGTGAAAATACTTATAAGGACCAAGCGTTCTCGAGGACACATGGGAATTCTGTCAAGTGCTTTCGCTTCAAATAGCTGAGTACCCTTCTCTGTTGTTGTAAGTGTTGTGTGGGTGAACCTGTGCTAATGTACCGACCTTACTTGGACTAATACATACTTGTGATTAAACCCCCTGCAAGCATCCGCAACTATAGGAAAGTAATTAAGATATAAACCTAACCACAGCCTTAAACTCTGAGATCCTATGCTCCCTTATGCAATGGTGTCCTAACGGGGGTTCAGGTTTCTGTCACTCCAGCAACCCCACAATTAGTAGCCAAATACACGATGCATTCCCCTAGGCCCATAAATGGTGAAGTATCATGTAGTCGACGTTCACATGACACTACTAGAAGAATAGCACCACAACTTAAATACTAAACCATTGAATAACATCTCAACACAAATCCACTACTAACAACATGACTTCTCCCATGTCCTCAAGAACTAAATGAACTCATCATAAGACATCATATGGATCAAGATCAAATATGATATGGTGATGGATAACAATCTGAACATAAAAAATAATCCAATAGTTCCACTCACAAGCATCAACTACAATAGTAATCAACACCGGGAAAGTTTCCCCTAAGAACCATGCAAGTATTCAACACGATTGTTACAGCAGGACGGAGTGGTGATGATGGTGCTGTTGGAGATGATGGTGTGGATGATGATGATCCCGATGAAGTCTAGCTTGATGACAGTGTTGATGGCGACGATCTCCCCTCTCCGGGAAGAAATTTCCCCGGCAGAAATCTGTTTATCGGAGAGCTCTTTCTCTCTCGGTGTTTTCCGCCCTGCAGAGGTGTCGGAATCTATCAGTGGTCGCTCCCTTGTGCCTTAGGGTTTCAAGGAGAAGATATAGGCAAGAGGGCGGAGTCGGAGGCCGGCCAGGTGGGCCACACCTCCTCCAGGCGCGACCCAGGGGGATCCGCGCCTGGGGGGTGTGGGCCCCCTGTGGCCCAACTCCGCCTCCCCTTCTGGCTTCCTTCGTCTTTTGGGAAAATATGATTTTCCAATATTTTTCTGGTATTTTTACGATCTTCGCAAAATTGCATCAAAACACCTCTTTTTCCATCAGAAACCTGACTCCGGCAGTTCATCCTCCAAGAATCATCCAACATGCAAAAACAGATGAAAAGACATAAGTATCACCTCTTAATATGAAATATATCAATGAATAGAGGCAAATTATGATATAGAATGGTGATGCAAATTGGACGTATCAAGTCCAATCATCATAATTCTAATTCCTCAGCTTCTTTAAGAGTTTTTTCCTGAAAACACAATCAGCACAACTATCCATGTATCTCCTAGATCCATCAGTTAGTCCATTATAATATATATCAAGAAGCTCATTTTTAGGTAATGGAGATCCAGGATGTGCATGAATCAAAGCACAAAACCTTGCCCATGACTCAGGCAATTTATCCTCTTATCCCTGTTTAAAATCAAAAAGTTTCTGCAAAACAGCATGTCGAGCACTAGGAGGGAATTTTTTCTGAAAGAAAGTAGCAATCAAGCAATCAGAGCTATCAATGGACCCCGGAGGTAAATTATTAAACCAAGCAATCAGAGCATAGGGATGGATGGACGGACATTGCATGGACAAGACTATTCATGTAATATCAAGATCTAGGGCATTTGCAGATAAATAAGATAAAGCATCCAAGTACTAAATAATCATAGGCATGTGTTCCATGTACAGTCATACGTGCTCGCAATGAGAACTTGCACAACATCTTTTGTCCTGCCAGCCCGTTGCAGCGGGGCCTCAAGAGAATCTACTCGCAATTAAGGTACTCTTTTTAATTAGAGTACCGGAGCAAAGCATTAACACTCCGTGAACACAAGTGATCCTCATATCACAGCCATCCCCTCCGGTTATCCCAATTTCTGTCACTTCGGGGCCTCAGGTTCTGGACAATAATATGTTTAAACAACTTGCAGGTAAGATCACAAACAATACTATCATCATGAATAAATAACATGTTCAGATCTGAGATCATGGCACCCGGGCCCTAGTGATAAGCATTAAGCATAAAAAGTTGCAACAATGTTAAAAATTACTAACAAAGATACTAGGCACCATGCCCTAACAATCTGATGCAATTACATGATAGATCTCATCCAATCCCTACCATCCCCATAGCCTACTACGGGGTATTACTCACTCATGGATGGGGGAAACATGAATGGTTGATGGAGAGGCATCGGTGATGATGAGTGGCGATGATATCCTCCAATTCCCCGTCCCGACAGGGTGCGAGAACGGAGTTTCTGGTTCCGAATCACAGTTTCTGGTGGTGGCGGTGCAGCGGAACTCTATCTAGAAAACGTCAAACCCCTCTATGTTTTTAGGTCAGAGGGCTTACGTAGGCGAAGGGAGAGGCCGAGGGGGTGCCCGAGGTGGCCACACCACCCCTGGCGCGACCTGGCCTGACCCGCGCCACCAGGTGGTGTGGGCCCCTCGTGGCCCTTCTCCGTCTCGTCTTCTGGCTCCATGAGTTTTCTGGTAAAATAGGAGTTTTGTGATATTTTCCGGGATTTTTCATGAAATTTGATTTCCTGCACAAAAACTAGACACCAAAGCAATTCCGCTGAAAACAACGTTAGTCCGTGTTAGTTGTATCCAAATCACACAAATTAGAGGAGAAACAATATCAAAAGTGTTCGGGAAAGTAGATATGTTTTGGACGTATCAAGGGTTTGAACTTCGGCATACCCTTGTAATATGTACACTTGTTACTCACAATGACTTATAGCAGGAGTAGGATATTATCATCATCGTGAGATCTAAACCTAGGTATAACTCGTATCTCGTTGTCCTAGATGTTCTTGCTGCCTTACACCCATGTCTCTCTCCTCACCCGAGGTACCCACTGTGGCATACTGCTCGACAACACCACAACACCTGACATGAAAGTTTTTCATGTATTAGAAACTTCATGATAAAATAATACTAGTATCTAAGATAAATGATATGTTGGGATTTAGCATAATTGATGTAACAATTTTAAAGTTGGAATTTCCAACTTTAGGCCTCATAAAACTACGAATAAGACCACAAAAAACACTTGATTACATCCAAGTCATGCATCTTCTTCGTGCTGACACATATGCTTCCAACTTGCTTCTCTCTCGCTGTTCGAGACGCCGATGGAAGAAGCAGTTCGCTGTAGACACCTGACACTTGGAGCTAGGGAAGAATCCTCATGGTAGCGCTCACTAAGCCTCTGTCGCTTTGAGTTTGAGGGTAGATAGATCCTTTCCATCATAGTGTGTTTGGGATATGCATAATGGGTATCACCATAATATAGCCTTATTACGGCTAACATGGGAGGCCCACAAAAAGTAGCATGTCCTATGGCCTACTGGGTGATACGTCCAAAACGTATCTACTTTCCCGAACACTTTTTCTATTGTTTCTCCTCTAAACTTGTGTGATTTGGATACAACTAACACAGACTGACGCTGTTTTCAGCAGAATTACCTTGGTGTCTAGTTTTTGTGCAGAAAATCAACTATCAAGAAAAATCCCGGAACATATTCCAAAATTCCTATTTCACCAGAAAATCCACGGAGCAAGAATACGAGACGGAGGGGAGCCCTGGGTGGCCCACACCCTGTAGGCGGTGGGCACACCCACCTGGGAGGTGTGGCCAGCCCCTCGGTCTCTCTCTTCGCCTATAAGTTGCCTTCTGACCTAAAAACTCAGGGGGTCGACGTTTTTCCAGAAAGAGTTCCGCTACGCCGCCACAACAAGAAACCATGATTCGGAACCAGAAACTCCGTTTTGGCACCCTTCCAGGACGGGGAATTTGGGGAGGATCATCGCCATCGTCATCACCAACGCCTCTCCATCAACCATCGATGTTTCCCTCATCCATGAGTGAGTAATCCCCCGTTGTAGGCTATGGGGGATGGTACGGATTCGATGAGTTCTATCATGTAATCGAATAATATTGTTAGTGCATGGTGCCTAGTAACTCTATTAGTGCTATTTGACTTTGTTGCAACTTGTTGTGCTTAATGCTTGTCACTAGGGCCCGAGTGCCATGATCTCAGATCTGAGCTTATTATTGAATCATTATGATAGTATTGTTTGTGATCTTATCTGCAAGTTGTGTACACATATCATTGTCCGGATCCAAAGGCCCCGAAGTGACAGAAATTGGGAGAACCGGAGGGGATGCCCGAGAGGCAATAATAAAGTGGTTATTATCGTATTCCTTGTTTATGATAAAAGTTTATTTTGCATGCTATAATTGTATTAATACGGAAACATTAATACATGTGTGTTTAATAAACAAAAGGAAGTTCCTAGTTATGCCTCTCTCATAAACTAGCTCGTTGATTAACAAGATGATCAAGGTTTCCTGATCATGGACATTGGATGTTGTTAATAACGAGGTCACAATATTAGTGTAATGATGTGATGAACATTCATCCGAAGTATAGCATTACGATCAAATTCACTGAGTTTATATTGTTATAACAACTTACGAAGTGATCCTAATCCTTAGACCATGATATCAAGTCAATCACTAACACTGGAAGAGTTTCTTGATGACATCAAACGTCACACCATAACTGGTTGATTATAAAGATGGCTTCGGAACTACTAAAGCGTTATGTTGAGGCTCATGGATTGAGAGTGGAATTTTTTCATCTCGATGACGGATAGATATACTCTGGGCCCTCTCGGTGATATCACATTGGTTAGCTTGCAAGCAAGTGATTTGATCACTAGAATGTTATATCACGGGAACAAGAAAAGAGTGCATGTCAGTAATGAGATCAAACTAGGTATGGATATATCGATGATGGAATCTCGGACATGTAATATATCGTGAAACAAAGGGATTAAGATACTAGTGTAAAAGGTTCCGACGATCACATGAAGGTCATCATTGAATGTGTGGGAGTCAGTATGGATCTCTAGGTCCCGCTTCTGATTATTGATCGGAGAAGGGTCTCGATCATGTCCGCATTATTCGCGAACCATAGGGTGGCACACTTAAGGGACACTGACATCCAATTGGAGCAAAAGTTTCATGCCGGAAAGAATAACAAGCGCATGAATTTATTTCACTAGACACCAAAACTGTTTCGGTTGAAATTGCTGAAACAGGTTCTGCATGTGAAATTGAATACTAGCAAGGGGTTTTATGTGAATGTTTGTTAAGTAAAGTAATTAAAAAAATTCTGAATAAATAAATAAAAGAGTTTTATTTAAATGAGAGCTTGCATTAAATTTGGTGGAAATTTAATGCATGTGAGTGGATTTTTGAGTGGAGGCTCTTTTATGGGAGTGGAGGCTTTTCATTTTGAGTGGGAGCTCCACCCACATGAATGTGGAAGAGGTGGGGGGCAGCCACCATGGCTGGCGCCATGCCCCTTGGGGTGCCCCCCTCTCCCTATAAAAGGCCCCCCTCTCCTTCTCTCAAAGCACACCTCCTCGTGAAGGATCTCTCTCCCCTCTAGAATTTATCCCCAATGGTCTCGGACTAGCGAGATACATGTTCCTGGTGGCTATTCGGCAAGAAAGGGTTGTGCTTCCACTGCATCACTGGAGCGAGGAGGCGGAGGTTGCTCGGTGTCTTATGCGTAAGGAGCACGGATGCGCCGCTGTTTTTGCGCTAGGACTTCCTCTCGATCTTGAGATCGGCAAGAGATCGTCTACATCAACCACAAGTTTGGACTCGTTAAGCTTTGTCGGTCTTCAAGGGTATGTTCTCTACGGATATACATCCGCCCGTTGATTGTATCTAGTAGATAGATCTTGGTACATAGTTGTTCCCATCGTAGTAAATTTTTTGTTTTCTATGCTGCGAACCCTATAGTTAATGCTTTGCTTAGGTGTTGTATTAAAAGGAGAACCTTAATTTCCAGTAGTTCCCTTGAGGCCCCGCTGCCACGGGCTGGCAGGACAAAAGATGTTGTGCAAGTTCTCATTGCAAGAATGAATGACTATATGGAGCACATGCCTATGATTGCTTAGTACTTGGATGCTTATTCTTATTTATCTGCAATTGCCCTAGATCTTGAAGTTACATGTTTAGTCTCGTCCATGCAATGCCCGTCCATCCATCCCTATGCGTACCGCACTCATATCCTACTGTTTGTTGCTACTGTTACTATTGCTCATGTTTTACTGCTGCTGTTGCTACTACAAACTGTTGCTACTGATAAACTTTTGCGAGCAAGAACTATTTCTAGGTGCAGCTGAATTGACAACTCAGTTGTTAAGGCTTGCAAGTATTCTTTGGATCCCCTTGTGTCAAATCAATAAGTTGGGTAATACTACCCTCGAAGACTGTTGCGATCCCCTATACTTGTGGGTCATCAAGACTATTTTCTGGCGCCGTTGCCGGGAAGCATAGCTTTATTTGTAAGTTCACTTGGATCTACTATTGTTCACTGCTACTCCTTTCATCATGGGCAAGTCTCGTGATGGAAAAAGTTTCCTATTTTACCATCCACTACAAGAAGAGGTAGAGTCCTAAACACCTTTGCTGCTCTTGATTCACCTTTTGTTATAAGTAAGCTTGTTACACCACATGCTTATGCTACACACCCTGCTACTACTGCTAAATCTGAAACTGCTTTTGATACTCATGATGTTACTTCTACTGTGCTTGATGCCAGTGGTTCATTAGGTCCTTTCCTAGATGCTACTATGGTTAGTCTAGGAAATACTGAAACAACTAGTGAAGACACTGTTACACCTGTTAGCTCACCTGAGTCTAGAGAGAGATACGATATTAATGATGGTTACATTGAGTTTACTGATGAATTTGTTGAAGATTGCCAAAACACACATGGTGCTAGTGCTATTAAGAGTCTCCTTGCAAGACGTACCATTTTTCCTAAACTGTCCTCTAATCCTACGTTTGCCACCTCTCCCATAGATATTAAAGATAAAGATTATGATTTCTCTCTTGATTTATCCTATTTGGACATTGTTGAGAAAGAACCTTTCCGTGGGACTGAAAATGATAGTGATGTGGCTCATATGAATGAGCTTTCCACTATGAGTGCTTTATTCTCTCACGATTTCAAAATGCGCAAGTACTTTGTTACTAAGATCTTCCCTTTTTCACTAAAAGGAGAAGCTAGGGATTGGTTTAATAGATTACCTCCTGGTTCCATTGGTAGCCTTAATTGCTTGATTGCTTCTTTCCGTCAAAAATATTTTCCTCCTAGTTGTAGACATGCTTCTTTGCAGAGACTTTTTGGTTTTAAACAGGGAGAAGAAGAGAAATTGCCTGAGTCATGGACAAGGTTCCGTGCCTTGATTCATGCACATACTAGATGTCCATTACCTAAAAATGAGCTTCTTGATATTTATTATAATGGACTAACTGATGATTCTAGGACATACCTAGATGGCTTTGCTGATTGTGTTTTTAGGAAAAGAACTCCTAGAGATGCTGAAGAATTAATGGCTAAAATAAGCAAGAATTATGATGATTGGACTTAACTGAGCTGAATACACTTGAGCCTATTACTCCTGAACCAGTTGTGTCTGAACTAGTTCCAATAACAACACCAAAGAAGAGGGGAGTTATTGCATTAAATTATGAAGTGATGGATGAAGCTAAGAAATGTCTAAAGGAGAAAGGTATTAGAGCTGAAGATGTGAAGAATCTACCTCCTATAGAAGAATTATGTAAGCCAATTCCCCACTCATCTACTATTGAGGTACACTCCCTACACTTTAATGAAGGTGATATTCCCTATGGTAAGCCTCCTGATCAATGCTTAGATGAACGTGACACATTTATTGTTAAACAAGGTAATTTTAATAAACAAGTTCAGAATCATTTATTGGAAAACTATAGAGCTATTAAAGAGTTGAGAGATATTGTGGAAAGAACTTCTAATGATATTAAAATGCTTTGTAAACACTTTCAAATGGTTCAAAACCAACTTGATCAACTTGCTAAGGTACAAAAAGATATGCTACTTAATGCCTTAGGAGATAAACATGCTTATGGAATTAGAACTAGGAGTGGTATAGCTACTCAAGATCCTTTATATCCTGAAGGACACCCTAAAAGAATTGAGCCTCAACAAGGTTAAAGTAGTGGTAGTCCTCATAAGAGAAAGAAAAATAAACATAAAATAGTTGAGGAACCACTTGAACCTGCTATAGATCCTAATAGTATATCTGTCTCTGATGCTAAAACTTAGAATGGTAATGATAAAAATGATGCTCCTGATAAGGAGGAGGTTGAGGAAGAACCTAAGAAGTACACTAGGAACACCAGGTACACTAAAGAAGATTTTATTGCTAATAAACATGGTAAAGAGAGAGAACCCTGGGTGCAGAAACCTATGCCTTTTCCAGGTAAGAAACACAAGTCAAAGGAGGAAGAACACTACAACAAGTTTTGTGAGTGGGTGAAGCCTTTATTTTTGCAAATTCCTTTGACTGATGCTATTAAGTTGCCTCCTTACTCAAAGTATATGAAGGATATTGTCTCTAATAAAAGGAAGATTCCAAATGAAGATATTCTACTTTGCTTGCTAATTACTCCTTCAATGGTAAGGTTCCAAAGAAACTTGGTGATCCAGGTATACCAACTATTCCTTGCTCTATTAAGAATAATTATGTTAAAACTGCTTTATGTGATTTGGGAGCTGGAGTTAGTGTTATGCCTTTTTCTCTCTACAAGAGACCCCAACTAGAAAAGTTATACCAACTGATATATCTTTGCAAATGGCTGATAAATCAACTACTATTCCTGTTGGTATATGTGAGGATGTTCTTGTTCAAGTAGCTCATAATTGCTTGGTTTTGACTGATTTTGTTGTGCTTGAAATGCCTGAAGATGATAATATGTCTATTATTCTTGGGAGACCTTTTCTTAATATTGCAGGTGTTATCATCAATTGTAATCAAGGAAAAGTAACTTTTAATATTAATGACAAAGAGCATACTGTCTATTTCCTCAAGAAGGTTGCTAAGAGCTATTGCTTGAATTCCATTGAAAATATTGAGAGCATCAAGGTTGGAGAAATATATTGTCCCATTCCACAGGAAAATTTTGAAACTATTATGATTGGGACTATTGCTATCAAGTTTGAGGTAACATAATCACCATGTGGGATGCAAAGTTTTGTTTCATATAAGAATGTTTTGGGAACAAGACTTGATCAACCTTGTTAACAAAAGGATTTAATAAACAAAGCAAGGCTTTCACTATGGTTATTCTTGCTTTCTTTTACTTTTCTCCTTCCTAGTCTTTGCCTTTTCTCTTGTCAGCTTTGGTTTTGCTAGTTGTTTGCTTTTTAGAGTGTCTTAGAACTTCTGTAGTTTTGGTTTTGGTTTTCTTTTGCTTCTTCTAAAAATCTTTTCTGCGAGAAATCAATTTTTATACCCTCAAAATTGGCCAAAAGTAAAGTTTCCAAAAAATCCCAGAAAATTCAAAATAATTTTTTCCTCAAAAAAGGGCAGAGGGACACCTGGAGTGACCCAGGGGCCACCCCAGGCCAGCACACCCCCTAGTGGCACGACCAGCCCCAGGGTGGCGCCTGGCGGGGGTGTGGCCCACCTAGGTCTCTCCAAGATGCCTCCTCCCAGCCATCTTCTTTCTCTCTCCTGAAAAACACCGGAAAACTTTCTCAAGCTCGAGTTCCTGCTGTTCTTTTTCTCGATTTTTTATCTCCTTGCTCAGCCCATTTGTGCTGCTGATTTTTGGAGGGATTGTTCCTTGGTATGTGCCTCCTCCGCTTGTCCAATTAGATTTGTGATTGGTAGATTGTATCTTGAGTATTTTTATTCTATAGGAGACAGGTTGTGTGAGCTTGCATGCTTATTCTATGCTTAGAGATTTCATTTTGATGCATGTGTAGGCCTGTAGCAAGTTCCTATAGTAGTTTCTCATTATTTATCAACTTGGAAATCACTTGGTTTGATGTTTGTCTAAAAATTTCAGAAAAAATAGGTCATGGACAACCACACCTTTGGTGAAATATTTGAGAGTGATACACCTAGAAGGGCAAGGCCTTCAAGATCATCTTCCCGAGCTAGGCCCTCATACAACGAGGATCTCATTACACCGCGATTTGGCGACGAGGGAGATGAGGGGCATGCGGACCCTTCCACCTTTCCTTGCCTAACCTTCTTGCAGGCTGTTGGGATTCTTGAAGATTTTCTAACTTTGGTTCGGAGGGTTGGATTAACAAGTTATATGCAGGATGAGAGCGTGTAATATGCTACGCTCACTAAAACATTTGTGGAGAGCTTTTGTTTTTCTAACAGCTTGTTCAAGCCAGATGTGTCTTTCAAAATTTATGGCAGGTCTTACACTATGACATTGAAGAAATTTTGTGAGGCCCTGGGACTTGGCATAGCTGGGTCGACAAAGAAGATTCTAGCTCAATCCATTGATTTGTTGGAGCAATACCGCGGGATAACCAATGATGATGATCGTAGAGCCCAAAGGGGAAAGATAATAAATATTCAGCTCCCAGCTATCAGGTACTTTGCTTATTATCTTGCCACGAGTGTTCTTGGTAGGGAGAACACTAGTAATATTTCCAACTATCATTTAGCCTTCATAGCTGATGCGCACAACAATGAAACTAGGTACAATCTTGGTTCTCGCATTGCTCGTCGCTTAGCTACAAAGGGACCCATTTGTGGGGGAATTGTTGCTGCACGTGTTATTGATGCCTTGGACCTTGATGTTGATCCAAATGATACAGTCTTGGCTCCTTAGAGGCTTGATCTTGCTGCCATGAAAGCGCATCAATTTGTCACTACTGGCTCTACCCTTGAGAGTTTGGTTTATAGAATGTTGTTTACTAACGGGGAAGAGATAGAGATCCCTCTACCCCAAACCACTCTATTCAGTATTTTCTAGGGACCTTTGTCATGCTCCAAGGAGGAGATGGATGATAAGCTGCGCATTCTTGGCTTCCATGGACACTATCAGGGGGACGCGCCCACATACGACCCCTCTGTACACTACACAGGGGAGTCCTCGAACTCTTACTAGGACGAAGGGGCCTCCGCGACGTACTACGAAGGTGCACCTTCTTGGTCACCATGGAGTTGAGCCCCACTTAGGACAAAAGCCTAAGCTTGTGTGGGGGGGGGATACCGACATCACACTCATCTATATATCATGTTCGTCGGTTATTTGTATATCCATTGTTTCACTTTATTTTTGGTTTTTGTTTCTGCTTTCTCAAAACACAAAAATACCAAAAATATTTTCGTTGTTTCTCTTGGTTTGTTTCTTTGCTTTTTAGCTTTGGTTTGCCTTAAAGAAAAATCCAAAAAGATTTTGCTTTGTTTTGCTTGCTTTAAAAAATCGAAAGCACCAAAAATATTTGCTGTTCTTCTTTGGTTTTGTGAGTTCTTTGCAGGGTTTAGCGGAGTTTGGTTTCATGTTATTATTCAAGCCACACAAGTGAAGAGCAATAATGAAGATTAAGATAACTTGAGGTGTGGTAATAGGCTGGTAACGAACTCTATTTGTTTTCATTTTTGTACATATACTCATCATTGTGAGCATGCTTAGTCTGTTCATGTATGGTGTATGTTACTGATGGATGCTTAGTAGTTCTTGCTTTCTTGTGATTAGCTCCAGCTTACTAATAGTTTGTAGCATGTCATATGAATGTTTGCTTGCATTATTCTATTCATAACTTGGTATGATATTGTGGTATCCTCCTCTGAATGTTTCATGTGAATCGACTTGGCACATGATCACGCATGCATATGACTAAACATTAGTCAGTAAGCCTCGATGATTTGTTTTGCCTTAGAGTTATTGTATCACCATCTTGCCATAATTAGTCATGTTTTGTTGCAAGCATGATTATGACAGTTATTTCTCTCTCGTTTGTCGCTCCCTCTCTATTGCTAGCTTTCACTTGCACTGAGTATGAGCTCTACTCTTGCTTCCAACTCCCCAAAACCAATATTGCCAACAGTGTCCACCATACCTACCTATTAGCATCACTTGCTATTCAGTGCATATTCATTATGCCTTGTTTTATTCCAAATAAAATGTTTGACTATTTTGAGAAAGTTAGTTAGTAAAGCTCTCACGAACTTGATGGCACACTTTATTCCTTGCACTTAATAAGCCTGAACCACTGTGACTGTCCATGAAAGTTATATGATTGCAAATTATAGGCTGGGAGTTAGCGGAACCGTGATATCACGGGAAACGTTGTCAACACTTATGGATACATATCTAGTTGATACCATGCTCTTTTGTTTACGGATGTCGTCGGTGTGAAATAAGAGGGGAGCTTGTGAGTTCATGGAGTATATATATATGTGTTAGAGAAACGCCTGGGCCGCTATCCTAAGCCATGCCTAATCATGGTGGAAACTTGCAACACTACTATAGTGAGCATTCTATGAAGCATCCTCAATAAAAAGCTGTGCACATAGTAAATAAAAAGATCACTGAGATGCTCGTTGTCTGCTTGCCTTGTCATTTTGATTATGGGATAGCTCCTGTATCATGTGCAAGGGGTACCCCGTTGGCGGTTCTCTATGATATGTGTAGCATCCCAATTGTCTAACAATTGTAATGCTACTTGATCTAGTAATATAATGGCTACTTCAAATATATAATTGTTGCATCATCATTATATCATGCTCATGTCATCATGCCACCTTGCATTTGAGCATCATATAAAAATCCTTTTTGATTTGGTTCTTATCTCATATGCATTACTAATTGTATTTGCCTCTTGATATTGTATTTGGTTCTTGATGTATTGTTTAAATGCCCAAGTTGAGTTGGGGGCATATCTCTTATTAACTCCACCACCTTTCTTTCACCACCTTATAATTCCACCATCCAACCAAATATGAGCTTTGCACTTGATTTGGGTTTTACCTCTAGCTCATGTGGGTTGGGATGGATCCAATTCTTTTCCACATGCTCTCATCTTAGCATCATGTTGTTTCCACATTATTGATATATGAGAGCCACTTGGCCACCTTTGCCTGCCTTGTGAGTGGGACCTTTTCTCCTAGCTTCCATATGGATTATTATGGATTTATGCTCATGTGGGAATATTTTTGGGACTAGTAATCATCTAGTGGAACATACACACTAGCATGTCCCATTTTATTTCAAACATGGCCATCTCCAACTACTCCACATGGGGCATCCTTTCATTTCTTTTGCTTGGCTTAATTCCACCTCTGGAAATGCAAATGAACAATGCCATGTTTAATATTATTGTTTTCACAAGAATCAACATGGTATTAAATGTTTTGCATGGGCCATGCAAGTGCCACCTTTTCTAGTATTTGGTTTTTATTTGAATTTTTGAGTGGATCATCTCACTCTCTCTATCTCTCTCTTTTGGCTTGATCTAGTTGATCTTGCTTAAACCCCATCACCATATCCATCTATGCCATCTTCCCCTTTTCTCTTTTTCTCTCTTTGGCTACCTTGCTTGAGCTTGGTTGATCATCCTTGATCTAGTCAAAAAGGACCAATCCATCTCTCTCTAAGCCCTAGACCATCACCTACCCCATCATCACCATACCCTCTCTACCACCACCTCTCACCTAAACCAAACCCTAAACCTAACCCTCCATCTAACCCATGACCTACCCTAGCTTGGCCACCCTGCCACCTAGCCCCAACCCTAGCTAAGCCCAACCCGAGCCATACCCTCCTCTACTCCCAACCCTAGCATCCACCCGAGCCACCCCTCTCTCTCTCTAGCTCTCTCTCTTCGCCAAGGGACCCCCAGCCCGAGCCTACCTCCTGGCCTCATCAGTCCCCACCTGCCACCTCGCCTTGCCTTGCCTCGCCTGCCTCGCCCTAGCACGTGAGTAAGAGAGGAGGAAAAAGGTGGCACCGAGCCACCTTTTCCATCTACCTGCTCCCCACGGCACCCCTCCCCCTCTCTGCTTTACCACTCCCTCTCTCTCGCCTTTGCATCCCCCAGATCTCCCCAAGCCGCTCCCCCTCTCTCCCTGCCTTCCCTCATTGCTTCACCCCAACGCCACCATCGTGACCTCCAACCTTCCGTCGAACCAGTCAAGCGGCGAGGAGGAGGCCTGGAAGACCAAGGCCAGCCGCTGCATCACCTCAGCCTGCAGGAGCGGCGGAGGAGCCCAGGCGCTGGACCACCGCCGACCCGGCGTGACACCCTAGCCGCCCGTCCGTGCCACGTCGTGATCGCCGATCGCCCACCGCCGAACCAACGCCACCGACAGCCTCGCGGTGAGCCCTAAACTTCCTGGACATGCTCCGCCGCGCTGTCGTCGTCTAGGGCTGCTTTTCGTTTCATCGAGCACTGCGTCGCGTGGCCGGCGCGTCGTCTGCCCGCTCTCGCGTCGCAGAACCCTATCTAGCCTGCATGACCTACTACCTACCACTAACCCTAGCCCACCGCAGTGGCTTCGCCCTCCGCGCACGAGCCCTAGGTCACCGGATCGATCCCTCTGCGCCTTTGCAGCTGTCGATTCCGTCAGAGAGAGGAAGAAAACAGTGTCATGGCGTCTTTTGTAGAAAACCCCGCCTCGTTTTGGCTCTAAACCCTTGATCCTTTCTGAGGCCACACTGTCGACCTCGGGGCTTTTGCAAGGAAACCCCCGGAAACCCCTGGCCAGCACAGACCAGCCCCCAGCAGATCGCCACGTGTCCGGCCTGCGTTGGCCATGTGTATGATGGCCCATGACCCTAGGACCCACCCGTCAGTCGCAGAGGGTAGGTTAGCATGCGGTGAGAAAAAGCTTTTGCGCGCCGTGAACGCCCCGTCAGCAGTTGGTCCCACCTGTCACGGACTGTGTGTATAACGGAGCTAAGTAACAAAAGTATTTCTGTAATCTGTTTTAATTCCAAATCTTTTCAAAATTAATTCAAATTCAAATTTAATTCTGTTTTTAAATAACTTTAAAAATATAAATCCAAATAATACAAATAATATATGTTTTCAAATCAGAAAAATATGAGGAATTCAAATATGCCATTCAAAATATATTTTGGACACTTTATTTTCCAAGTTGATTCAAATTACATTAAAATGCCCTTTTACCTTAATTAATTAATAACTTTTGTTTTATAACTCCAAATTTAACAAATAATATGTCTAAAATGATTAGCTCGACGAGACCTTTCTGTTTATGCAATCCTTGTTCTGTTTTGCAGCATGCATCATATAAATATAATGTGTACAACAACTAATATGAGGTTAAATTGGGGCCAAAACTCAATAAAATGATTTATTCTTGTATTCCACACCTCATCCATGCCATGCTACCTTATTGCCATGCAAATTGTGCATCATTCATCATGACATGATTGTTTGCTTGATGCATTTTATTCATATGCTTGCGCACTTTATTTATGTTGGCCCTTGTTTGTTTGGTTCTTCTTCGAATAGACGAAAGGTGGATATACCAAGAGAACCAGGAGCACTACCCAGATCCATCCCTTGCTTCAACTGAGCTGCCAAGCAAGCACTACCACATGCTTGCATACATATAGTACCTATTGCCTCTTTCTTATTCTTGCATCATTGAGTCGCGATTGCATTAAATTGAATCCCAAGTATTGCATAGCCTTTACTTTTAAACCCCACCAAAGCTTGTTCCTCCATCCCATGAGCCATTACTACAGGAGTTGTTTGAGCCATGCGAATCGTAGAACAGCATGTGTAGGGTATGTGAGTGTCTGTTGGATAACGAGGTACCTAAACAACTTAACCTGAGTAGAAATGGGATAACTAATGAAAGTGGCATCGGTGAGCCATATTCGCTATTTGGTTTTTCAGGCTCACTTGTGTCCCGTAGGACCCCGAGTACTTGATTCATGTTCCTTGAATATTCGCGCTATCCACATCCGGGAGGCTTATGAACCCCCGAGCGAGCTTGATTCATTCTTATTTCTTGAGGGCCACAAACTAGTTTGAGGTTTTATTTACTATCCTGTACTTATGCCATGCTTTATCGCTTTAATTTAAATTGTGCGAGGTAATGCACCTTTATCATTTAGGTCCGTGACCTGCTTTTGTATGTCGACAAGCCCAGTCCACACTTTCGGGTTCCCGGTCGTTCTTACCGGCCACAAACCTTGAGGCCGTCTCGAGTCACTAACCGTTCTGGGTAGCTCAATGGGGTGGCCTCAAATATTTCTGAATCTGTGATCGCTTTGTCGTGGCCTCGTTGGGTTTTGATTTGGTTTTTCCGAGGCATATCGAGTGTGTGTTGCTATTTGTGCACCCTAGGTAAAACTTTCAAAAGCCGTGTCCGCGGTTATGGACGACTTGGAGCATGTTCTCGATCATAGACAAGCATAACTAAAGTACTGCTTTTAACTTGACTAGACTAGGTACCGACTAGTAAATAGTGCAACACTCATGGAATGGATAATAAAACTGCCAACGGATGGGGGTTGTTCGTCCGCTTCCTCGGGAAGAGGAGGAGGATGGATCTGTGGATATTACCGTTATAACTTGTTATTAATTCACGGACATCCGTCATCTCTGGTTAGGCGGATGGTTAGCAGTATCTATAGAATTGCTAGGGTTTATATTTTGCTGCAATTGTCACCCTGTGTTGTGTCCCTTTAGAGGCATAAAGACTTGCTGAGTACCCTAGGGTCTCACACGATAAATTATTGGTTCGATGAATAGGTACCCTCGCAAGATGGATCTGGGTGGAAGAGACGACGATGTGGGCAACGATCATTCGTGTAGAGATTCCGGGAACGGGATCCGTGAGATCTGTGGGCGGATGTGCTTATTTATGGGGCATCTTATGCCGATTTGCTTCTTATCCCTCGGATTTTGTCTTCCGCTCGCTTGATACTCGATGTTTGATGTATGAGGAGATATCCTAAACTATTATATCTATCTAGGATATTTGGATCTTGCAGTATGGCTATATATTTCCTTTCTTTTTAGATGGAATGGCTCGATGTCTGTTGTATGGTGGCTTGCATACATACTCATTTGTGTATGTAGTTGATCCTTCATGCCGGAATTACGCCTGCGTTCTTGTCCCGATGTTTGGAAATGGTTGGGACGGCCGAAAGGTCTACCTGTGAGTGGCATTTGGGCCCCACCGTACTATTTCAACCATTTCTGCTCATCCAGGCTTGTGACTAGGAGCGTAATTCACCGAGGTAGTTACAATATGCATGTATTTACGATGATAAGAACTTACAAGTAACTAAAGTTGAGTAGCACGAGGAGCGGCCCTCGTACTCAAGGGACTTGGGATTTCTAGTTTATGGTCTGTCAAACATATAACTCATATTGGACCTCACTTTCACCTTAACCACATGAAGATGCCAATGATAGGGGCAATGAGAGCTCAAAGCTAATGAGTACCTTACTTTCAACATTTGGAAGCCTTTCAAACTTTTTAAAACCTTTTCACTTCCTTGTTGAGTCACCATTTATTCTATGAGCACCCTCTTGAGAGCATAGTTGTCATTCTTGTGTTTGTCTCAAAACCTAGTTAATTATGTCATGACTTTGATGCTTGTATCTCTGATATCTTTACTTCTAGTCTTCACTTGAACTTCAGAGGTGCCTTGGCATTTATATTGTGCTCTACAAACAAAGGTAAGCGAGATACCACTCTATCATACCTTCTTATGAGCATTGCAATGTTGCTTATGTTTATGTTTCATGCTACTTATTATTATTGAGTTGGTTTCTCTTCATAGCTTGCAATGACTATTGAGTAGACTTAGTTGCATACTTCTTACTATGAATGATTTAAGTATCTACTCATGTGCTGAGAATATATACATCATATGAAGCAAATGTGTTCGTGAAAGTTCTTTTATTGCACTCAGTTTTCAACTGAATTGCTTGAGGACAAGCAATAAGCTAAGCTTGGGGGGAGTTGATACGTCCAAAACGTATCTAATTTCCCGAACACTTTTGCTATTGTTTCTCCTCTAAACTTGTGTGATTTGGATACAACTAACACAAACTGACGCTGTTTTCAGCAGAATTACCTTGGTGTCTAGTTTTTGTGCAGAAAATCAACTATCAGGAAAAATCCCGGAAAATATGCCAAAAATCCTATTTCACCAGAAGATCCACGGAGCCAGACGGAGAGGATCCTTGGGTGGCCCACACCCCTTGTCATGCGGGTGGGCCCACCCCGCGCCTAGGAGGGTGTGGCCAGCCCGGACGCCCCCTCGGCCTCTCTCTTCGCCTATAAGTTGCCTTCTGACCTAAAAACTCAAGGGTTTGACATTTTTCAGAAAGAGTTCCGCTGCGCCACCACGACCAGAAACCGCGATTCGAAACCAGAAACTCCGTTCTGGCACCCTGCCGGGACGGGGAATTTGGGGAGGATCATCGTCATTGTCATCACCAATGCCTCTCCATCAACCATCAATGTTTCCCTCATCCATGAGTGAGTAATCCCCCGCTGTAGGCTATGGGGATGGTAGGGATTGGGTGAGTTCTATCATGTAATCGAATAAGATTGTCAGGGCATGGTGCCTAGTATCTCTATTAGTGCTATTTGACTTTGTTGCAACTTGTTGTGCTTAATGCTTGTCACTAGGGCCCGATTGCCATGATCTCAGATCTGAGCTTATTATTGAATCATTATGATAGTATTGTTTGTGATCTTATCTGCAAGTTGTGTACACATATCATTATCCGGATCCAAAGGCCCGGAAGTGACAGAAATTGGGACAACCGGAGGGGATGGCTGTGATGTGAGGATTACATGTGTTCACAGAGTGTTAATGCTTTGCTCCGGTGCTCTATTAAAAGGAGCACCTTAATTGCCAATAGTTCCCTTGAGGCCCCGCTGCCACGGGCTGTCAGGACAAAAGATGTTGTGCAAGTTCTCATTGCGAGCACGCATGACTATATATGGAGCACATGCCTATGATTGCTTAGTACTTGGATGCTTATTCTTATTTATCTGCAATTGCCCTAGATCTTGAAGTTATATGTTTAGTCTCGTCCATGCAACGCCTGGCCTCGTCATTGTTACTATTGCTCGTCGCATTTTCGTTGTCATTGTTGCTACTGATAAACTTCCCTGAGCAAGAACTATTTTCAGGTGCAGCTGAATTGACAACTCAGTTGTTAAGGCTTGCAAGTATTCTTTGGCTCCCCTGTGTCGAATTAATAAGTTAGGTAATACTACCTTCGAAGACTGTTGCGATTCCCTATACTTGTGGGTCATCACTGGGCAACCTAGTTAGTAGGATCCAGAAGGGAGGCCCATGCTAGATAAATAGAAAGGCTATGGTACCGACATAGACGAAGCCGGAGTCTTAGAGTACAAGACACAAAGACTAGTTAGTATTAGTGTATGACTCTATAACTTGTCCGGAGCTGGACATACATGAGCCTTTAGGGCAGAAGTTCTTACAAGTCAATCTCGCATAACGTACCACATAATCTCTGTAACTCAACATATTACCATTATAGTGACTTATAGCAAGAATACGATTTTGTCACTATTGTGGGATCTAAATTTGTTACCTCGTACCCGCCAACTCGCCGCCTTACCCCATGTATCTCTAAACACGTTGTGAGGATACCCCAATAACGTACTCGTCGACAATACCACGATATGGGCCGCAAACCATATATATCGTTACTAGTAATCGTCTTGATAAAAGTGTATCCACCTTCGTGGAACCGACCAAGTTCCACTCTAGAAGTGTCATTGTCCACTTCCCCTGAATCTTGAGCGTCGAACCAGCTGCTTCCACCTCTGCACATGGCTAAAACCATGAACTCTGAATGCCCACACTTGCCTCGACATATACGTTGGTCTGCGTAGTTGGAAGAGAGGGGAACTTTATTCCCAATATGGCTGTCGACTCAACTTCTATGACCTCCATCGGGAAACATAATCATAACCTACATTAGAGAGGGACTATTATCATGCCCGCCGAGAGAGAAGCATGGTCTGGTCATGTGCAGAGGTGATGGAGGTACATAAATGATCCTCATATTTTACGCTTTGGTAGGGTAGTTGTTAAAATTTGGGAGGGCATACATAATAAACCTGGACTCGGAGGCTACCAAAAGCACAAAGCCCACTAATACATGATTAGAACAACCACCATCTCCTTCCATAGCTTTCCCCTCCCGACCGACTTTTACGACGTCGGGTGGGGCGAGGAATTTGATCTATGTATGGAGTTATCTAGTAAAATGTTTTTTCAATAGATTACTTATGGTTTTGGTGGTCATATTATTTTTGGACTTCGTGTCGACGGAGACAACTTTTTCAATAAGGGTTATTTGAACCTTCGTTCAACAATGAGAATGCCTTCCTGACCTGTTGGAAAATCAAATGTCTCTAGGTATGGTCCTTGAGATGTTGTTCTGCTGGATCGATTTTGGATGGTTCCCAATGGTTGCCGCGAGGATATTTTGTCCTCGCAATATATGGCCGACTCTTATGTCCTTGGTTATAGTGACCCATACTCTCGGCCCAACGCGTTAGGTTTGTTTTCTCTAGAATACTCGTGTTTTTTTTAGAGAATATAGCGCTTTATTGATCATGATAAACCATTACAAATTGTCCGCTGAATGCAATCCGGGATAACATTTCTAAAAGTAGCAGAAATAAAATGCTCCATAGAGTGAGCTAAGGTATGCGCCGCAACATTACACTGATGATAAACACGAATAAAATACACCGAGGAGAACTCCGAAGCTTGAGCCTTGATATCCTGGATAACTACTCCCACTTGGTTGCGGAAAGTATCAGAACCAATGACACGCTGAACCAAAGAGAAACAATTAGTAGCCACTATCAACTTGTCGAATCCTTCAGTACCGGCAAGGGACAGCACACGGCAGAGTGCCATCGCTTCAGCAATTTTAGGCATTGTAACCTCCTCAATTAACTCGCTTGCAAGCAAACAAGCAATCACCATTGTGGTTTCGGATTACAATGCCAACACATCTGGCGTGAAGAAAGAAAGAGAGCAACATCCACATTAATATGAACCAATCCTTCAGGCGGCGAAGACCAACGGGGTAAAGAACAGGAAGCCTCACGCCTAGTAGAAGGATTTGGATTTAAAAGGCGCGTCTCAATCATATCAACATAAGCTTTACACTGCTCAGCAACACTATGTGGGTGCCTCAAAGAATCTCCATTCCTCACACCATTACGAGCAGTCCATAGGTGCCAAAAACCAACAGTCAGCACCATCCTCTCCCTAGCCAAGATTTAGGGCAGACGAAGGTCTTGCGACAGAGATGGAAACCAAACAATGGCTTGATTGCCCACCAAAATTTCTTCGCGTACTAGCAAAACAAGAAGCAGTGAGCTGCAGTTTCTTCTCTGTTGTACACGACACAAGCATTTAAAGATGGGATATGCTGTTAGACAAGCCGAGAGCCAGGAGACAAACAATCGTAAGCAAAACACCAAAGATTAATCTTCATTTTCCCGGGAGCCTTGATTGCCCATAACTTCTTCCAATGAACACTATCATCTTGCATGGACGAGTGGGATCCTCTGTCTTTCTTACTCTGATCAACAAAGAAGCTATCAGTTCTCGACAGCTGATACGTAGAGCGGATATATTACTCGCCATATTTTGTAAGAGGCCAAGATAGGAAGTCCTCTTCACATCGCCGACTCATTGGTATTTGTAGAACCAGATTTCCCACACCCTCCTCAAAAAACGGAACATACTACATTAGCGTCCCATGACGATGGCCCTCCACAAGCAGAAAAGCCACCATTGCACCGTTAGGTAACAACGTTAGAGTGTGTAACACTTCTGACCTTATATTAGGTATCCAATAGTCAGTCAACACCTTAATCTTGTCGCCATTGCCAACACTCCAGCGAGCACCACGCTTCACCAAATGCATGCCATAACAAATACTCCTCCATGTGAAAGAGGCAGAGCGGGGTTGTTGGGCATCCCAAATATTACAGTTTAGAAAGTATCTGCCTTTCAACACCCTAGCACACATGAAATTCGGATATGTGAGCAGTCTCCGGCCTTGGTGTCCAAGCATCGCCTGATTGAAGAGAACTAGGTCATGGAAGCCCATGCCCCCAAAGCTTTCAACGTGCACATCCATTTCCAGCTACGCCAATGCATCTTTTTCTTCCCATTCTCAAACCCCACCAGTGATTTAGGATTGCCTTCCGAAGAGAATCACAAATGGTTGTCAGATGTTTTTTTTTAGTGGTTTTGTCACGTGACATAGCCAACCTCGATATTGCAACTCAAAATCAAAATTACATAAGAACCTCTTGTCCACTTGCCCAAGTCAAATCGGATCGCCCAATCTAAGAGCCAATCTCCCAGCCCAGCCCAACTGGTCGAAACCCTGTTCAGAGGCCCACCGTCCAACAGCGGTTTCCCACATCTGCACGAGACCATTCCCATCTCTAGAACTCTCCGCCTCCACCTCCGCCTCCACCTCCGCCCTCCGTCCTCCTCCCAGCTCCAAACCCAGGAAACCCTTACCTCCCCTCGCGGCGTCCTCTTCCCGCCGCCCAAATCCCTACCCGACCGGACACTAGCTAGAAGAAGGAACAGAGCAGGATGCCTCCGAAGAAGGCTGCGGCGTCGAAGGCGGACCTGGCGAAGAAGCAGAAGGTCGTGGAGGACAAGACGTTCGGACTCAAGAACAAGAACAAGAGCAAGGCCGTCCAGAAGTACGTCCAGCAAATTAGCCAGGCCGGCCAGGCCAAGCCCGACCCAGCCAAGACCGCTGCCAAGGCACGGGAGGACACTCAGATCGAAGCTGTCAATTCCCTCTTCCGATTGGTTCGCTCTTCTGATGTTTTTCTTTTCGTGCCGTGGATTTGGATGTGCAGAAGAAGAAGGAGGAGGATAAGGCGCGCGAGAAGGAGCTCAACGATCTATTCAAGGTCGCCGTCAGCCAGCCCAAGGTCCCAGTTGGTATGGCCTCCTCTCCTTGTCACTATTCTAGTGGATATTGGGCGCATTAAGAATCCATTGTTTTGGTTACGTTGTTTATGTGGGAGTTCATATATGGACATGATAGTATGGAAGTTATTCCTGTAATACTGGTGTCTGGTCTCCAGTGTTGATTTTGTGCTAATGTAGATATGATTTGGTTAGTTTTTTCAGTGTGAGCCCCTATAAGCTCTCTATCAAGTCCTGCAAGCTGTAAATGGAAACTGTAAAGTTTCATTAGGTTTTGGAATTGTAAAATACTGGTAGTTTGTTCATAAGGTGGTGTAATTCTGTTCTCATGGTAGATACTGATGTCTAGGTTACGTGCTAAATATTGTGCAGGCGTTGATCCCAAGTCGATACTCTGCGAGTTCTTCAAGGCTGGACAATGTCAAAAGGGTTTTAAGTGCAAGTTCTCACATGACCTGAATGTCCAGAGGAAGGGTGAGAAGATTGATATTTACAGCGACAAGCGTGATGGAGGTACATAAATGATCCTCATCTTTTATGTTTTGGAGTTATTCAAAGTGCTTGGTGGAAATTCACATTTTCTTTGTCATGGACAGAGGAGGATACCATGGATGACTGGGATCAGGAGACCCTTGAGAAGGTTATCCAGTCAAAAAACGCAGAGTACCAGCAGAACAAACCTACTGATATTGTATGCACCATTAAGGAACTCTTATGTACATATATTATTAAGCATTTCTTACTGTTTGATGTGCCACATTCAAGCTTCATTTTGTTACGGAAAAATAAGGAATCATCATACTAATATCCTTGTTTGATAACATAAACAAATAGTTGTTCCCGGTGATAGAATACTAGCTGTTCAAATTTTGAGTTATTTTTATTTTTATTTTTAGAAGGAATATATGGATTTGAAATCGTAAGCATATTATCCTTTTACACATATTATCTTTTTTCATGTGATGCGAGTAATCCATGTTCTGCCAGATGTGGTTTCTAGTTGGTTTTCTGTAAGCTGAATGCGATCTCTTTTGGGCAAGCACATCAATTAGTAGTTACTTTTAGTACCTTGAGCGGTTGAGCCACTAGGCGCACCTGATATATGCTCGGTCGCAAGAGACCGGATTGATATAGTCTAATTTATTGGCACATTGGAACATATCTTCAGGTTGCAGTGTGGTTAAGATTTGTTATTATCAAGGATTTCAATTAGTAGTTACTTTTAGTACCTTGAGTGGTTGAGCAACTGGTCTCACCTGGTATATGCTCTGTCCCAAGTGACCAAATTGATATAGTCTGCATGTTGGAACATCTCCAGGTTGCGGTGTGGTTAAAATTTGTTATTATCAAGATTTTAAGTAGAGTTCCGTGTGACATTATCATGTAAAAACTAAACACACTAGTTATTAGAACTCAGTAAGACATTCTTTTAGTTGTGGATAATGGATTTACTGACTTGTGTTGATTAACCATACATGGAAATTGATAACAATTCTGCAATTCTGTGCTAATTTGCCATTTTCTTCATTGTTTTTTCCCTTGTAACCTGTTATGATGACATGTCAGTGTCTTCTCTCTCTGTTTCCTGTTCTTTTTTTTGGTTTAACTTGGTTCTTAACTTGTATTGTCTTACTATACTTAAAAGATAGCACTTATATGCTCACAGCCTCATCTCTGTGAAAACCTAGAAATATATGAGATCACAAACGTAGATTGCATCGCGGTGTCTAAGGACGCGATCTAATAGATCGTTGTATCGAGTAGTTGGATCATAGTCTCTTACCATAAAAATTGCTGCATGTGCAGCAGCACCGACTATTAGAAATCCGACAATCCACATGTGGTGTATGAACAAGGAAAGTTGTGTACCATAGTCAGTAGCTAGGTATGGATAGGGGGGCATAGAGTACATATGATGAGCTACAACAATGGTTGTAGAGCCTAGCATAGCTAAGTTAAGAGATAATTCATCTCACTGTCCTGATTTAAAACGAAAATAGAGTGCTGAACACAGAACAAAACACCGCTTATTTTCCTACTTATCCAATTATGATCCTCCCACCATTGACATGTTGGTATCCTATTTTTTTCCTGTCCGCGAGACTTGCTTGTTTTTGGTAGGATGATAGTTTTGCTAATTATTTTGTTTTGTAGGTTTGCAAGCATTTTCTTGATGCTGTGGAGAAGAAACAGTATGGGTGGTTTTGGGTTTGCCCAAATGGTGGCAAGGAGTGCCGCTACAGGCATGCCCTTCCTCCTGGCTATGTACTTAAGTCCCAGATGAAGGCATTACTAGAAGAAGAGAGTCAAAAGGTCGCAATTGAAGATGAGATTGAAGATCAGGTAAACAAAGATCAGAAGAAATTCTATGTCTGGAACAGTGAAACACTTGTGCCTCTTCTGTTATCTAAATAAATAAATTTTGGCATTGCCGTCACATTCTCTCTTGCCTGTTCATTTAACAGCGCAAGAAGGTTCAAACCACAACCCCTATGACTACAGAATTGTTCATGGAGTGGAAGAGAAAGAAGGCAGAAGAAAAAGAGGCTGGCCTGGCTGCCTTGAGGGCAGATAGGGCTAAGAATGATCGCATGAGGTAACCTTATTTTCTTTTGGTTATATGTTATGAGCTATTGTGGTACTTAATGTGATTGTGCTTGTTTTTGTATCCAGTGGTCGTGAGCTGTTCATGGCCGATGCAAGTGTGTTCGTTGATGACGCTGAAGCATATGAAGTTTATGAAAGACGTAACGAATCAGAAGCTAGTCAAGAGCAGGTAAAATTTCCCTTGATCAAATTAGCTCTTCATTCACTAGTGTATAATCAAAATACCGATGAGATATTCTAGCAGATCAGATTGTGAAAGCGAAAAGGGCCTTGATTCCTAAAACAAGAAAGCTATGATTAAAATATGTTAACTAGAGTATGAAGTTGTTACAATGTTGCTAGTTTAGAGCGATTTTGCTTCCGACTACAGCAACTAGCCAGTGCCCGATTCAGCATGTATACTAGTATGTGGGTTTGAAGGAGAACCAAAACATTGCTAAAGCATAATTGAAAACTAAGAGAAGAGATTTCACAGCACATGAAGGTCATTTGCATCAACAGGGATGTAAAGCCTGCTGAGTTAGCTCAGGACAGAATTCTGTTACAGAATGTTTCAGACGAAACCCTGAATATTGTGGAACTTAAATAGGAAAGTGAAGGTATTAATACTCTCATGTACACCGAGCTCTCGGTCCTTCCGACTGTCATGTTTCAACTTTCAAGTAGGAATGGAGTTCGGAGATCTGCACTTGCAGAGGTGCACCCTTGAGAGAGAAGTAGAGAATGAAGCAACATAAATGCGTTCAACATGAAATTTATCTGACGTTTGGAATGCAATGAATGCAGGCTAGTTTGCACAAAATGTATTCAATACGTTATTCTCTGTATTAATATTGTTTATGTTATAAACTTTGCTTCTGCAGGGCAAGAAAAGTCAAGATGAGGGTCCGAGCTCATCAACCTCTAATGGCAAGGAGGGCGACGAGGAGCCCGATGACGAAGATATAGATGACGATGATGACCTAGACCTCGATGAATTAAATGAACTTGAAGCAAGCCTGTCGAGAACTTCCATTCAGATTCGAGAACCAGGCGAGGGGACATCATCTTGAACAGGAAATTCTCTGGATGGTCATTGAGAAGCTGTAGTCCATTCTTGCGCTCCAGATTGACCTACTCGCGTTAGAAACAGAAGGGGGTGGAGCATAGATGCAAATGGACCCTAGTTTTAAGAGACAATGATTATCACCTGTTTTTTGAGGGAGCACTGATGAATTAATGATGCCCAGTGTTATGATCACATGACAATTGCTGTTTCCTATGTTGCGTAGCTATGTTGTTATCTTGCAGGGGTTATTTTGCTACTTGTGAATAACGGCATTTAAGTTTTCCTTGCCTTGTGCAAACCTAAAAGACAAACTTTGATGCGAACCTATTTATGAGTGGTGACTTCCCTTTTGCTCCCTCCCCCCTCTTATTTTTTTTTGTGTGTGTGGATCTTTAATCAGCTGAGGATGGGTTGATCCGTGCATCAAGAATCAGCTTATATCAGTATATACTGTTCTTTTGTCCATTCGTTTCTGCTTTGTTCCTCTCGAATTGTTGGATAATACTACTGGATAGACACGATTGTGGGCCATGTTTGCCTCTAGGCTGTCTGTGTCATTCTCAATGAAGCGAATGTCGCCTTTCCAAAACTTTTGTGCGATCGTATGTTTAACTTCGTTACAGGTAACAGGTGTAACATCCTTTCGCCATATCTTAGCATGTCAATCCATGTAGCACCCAACAATGGTGGATGATTAATCAGGGGGAATCAGAGCACTGCATATATAAAGCAAGAAAATCAGGCGATAATACTTGCCGATCCTGGCCTAGATCTTACACATTCCTGGCAAGTGACAAGAAGATGGGAACACAAGCAGAACCCCTGCTAGGCTACTACAGAGAAGTGCTGCGAGGACGTGAAACGTATCCTCGCATACACGGAGTACAAGACATTATAGTACTAGGAGGGTACGGTCGACACTACACGAACAAACCGTAGGTAACAGTTGTACGTACTTTCTTGCGTTGATTGACTTCTCATTTCTGCTTCTTGGCGGAACCGGGCGGGACGGGCAGTATTTTGCCCCCGGCTAGCTTCTTGCCTCCCGCGTCGCAGACAAGCACCGACGCCGTGGCCGCGGCGGCCGCGACGATGTGCTTGGCGATGCTCTCCTTGACCTGCCCCCTCCGCGGCAGCGGGTTCCCCGACGGCGTCTTGGTAATCACCGGCCCGCGGCTGACCGGAGCGCGGCCGCTAGTCGACATTGATCGAGTCAGGAGGCGTACTTGCGGCTGCGCTCTCTCTGGTCCGGTGAGAAGTGTGTGTGTGTGTGCCTTGAGCGTGGAAATGGCACCAGCTAGCCGGGGTATAAATAGGCCCAGGCTCAGGACTCCCACTGTGCAAGCACAACCAACCGGCCGGGCGTCCGTGGTCCGTGGATGCCGAGGGCGACGCCGAGAGGGAGTGAGTGGACGACATTTTTGGACTTGAGGGAGTGTGGACTGGATTTGAGGTGGTCAAGACCGAAGACCGTGGTGGTTTTGCTTAAGCGCCAAGCCGAGTCGGGGCCGGGGGGCAGGTGGCGACTGTCACTGACTGGTGGCGAGTGTGCCATGGTGGGGCACCGCTGGCCCTGGGCGTGCTCAAAGTTTTCCGCTCGCGTTCTCACTAGTACGAAGGGCAGATGCCCGGCCGGTGACTCTCACTGACTAGTTCTAGATGCGCTTTTATCCGGATGATGATTCCCGTCCGAGTTGGAATGTGGGAGGCAGCCAGGTTCCAGCGCACGCCAAAGCTCGTAGTCTCGTACGACTCCATTCACGACTACTCGCTCCAAAGAGGCGTCGGTCGAGCTGAAGCTGTATTTTACCATGATCGCAATCCATCCCAAATGCTTCAGTCGAGTTTGTACGCTACGCTACGGGGTGTTTGATTGTCTATATGGGCTTTGGTGCTCATCATGGCAATGTTCACAGCCAGCAGTGCAACGCATCTATAAGCGATGAGCCACCTTTTCGCATTTAGCCTCTATGGATTTGCATGAGGACATATATGGAACTCAACTTTTTGGTTGCTTGCACTTGTTTCACTAGTACATTGATACACACACATTAAAACAGGCATTGACAGTGATCTTGTTCTTCTTGCTGGAGGGCTACGACCGCGATGGAGGGCAGCGGCCACCTGCACTGACTGGCGCAACAGCTGGTGACGGCGATGGACAGCGCCGATTTGTTCCCCAACCTCATTTTCAACCACATCTTTAAGCTCATGAATGTGCAAGTCGAGAAGCTACAAAGTGATTCCTATACCCGTATCAAAATGTAAAACTTACAACACGAAAATTTAGAGAATAACAGAAAGGAAATTCGAACCATTGAGTGTGTGCGACGAATCTAACAAAATTCCCAAAACTCCAACTTTGATCATGAATCTAAGAAGATACATGTCATCAACCTTGAAGCCGATGGTTAGAATGAAACCCCATCGTCGATGCGCATCTTATTCATGTAGAGATTAACTTGATTCAGGGCATATTTGTGTTGATTGAAAGAGGATACATTTGAGAAGCTAGGAGAGAGAGATCATCTTCCTCACACACACGTACAGAGAACACCTACCATGTGCAGAGATATCTCTATACCTACATCAAAATGCAAAACTTGCAACACAAAAATTATAGGGAACAACAAGATCAAGCTACTCCTCAAATGAAACTTCAAATGGTTGCTTCTGTGCGACAAATCTAAAGAAACAAGCCCAAAAAAGCTTTAACTTTGATCACGAATCTAAGAACACCAACCTCGAAGTCAATGGTCAGAATGGACCCCATCGTCAGTGCACATCTTTTTTATGTAGAGATCGACTCGATGTGAAGAGAGAGA
The DNA here is from genome assembly GCA_023614405.1 of Avena insularis. Lineage (NCBI taxonomy): Eukaryota > Viridiplantae > Streptophyta > Magnoliopsida > Poales > Poaceae > Avena > Avena insularis. Next base: position 339,932,978 of record CM042689.1, on the reverse strand, counting down.
AAAGGGAGGACGAGACAACATTGCACGCGTTCATGCGCTTGTCCGAGTCAGGACCGCTGGTAACGACTGATTCGACCGGTGTGTCTGGGCCTGCCTCCGACCTGCTTTAAGACTCATGCGGGCCACAACAGGGGATGATGCAGGCAACCAATCAGACTGTTTTCGTTGCTCCAGCCTGCCTCGAGCATGTGCATGCTACCAAATGCGCCCTATACTGCCAGCCTGCTGCCAACCAGGCATCACACGTGCAAGCATCCAGAGTCAAATATGGAACCACGTCGTTTGTTCTGTCTGCAAGGGACCTATGCATGTCCGGTCAGGGCATCTTCACCGGGCTGACCCATCCCTTCGACCATGTCTGAACGCGTTCGTGCGAACGTGCGAGATATACGCGGCCTCCCCAACGGCACGACCCATCCAGACCGATGCATCCGGCTCGACCCATCCGTGCACCAAATTTGGGCAACGATTGCGTCAACCCAGATAGCGCATACGTCCTCCCATGTCCTCCCGCGGTGGCCGAGGGCGCGCTTGCCAGCGACCCAACGTCTATCTTCTACTAGCCATCAATGGAGAGAGAAAGGCTGCTCTAGAGGCTAGCTACACCACTGCTGGCCCCGCCCGACGCCTGCCCTCCTGCAGTGACACTTCAATGCCGTCGCTTTGGCCTCCACGCCGTCAATGTCGGGCCTTTTTAATAGGACATCCGCGACCATGTTATTCTAAACCACACCACACCACAATCTCCTCCCTCTCATCCTCCACTACCGGTAGCAAGCCATGGCTGGCGGCATTGGATCGAGGGGAGGGCCTCTAGGATGACCACCGGGTCCTGGCTGTGGCCGTCGAGGCAGGAACGGGAGACGCGTCCAAAACAGCACGCCGCCACACTCTTTCTCACCACCGTCGTCACCCCAGCTCGAGCCAATCGACATCAGCCTCGTCGACTTCGAGTTTGCCATGACCATCAACTCGGGCATGATGTGGGACAAGATGCTCATTCCCCGCAAATTTGCGTCACTGGTCGACGGCGCAGAGCCCCAGCATCTCATGCTGCGGGCGGCCGGTGTCAATACATGCGCGTGGCCGGTAGGGGTGCTGTTCGACCGCCTCAGCCAGATGTTCCTCGCCAACGGATGTGAGGAGTTCACGCAACGACACCAAATCGAAGTGGGAAACTTCGTCGTCTTCAAGTACGACGGCGAAGCCATGCTTACCGTCAGTATCTTCGACGACACCATGCGCCATCGCTGCTACCATTCCGACTCCGACTCCGACGAGTAGGCTTAGCACTAGACTAGGCTATGTACTCGCCATGTATCGTGTTTGGAATCAAGTTTGCAATGTGAGCATCGCCCATTTTCAATGACAAGTTTTCATTCAAATATTTTAGAAGCAAACCATGAGTAGAACAACATTCTAACTATGCGCTGCCTAAGGCGACGCCGGCAGGTCGACAATACCCCATTCTTCGGTAAAAGAGCGATAGATCGCTTCCTGCGTCTGCAACTCCTCTACAACTTGGGCGAGGTGGACACACATGTAAGCGTCATCACAATTGATCTGCATCGCTTCCTAGAGCTCGTTGCGTAGGTCTAAGGGCGCTACACGCTGCCGATGCTCCGTCCGAAAGACGCGCTCCATCACCTCATGCGTGAAAGGCTCGCCGGTGGTCCTATTGCCGTTGAAGTGAGTGCGTCATGGCCGTAGTTGCGCAACATCCTGTATATCTGCGGACGCCCCGGAATTTGGTGGCAGCAACACGTCTGGTGCCTCTGACGGGTCCGGCCACCATGACGGCAATGGGTGCTCAGGCTGCTCTTCTCTGCGGACGTCAGGGTTGCCAAAGAGGCCAGGGTGGCAACGCAGACGGCCAGACATGGTGGTTCCTGGTGGTGGTGGGAGGGGGTCGGGCGATTTTTGGTTGTAGCTATCTTGGCCGGCCTTCTCTTTTTATGATTGCGCCTGGACACGACGGAAAACGTCTAGAACAGACGGAAAACGGCGGAAAAGAAAGAAAAGGTGACGAGAACACACTGAAAAGAGAGGTGAAAGCCGGCATCGGCGAGGATCTATTTGCCAACCCGCAGACATATTGGTCACGCGGATAGACGCGGTTGGCAGGATTCAAATCCCCGTAAGCTGGTCTAAACGGATAAAAATAAACGATTTGAGTCGTGTTTAGGTCGACACGGTTGAGATGCCATTGAGAGTACGGATTCAGCTGGCTAGTGGCCGATCCAATGGACGGAATCCGAGACAAAGGAAACTGGCGAATGCGACGACGGTCCGGGCCCGAGCCCCAGTACACACAGCCTTTCAGGACTCGCTTGACCGCCTGAGCGGAGACGGTGCATGCATCTCAGGCCTTCCGAGAGCACAACGCCCGGCTGTGGCACGCAGACCGGCTCACTTGAGGATAAAACGGATAAATGGAAAACCTAACAACATGTGCTGCCGCTCTATTTAGCATTTCTTTCCGGGTCAATGCTTTTGATAGATGCTAGTCTTGAACGGAACATTTGAACGAACCGAAAGGCCCGCGGAGAAAGCCTCGATATTTTTCAGCAGCATCCATTCTGCTGTGCACGTAATATGACCTCATCAAGGCTACGTCACTTATTTAGTCCTCCCTCGGTAAAAATATCTACTCACTCCGTCGTAAAATATTACTACTCCATTCATCCAGTAATGTATGACATTTTAGATATTTGAAAGTGGACTAGATACACTTCAAAAAAAGTGAACATTATACATTAAAACACGTCTACGTACATACATTTTAGAATAAGGCTGAAAAAGGCTAAAATGATGCCGGGAGAATAGGCTTATGTAATAAAATCTTTTTACTTTCTCGTATAACTCTCTCTCTCTTAATTAATAGATTTGGCTAAAGCTTTTGCCCCCGTTTTAAAAATAAAAATAAAAAATATTGTTGTTCACAAGATGTCTGTTTACCTTTCCTAAAATTTTCTCTCCTGTTTCTCAAAAAAAAAAAAAAAACTATACTGATAGTTTATTCCTCAATGCCGGAAAGTGTCTTTGTCACATGTGCACGGTTGCTCCATTCACTTTCAGATTTTGGAAAATTTCAAAACCTCTACTGGGGACGTAGAAGTGGGAGGATTTGAGAATTTCAAAAATCCGAAAGTGAAGGAAACACTGGTGTCCATGTGTATAAAATCCCTTCTCAATTCAATTTACTCTACTAGATAATTTATTCCTCAATGCAGAAGTTGCTCTTTTCTCCGGTGAACTCTGAATTTATTTTCTTAATTTGCATCTAATATTTAGATATTCTAGAGAAACGAGCTTTTAGGATTTATTGGCGTTGCAGTGAATTTATTATGAAACATGCACATATCTGAACTACACGTTCTGTGCTTTTAGTTAGCTTGAAGTTTCTATGGCCTCGGTTAAATGTCTAACACACAGGTATATACCAAGTACTCCCTCCGTCCGCAAATAAGTGTACTTCTTCTTAAATTAAATTTAATAAAATCTAAATAACTTTTTAGGAAAACATACCAATATTTATGACATTAAATTGATATAATTAGATTTGTTTTTAAATTTAGTTTCATAATATGTTAATCTGATGTAATATGTGTTTCTATATTTTTTTATAAAGTTGGTCAAATTTAATTATGTTTGACTTAGATAAAAATTAGAAGTACACTTATTTGCGGACGGAGAGAGTAGACTACATAGTGCGGGGACGTCTGTCCATTAGTATTTCCATTAGCTCAACTCGATCCTCTTCATGCAATGCACATCTGAAATGGAACTTCTTCAACCTTTTGAAGTGGCGGTAGTTAGTACCAGATACCCAGTTCCTCTACAGATCGCGCATCGCTAATATCTGTGAGTTAAGTTTCAGCCTAACTCGTGATCCTAATAATTGCGCGTATCATTCCAGAGATCTAGCTACACTTTATCGATCGCCGATTACTCTCGCCATGTCATCTCTAGTGGCATTCCTATGTGGCGATGTGATACGACGGGTTACTATTCTGCTAACAATCTATTTTTGGCGGGGATACCAGTCTGAATTTCTTATGGCCCATAAGGCATACAGCATTAGTTATTAGCAGGAGTAATATATTGAGCAAATCTGGAGCAACTCTGCTGGTTGAGGGGATCATGTCCGGGCTGCTGAAAGATACACGATCGACTCGGAACTGAAGATTGAATCCTTACTTATATGTACGCAACTTGATTAGCACAATCAAAAGGCATCTAGATATGATACTGTCTTTTGGAAAACAAAAATGGCTATCTCGTGGAGGAGTATATCGCTTCCCTATCACAGCTCCGATCGACTCGTGCAATGGCGCTGCATCAGCGACAGCGTCCTATCTCCCACACGGTGACATGGCAGACGGCAGGTGAGGTGACAAGTAACAGCGGTTGGTTAATCGCATCCGCAGGTGCGTTCCCTCTCCCCTGTAATTCAAGTTCACGGGAGCAAGTGACTCTCCAGAATCCCCCGTCGCTGCAGGACAGCGGAAATGCAGGAGGGGGTGAGGGCGTGAGGCCAGGATCAAGCAGGTTGGCTGGCGGCGTATAGCAGCGTAGTGGGGCTGTGGGGGCGACGCCGTCTGGCCGGCCGTCCTGTTTGATCTGGTCTGTTTTTACAGCGGGCAGTGGAGATTACGTATAGACCATAAGAGCTCGGTTTCCATCGCCATGGCGGAGCCGTCCGAGACGAGGAAACTCGCTCCAAACTAAACTGACAATGGAGCATATATCGAACAAGTGCATCCCAGTGATATTCAGTCTGTACTTACTAAATTCAGAGTTGGAAACAGCAAACGAAAGGAGGAGAGCACACATGAATCTTTAAGAAGCAGAACTTGAAAGTCTATTTTCAACCTTGAACTCGTAGATATATGTTACAAATATTGCTGATTCCAATTGCCACCATTATCAACGTGGAATATGTTACACATTACTACTAGCTACTATCCGAACACGAAGCTCCAGACTCCGTTTCTTCACCCATGGACAACGTAATTGCCCGGGAAGCGGCAGAACCTTCAGAGCTAGAGCCTCAGAGCCAGCGGGAAGGGGAAAACTCGACCAAAACCAAAACACAACTAGCTACAACAACTCTTCTTCAACTTGCACACGATCCCTATACATATCAAGCACCACACCACCCTTGTAAGTACTCGTAGATTGGTCGAGAAGCTTCTGCTTGGGATCATCTCATCTTCTGAAGCTGTTCCTGGCGCCCGGCACCACGAGGCTGCCCAGGGTCTTGGCTATCTGCACCTTCAGCTGCCCCCTCTTGAGCGGAGGCCTCTTCTCTTTGTTGCTGGAGCTGTTTTTGCTGGGGTACCCGTACTCCATTGCTCCTCTCTTCCTCTTCTCCGGGTTCAAGATTCTAGCCGTGGTTTGTGTTGCTGGGAAGGCGAGTGCAGGTTTGAGGATGGAGTGTGCAAGGCAGAGCATATATATAGGACAAGTTCTTTAGGCACGTTCTGTTAGATTGAGCGTTCTTAATTTAATCCATGTATCTGTCTAGGGCCCGGGAATAAGTTGCTTTGTTTGGTGTCATGTGGGTTATTTGCTTCTGATTGTGAGTGGGAGCAGAGTCACTTCTCACTGTCTGCTCTCACAATCACACTCGTCTTTATTCACAAGCTAGTCAAGGACTGGTAAAATTTCCCCTTACAATATTAGCTCTTTATTCATAGTGTCATAGTCAAAGTACTGATGAGATATTCGAGCAGACTAGATTGTTAGAGCGAAAAGTCTAAAACAAGAAAACTACGATTAAATTATGTTAACTATACTACCTCGGATAGCCACATCCACTTGATTTTTGTTATTTGGAATGCTGCCAAATCTCAAAAAATAGTTCCATAGAAGTGTATGTTATGAACTAAGTAGATTTTTGTTACTTGCGAATGACAACACTAAAGTTCTTATTTCCTTGTGCAAACCTAAAAGATAAACTTTGATGCGGACCTATTTATAAGTAGATACCGTTCCTTTTGTTCATCCTTTAATGTTTTGTCCCTCTCTAATTGTTGGGCCATCCTGGATAGACATGATTATGGTCCATGCACGACGCCTTGTAGTGATATCACACCTCACATGATATCATGACATCATTTTACAAAATTCAAATCTAAAAGTGTCAAAAAAATAAGCATACTGAGAAACAAGCATGTGTATTTATATTCCCTAAAAGTCTCAGAACCAAATTCGAAATAAGCATACTGAGAAACAAAAAAAAAAACAAATTGCCATGTGAATAGTGTCATTTTGTTTTTTTGTCATTTGTGATACTATTCATGTTGATTTTATATTTTTTTCTCTGCGTATATTTTGAAGTTGGTTCTTCAAGTTATGGGAATTGTAAAGATATATCTTGTGAACATCCAAAAAGTTATTTAGGCAGTTTTTGAAACAAGTAAATTCAAATTGTAAGCAGTGGTATCATGGTATAACGTTGGGCATGGAATCCGTACATATGCTCTCACTAGGGCTAGCATATACTCCCTCCATCCCAAGGCTTAAGGCCTATAACTTTTCTGAAAAGTCAAGCCATGTAAAATTTGACCAAACATTTAGAAAAAACTATCAAGAACTATTATATTATATAGATACCATGTGAAAACATGTTTTCTGATGTATGAAAGGGTACGGATTACATATTGTAAATTTTTATATTTTTTTCTAAAAACTTGGTCAAACTTTAGGTAGTTTAACTTTTGACAAAAGTTATATGCCTTAAGCCTTGAAACGGATGTAGTAAGTACTTACTCCCTCCGTTGCACAAAGCTTACAAAAAGAGTTATATTATGAAACAGAGGAAGTAATAAATTCTGGTAGAATGCATCAAGATCATTGTATTAACATCAAGACCAAAGCACTACATTTGCATAAATAAAGCAAGGAAAGTATCAGGCGATAATACTAGCCGACCATCCATCGTACATCCCTAACAAGCGACACGAAACAAGTGGAAGACAACACAAGCAGAACCCCTCTGGTACGTAGGAGTACATACAAGTGCGATGTGTAACTTATCCTCACATGCACGTGCTCACTCCGTTTTAAATATAAAATGTTTTAGTTTTGTGAATCAATTGTACCTAGACTTTTTTTAGTGTGTGGATTCACACAGAACCTACACACTAAAAATGATCTAGATTCATTTCTTTTACAAAACTAAAACATCTTATATTTTGAAACGAAAGAAGTACAAGACAATAGTAGACATTACCCCTCCTACACCAACGCATCTATCTGTATCTAAATGCCTATATAGGCGTTGGTAGTGTCTTTACCAACGAATAAAGGTGCGTTGCATTTTTGGGCGTTGCAAAGGTATAATACAACGCATATAGGTTGGTAGTGTCTTTACCAACGAATAAAGGTGCGTTGTATTTTTGGGCGTTGCAAAGGTACAATACAACGCATATAGGTCCGTTGGTAACAAGGGCGTTGCTAGGTCTGCAACATATAGATTTATTTCATAACAACACTTTTATATGTTGGTGCTTACCCTGTTCAAATTGCCTTGCAACAATATTGTTTTTTGAATATATAATTAAATAGCAAAAAAATCGATCTTCTCTTCCCATTGTTCTAATTGGGAGCTGAACTTTGGATATACAAGCATACTGTTTTATTAGAAATTTAACACATCTTTCAGATCTCAAGGATAATAATAAATAAATCATAAAGCTTTATTGGCTGAAATTCGGAAATACAATCTGAGTTACATATATCAATTTGATAGGGAATGTACATTGAACACTAAATCATCTAGTTATCCATCATATGCTTCATGACATTTTTTTAGTGAAATAAATCTAAGTATAATGAAATCATTCTTTGTGCCTTCTCCATGTCTTCCTTCTCGTTGGATTCTTGATATATGGATGACAGTGCGTACAATTGTGCATCTATATTTACCTCCTGCAATGAAAAATTAAGTTGGTTGAGTGCATGTACTACTAGTATAAAATGTCCATTCAAATATTTAGATTTAAAAAGAAACCAAAATAACTTTAGAGGAAAGGAGCATAACATAGAATAGTAATGTATTATTAGTTGCACACACAGATCATCGATCAGGAAAACAATATTAACTACTAACTTGTGCGCTAGTGAAATGTTTTCGAGTAATCAATTGTAAATCCGGTTGTTCAACTGACGATATTTCATTGCTTGCACTATTTGTAGTACTCCCTCCGACCCAACTTATTTGGCTCAAATTTGTCTAGATTTGGATGAATCTAATACTAAATCATGTCTAGATACAATGAATCTAGACAAATCCAAGTCAACTAATTTGGGTCGTAGGGAGTATTAATTTTCATAGTAAACTTTAAAGTGAACACAATAAATATATCCAGGAGCATCGAGCAGAATTTTGTGACAAGAGAAGTACTACTAACCAGTAGCTTGAGAACTACCCGCAAAAAAAACTTGACAACTACCTGCATTCCAAAGAAAGGCTAATGCATGGGTTGTCAATCTGCAAACAAAATATCAACCTCCTGTTGCGCACAGATGTGGTCTGCAGTCTACACATCTAGATCAAAGGAGCATAAGCAAGAAGATTAGAAAAGGAACCTTGTAGTGCACTGTTTGATCATATAGACATTAAAAAGTGCAATAGATGAAGAGAAGTAATGCTTCACTGCTGACGGCCTGCCCAGCTCCAGCTGGCTCCAGTCATCTAGTGTGAGCAAGGAAGCCATGTAAGTATACAGATGGAAGGTTCAAGATGCAGATAGGCACTTAACACTTGCAGCTTGCATATTAGTTAGGATACGAATTGGAAAATCATTTTCCATCATAAACTTAAGATTTCTGTACAACCAAGAAGCAGACCATAACCATTTTGATGCAAGTTAATTTTTCTAACTAAACCGTGCTTACCAGGAAACCTGTAAGCCGCACACGTCATTATTATAGCCGACCAGGAAACCTGCAAGCTGCACACATAAGATACAATTAAAATTTTATTTAATTGAGCACAATTGAATGGATCTGAGATGATAAAAACCCTCCACTCCTTCCTACACATTCCCTGATTACAGTCGCTTCTTTCCGGTTTCAGTTATGCAGATTCAAGAACAAGAAACCTGAGAAGAAATGTTTAATACTCTCTCCATCTCAAAATAGATGTCGTAGATTTGTCAAAAAATTGATAAATCTAGACACTATTTAGTATATAAATACATCCGAATTTTAACAAATTCAAGACATCTATTTTGAGACGGAGGGAGTACAACAGATCAGCTAAAAGTGGCAATGAATTAGTAACTTAAACCACCTCATATAGGTACAAAATTTGCATGGCACACAAAATCACTTAATCCCATGTCCTCTTATAGTTAGTGCCAGACCCAAATTTCCAGCGCTCGATGTTCAGTTCCTCCGGTGCATAATACACGCGCAGAGAGTAGACCAAATAAATTATTCTTGCTGCATGACAAAGAACTGAATTAATTGACTGGGGATCAGAACAGAGAAAATAATCGTACCTGCGCTAGTAATTTCACTACTGAAACCAGGTTAGTACATGATGGACTGATCTCTGTATTTGTAAAGTAAACCAAAATCACTAGTGATATTTCAAACTGATCTGATATGAAAAAACCGATTACTCAATTCCCATTCAGACTTCAGCTAGAAGCACTACAGATCCAACACACTTAGCCCTGCTATGTCTTCATGCATGTACTGCAGATTATTAGAGAAACACCTAAAACAGGACTAACCTGGTCGTTTGAAACGGCGATGCAATAGCGGAGGCAGGTGTCATACGACGGCAGCATTTGTAACGAGCGTGGACGGACGGCACCTGATGCCTGTCGGCGGCGACACAACATTGGCAGTCGGCACTGTAGAAACCCTACGCACGGAGGCAGCTGGGTGCTGGGCGTCGGTTGTCCGTCTCGTTCGCCCAATGCCCGACACCTGGGTGGAATCCAATGGGTGCGGGTGCCGCAGCTCCATCAGTACCTCCGTCGGGAACAGCTAAGAGAGAGAGAGAGAGAGAGGGGCATGTCGAACAACCGCCTACAAGTCCTAAGACAAGGACCATCGGCTTCCTCTCGAGACGCCGACGATGACGGCCAAGATGGAGATGCGCGCGGATGGGGATGACACCGAGGGAGGACGAGGGCGCGGCGGTGGGAGGCGGCGTGGAGGAGTAGATCGGACTAGCAAGATCGGGATTGCAATTGTAGGACTTGGTGGGGGATGCGAGTAGATAACGGAGAAATTTCCTCCACTGCTGGACTCAACTGCATATGCTTCTTTAGCGTGAAATTTTCATAAAGAAATATTTTTCTGTGTACGTCAGTGCACGGATATAGCGGCAGCACATATATATGTATCTAAAATAAAATTTTGCAACGGGTACCCCAAAGGGTTGTAAATCAAGTGTTGTTATAGGATGGGTCTCCTTGTATACGGTCGAAGCTACACGAACAAAGAATACCAGCAAGTAGCGTCGCCTGACACAGGCACACATACAAGAACTCGTACGTGATGACAACAATATAGCTGCACTTTCCTTCGTCGTCGGCTTGTCATTTCTGCTTCTTGGCAGAGCCGGGCGGGGCGGGCAGTATTTTGCCCCCGGCTGACTTCTTGCCGCCGCCGCCGACGGCTCCCGCGTCGTAGACAAGCACCGACGCCGTGGCCGCGACGATGTGCTTGGCGATGCTCTCCTTGACCTGCCCCCTCCGCGGCAGAGGGTTCCCCGACGGCGTCTTGGTGATCACTGGCCCGCGGCTGACCGGAGCGCGGCCGCCACTAGTGGAAACGAGGTCTTTTGTTGATCTCGAAAAGGGGCTTTAACACCGGTTCTTCTACGAACCGGTGTTAGTATAGCGTGGGGGCTGCGGCAAAAAGGAGTTTTAACACGGTTCGTGCCACGAACCGGTGTTAAAAGTCCTCGCAGTTATTACAAGACTTTCTTTAACACCGGTTCGTGGCATGAACCGGTGTTAAAGGCTATATAAGACACCACCCCAGCCCACACACACCCCACTCTTCCATTCTTTCACATTTTGGAGCCTAGCAAGAGGGTGTGAAGAGTGCTAGTTTGTGTTTTTTCATATGCACTAGAGGTGTTCGGTGAAATGCCCGAGAGCTCAAAATAAGCTTTCTTGTTGCTCTTCCGTCTCGGCCGAGGTCAAGGCAACTATAGTTTCATGTGTCATTGATGTACTATATATATAAATGGTCATCTCCTATTATTTTTGATATATACTACATATTAATGCAGATGAATCGGCAATGGATGTACGGTGACCGCCGCACTTCGAGTACATTACGGCCTCCAAAATTTTATCGTGGCTAATGCAAACCGTGGTCACAATGGTTTTATGTGCTGTCCGTGTTCACCGTAACAAGAAAGACTACTCAAATACCGTAACCATTCACGCCCACCTGCTTCGATCCGGTTTCATGCCCAGCTATAATTGTTGGACCAAGCACGGAGAAAAAGGGGTTGTGATGGAAGACAACGAAGAAGAAGAGGATGATGAAAACTATCATAATATGTATCCTGAATATGATGATAATGCAACGGAGGTAGATAATGAAGATTAAGAGGGAGCAGATGGGCCCGCTGATGACGATCTTGGTCGGGCCATTACTGATGCAAAGGAAGAATGTGAAACTGAAAAGGAGAAGGAGAAGCTGGAGCAGATGTTAAAGGATCACAAAACATTGTTGTATCCAACTTGCGAAGATGGACAAAAAGCTAGGTGCCACACTGGATTTGCTGCAATGGAAGGGAGAATGGTGTGACGACAACAAGATTTTCAAAGTTGTTGGTAAAATGAAGAATCTTCTTCCAAGAAATAATGAGTTGCCCGACAAGACATACCAAGCAAAGAAGGTTGTGCATCCTCTAGGATTAGACGCGGTAAGATACATGCCTGCATTAATGATCGCATCCTCTACCGGTGATAAGTACGAGAATTTGGATGCATGCCGGTATGCACCTTTGCACATGATATAAGATCGACGAGACGATCCTGGCGATGTTGAGGGCGAGGCCCCTAGGAAGAAGGTTCCCGCCAAGGTTATGTGGTATGCTCCTATAATACCACGGTAAAACGTCTCTTCGAAATAAAGAGCATGCCAAGTTGTTGCGATGGCACATGGAAGATCAGAAGAAAGACGCGATGTTGAGACACCTCACGATGATGGGTCACAGTGGAGAAAAGTCGAGCGGGAGTACCCGGACTTCGCACGTGACGCAAGGAACTTAAGGTTTGGTCTAAGTACAGACAGCATGAATCCTTTTGGTGAGCAGAGCTTGTTGGAATTATGCCCTAGAGGCAATAATAAAGATGTTATTATTATAATTCTTGTTCATGATAAAGTTTATATTCCATGCTAGAATTGTATTAAGCGGAAACTTTAATACTTGTGTGGTTTGTGAACAACACCGTGTCCCTAGTACGCCTCTATGGACTAGCTCATTGATCAATGATGGTTAAGGTTTCCTAACCATAGACATGAGTTGTCAATTGATAATGAGATCATATCATTGGAGAATGATATGGTGGATAGACCCAAACTAAGCGAAGCAATTAGATCGTGTCATCGTGTTCGTCTTTGTGAAGTTTTTCTTATGTCAAATATTGTATTCCTTAGACCATGAGATAATACAACTCCCTGGTATCGGAAAAAAGCTTTGAGGTCATCAAACGTCATCCTATGAGAGGGTGATCATAAAGGTGTCTCTCAGGTAATCGGAAAGTATCTGTTGGGTTGTATGTATCGAGATGGGATTTGTCCCTCCCAAGTCGGAGAGATATACTTCGGGCCCACTCGGTAATCGATATCAACACCGCTTGCAAGCATGTGGTTAAGGAGTTAATCACAAAGTGATATCGAATTACGGAATGAGTAAAGTACTTGCTGTGAACGAGATTGAACTAGGTATGACGATACCGACGATCGAATCTCGGGCAAGTAAAATATCGCGAGACGAAGGGAATATATATATGGGATTGATTGAATCCTGGCATCGTGGTTCATCCGATATGATCATCGATGAATGTGGGAGTCAATATGGGTGCCTGCACCCGCTGTTGATTATTGATAGAAGATCATGTCGCATATTCTCGAACTCCAGGTCACACACTTAACGTGTCTCGACGCTAGGATAGATTGGATAATTGGTTTATGAATTTTTGTTCGAGTCTCGGATGGGATCCGGACATCACGAGAGGTTCGGAATGGTCCGAGAATAAGATTCATATAAGGCAAGGCAGCTTTTGGAGTTCGAATTGTTAGGATTAATCGGTATTGTACCGAAGCTTCTAGAACCTTCCGGAAGGGACCAACGTGGCCCACCTTCCGGGAGGGGCATGGGCCTATGAGGGAGTGTCCTGGCTGCATTGGGCCAGGGGCACAAGGCCCCATAGGGCCCAACCGATCCTAGATAAGTTTAAACTCGTTTAAACTAGAGATAGGGTTTCTAGATAAGGGAAAGTTTAAATCGTTTAAACTAGAGATAGGCTTGGAGGATGGGCAGGGCTGGCCGCACCCCTCTATATATAGAGGGATGGTGCGCCTCCCCCCCACACACCTTCCTCCAAAACCCTAGTAGCCTGCCGCCTCCTCTCCCTCCCGATTGTTTGTAGGCGAAGCCTCGGCAGAAATTCTCCACCATATACACCACGCCGTCAGGTTGTAGATCCAATCCATCTCTCCACCATACTTGCTGGTCCAAGGAAGGAGGAGACGTCGAGGTGATGCACGTGCATCTCACGGAGGCACCGCCACTTGTGGTGCTAGATCGGATCGGATCGAGGAGGAGAAGCGAGTACGACTACATCACCCACGCTCCGATTAACGCTCATTGCGGCGTAATCTTCAAGGGTATGAAGATCTAATCCAATCTCTCGTTGTTTGCATCTCCTAGATTAGATCTTGGCTTTCCTCTGTTCGCTCAGTAGAAAACTTTGATTTACTATGCTGCGAAAAACCCTTCGTGGTATCGAGCTAGATCTATGCGTAGATGTGATTCACGCAGAACGCAACATGGTTGTTGCGGCGTTGATGTTTTCTGCTGCAAGCCTCTTGTTTGTGTTCTTCTTATGACGCGATAGTGAGATTGAAGCGGTCCAGGCCAACCTTACGCTGACGCCGTCATGAGACCGGCTCCGCACTTGACGGTGGCTTGTTCCACACATGCTGGTGGATGTCGCTTTCTCACTATAGTTGTCATGGGATTAACACCGAGTTTGGCAACCATAATATCACCGTTGTGGCTTTCCGTAGGTAAGAATCGTTCTTAGCATCAACACCCATGAGCCACGTAAAACATGCAACAACAAAGTAGAGGCGTCTAACTTGTTTTAACACGTAGTGTTATCTGTGAAATGGTATGGCCCAAGATTGGATGTGTATATTGTATGCGATGATCATGTTTTGTAATGTTTCACGACTTGCATGTCGATGAGTACACAACCGGCAGGAGCCATATGGTTGTCTTTATAATTGTGTATGACCTGCGAGTCAACTTCTTATACGCCATGTAATAGCTTTACTTTATCGCTAAGTAGTTAGCAATAGTTGTAGTTGCTATTCGTGGTGGAGGCAATCATGGTGGAGTGATGGAGATCATGCCGGAACACACAAGATGGAGATCATTGCGCGAAGATTGGCTATACCATGTCACATAAAGTTATATGCATGTGATGTTTATCCTTTTATGTATCTTATTATGCTTAGATCGCGACGGTAGCATTATAAGATGATTCCTCACTTAAAGATCAAGATAAAACTGTGTTCTCCCAAGTATGCACCGCTATGAAAGTTCGTCATGTCCAAGCATCACGTGATGATCGGGTGCTATAGACTCTACGCTCACATACAACGGGTGCAAGCCAGTTTTGCACACGCGGAAATACTTGGGTCTAACTTGGCAAGCCTAGCATGTACAGACATGGCCTCGGAACACAAGAACCGAAAGGTTAAGCATGAGTCATATGAATGATATGATCAACACTTCGTTGTCCACCATTGAAACCACATCTCTTCTCGTGAAGATCGGATTAGGTGTGGTGAATTTGGATTGTGTTCACTAAACAACTTGAGGGATGTTGAATTTAGTGGGAGTTCATCTAGTAATTTGATTAAGTTGAACTATTTATCATGAACATAGTCTAAATTTTACTTGCAAATACTGTAGATCACATGGCCAAGTCCAACTTCAACTTCAACGTTTTTGCTGAGAAAGAAAAGCTTAGAAACAATGGGTCTAACTTCACCAACTGGTTCCGCAATCTAAGAATCATTCTCTCTGGCGGTCAAAAGGACTATGTCCTTGAGAAAGCGTTAGGTAACCCCCTCAGCAATCGGCTACCGATGAGAAAGCCGCCTATCGGCCAAGAAAGATGATTATGGTGTGATTAAGAGCACCATGTTGTTTGCTATGGAACCGGAACTTCAAAATCGTTTTGAAAACTATCCCGGGCCCTTTGAGATTCTCGAAGAGCTAAAAACCATGTTTCAGACTCAGGCCCGTTCTGAGAGATATGAGATCTCCGAGAAGTTCTTTAACTGCAAGATGGAGGAAGGGAGTTCCGTTAGTGAGCACGCCATTAAGATGTCGGGCTACACTCAACGCCTTGAGCAACCGGATCAAGAAGATTCCAGAGGAGCTCAAGATTGACAGGGTTCTGCAATCACTCCCTCCCAGCTACAAAAGTTTTGTAGTGACTCATAGTCAGATTGGTTCCACTGATATGATCACCGAGCTCTTCGCAAAGCTGAAGGCTACGGAGGTGGACATCAAGAAGGATAATCATGTGTTGATGGTCAACAAGCCTCCTTTAAGAAAGGTAAAGGTGCAAAGAAGCCCTTCAAGAAAGGCGGCAAGCGCTGCTTCCCCCGAGAAGAAGCTCAAGTCTGGTCCCAAGCCGGACATCGAGTGCTTCTATTGCAAGGACAAGGGTCATCGAAAGCGCAATCGTCCAAGTACTTAGCGGACAAGAAGGCTGGCACCATCAAAGGTATATTTGATATACATGTTATTGATGTTTTCCTTACTAGCCCTCGTTGTAGTGCTCGGGTATTTGATCTTGGTTCGCTAATATTTGTAACTCAAACAGAGCTACTAATAGACGGCGCTTATGAGGGATGAGGTGACGATGCTGCTGGCAACGGATCAAGAGTTGATGTGATGGCGTCGGACGCTCTCCTTAGTTTTACCTTCGGATTAGTTTTAAACCTTAATAAATATTATTATGTGCCCGCTGAGCATGAACATTATTTCGGATCGTGTTTATTGCAAGACGGTTATTCATTTAAATCGGAGAATAATGGTTGTTCTATTTATATGAGTAACATCTTTATGGTCATGCACCTCTTGTGAATGGTTTATTTCTTCTAAATCTCGAAAGGGTGAAACACACATCCATAACATTGAGGCTAAGAGATGCAAAGTAGATAGTGATAATACTACTTATTTGTGGCAATCGTCTCTGGTCATATTGGTGTAAAGCGCATGAAGAAACTCCATTCGATGGACTTTTGGAGTCTCTTGATTTTGAATCATTTGACACATGCGAACCATGCCTCATGGGAAAGATGATCAAAACCCCGTTCTCCGTATGATGGAGCGAGCAACGGACTTGTTGGAAATCATACATACCGATGTATGCGGACCGATGAGTGTTTCGACGCGCGGTGGATATCGCTATTTTCTCACTTTTACCGATGACTTAAGTAGGTATGGGTATATCTATTTAATGAAACATAAATCTGAAACGTTTGAAAAGTTCAAAGAATTTTAGAATGAAGTGGAGAACCATCGTAATGTAAAGATTAAGTTTCTACGATCCGATCGGGGGCGAATATTTGAGTTATAATTTTCTCACACATCTCAAAGCAAGTGGAATCGTTTCACAACTCACGCCACGGGAACACTACAGCAATGGTGTGTCGAACGCCGAATCAAACTCTATTAGATATGGTCCGATCGATGATGTCTCTTACTGATTTGCCGTTATCATTTTGGGGTTATGCATTAGAAACCGCTGCATTCACTTTAAATAGGGCTCCATCTAAATCTGTTGAGACGACACCGTATGAACTATGGTTTGGTGCTAAACCTAAGTTGTCGTTTTTTAAAGTTTGGGGATGTGAAGCTTACGTCAAGAAGTTGATGCCGGACAAGCTCGAACCCAAAGCGGAGAAATGCGTCTTCATAGGATACCCTAAGGAAACTATTGGGTATACCTTCTATCACAGAACCGAAGGCAAAGTGTTTGTCGCAAAGAACGGTTCCTTTCTTGAAAAGGAGTTTCTCTCGAAAGAAGTGAGTGGGAGGAAAGTAGAGCTAGACGAGGTTATTGAACCTTCTCTTGAATTGGAGAGTAGCGCAGACCTGAAATTGTTCCAGGTCACCGCACCAACAATAGAGGAAGCTAATGACAAGGATCATGAAGCTTGAACGATGTTGCCATCGAACGTCGCAGTCGACAAGGTCGTGCCCCCTCCCGAGTGGTACGGCAACCCTGTCTTGACATCTGTTAGTAGAAGATAGTGAACCTACGAACTATGAGGAAGCGATGATGAGCCCAGACTCTGAGAAATGGCTAGAAGCCATGAAATCCGAATTGGGATCCATGAGCGAAAACCAAGTATGGACTTTGGTGGACCCTCCTAGAGACCGAAAGGCCGTTGAGTGCAAATGGATCTTCAAGAAGAAAACAGACGTGGATGGTAATGTTACCGTCTATAAAGCACGGCTTGTTGCGAAAGGTTTTCGACAAGTTCAAGGTGTTGACTACGATGAGACTTTCTCTCCCGTAGCGATGTTTAAGTCCATTCAGATTTTATTAGCAATTGCTGCGTTTCATGATTATGAAATATGGCAAATGGATGTCAAGACTGCTTTCCTCAATGGCAACATTGATGAAGAGTTGTATATGATGCAACCCAAGGTTTTGTCGATCCTAAGGATGCGATAAAGTATGCAAACTTCAGCGTTCCATTTATGGACTAAAGCAAGCATCTCGAGTTGGAACCTTCGCTTTGATCAAGTGATCAAGAGCTTTGGATTTGTTCCAAATTGCTACGAAGCTTGCATCTACAAGAAAATGAGGGGAGCTCGGTGACGTTTCTGGTACTATATGTGGATGACATATTGATTATTGGAAATGACATCAACATGCTTAACGATGTGAAGAGTTATTTGAACAAGTGTTTTTCAATGAAAGACCTAGGTGAAGCTGCTTATATATTGGGCATTAAAATCTATAGAGATAGACAAAGACGCCTGATAGCTTTAAGCCAGAGTACATACCTAGACAAAGTTCTGAAAAGGTTCAGAATGGATAAGGCATTGAAAGGTTTAGTGCCTATGTTGTCAGGTAAGATATTGAGCAAGGCTCAGTGTCCAGCTACGGTAAATGATAGGGAAGCTATGAGCAAAGTGCCTTATGCCTCGGCCATAGGTTCCATCATGTATGCCATGCTGTGTACTAGACCGGATGTGTCCAATGCTCTTAGTTTGACGAGCAGATATCAAAGTGATCCAGGAGTGGAACACTGGACAGCCGTGAAGAACATCCTAAGGTACCTAAATAGGACTAAAGAAATGTTCTTAGTCTATGGGGGTGATGAACAGCTCGTCGTAAAAGGTTACGTCGATGCTAGTTTCGAATCGACAAGGATGATTGTAAATCTCGAATGTGATACGTGTATATTTTGAATGGAGGAGCTATGAGCTGGAGAAGCTGCAAGCAAAGCGTGATCGCGGGATCTACAGTAGAAGCGGAATACATGGCTGCTGCAGAAGCGTCAAGTGAAGGAGTTTGGATCAGGAACTTCATCACTAAGCTTGGCATGGTTCCAAGTGCATTGGACCCACTGGAGATATTGTGTGACAACACTGGCGCCATAGCACTCGCTAAGGAACCAAGATATCATCCAAAGACCAAGCATATCAACCGCAAGTTTCATATAATCCGAGATTATATAGCAGATGGAGATCTGAAGATTAGCAAAGTACATACAGATCTGAATGTCGCAGATCCATTGACTAAACCTCTTCCACGTGTAAAACATGATCAGCACCTCAGTGCCATGGGTGTGAGATTGTTGCCAGATGTAAACTAGATTATTGACTCTAGTGCAAGTGGGAGACTGTTGGAATTATGCCCTAGAGGCAATAATAAAGATGTTATTATTATAATTCTTGTTCATGATAAAGTTTATATTCCATGCTAGAATTGTATTAAGCGGAAACTTTAATACTTGTGTGGTTTGTGAACAACACCGTGTCCCTAGTACGCCTCTATGGACTAGCTCATTGATCAATGATGGTTAAGGTTTCCTAACCATAGACATGAGTTGTCAATTGATAATGAGATCATATCATTGGAGAATGATATGGTGGATAGACCCAAACTAAGCGAAGCAATTAGATCGTGTCATCGTGTTCGTCTTTGCGAAGTTTTTCTTATGTCAAATATTGTATTCCTTAGACCATGAGATAATACAACTCCCCGGTATCGGAAGAAAGCTTTGAAGTCATCAAACGCCATCCTATGAGAGGGTGATCATAAAGGTGTCTCTCGTAATCGGAAAGTATACATTGGGTTGTATGTATCGAGATGGGATTTGTCCTCCCAAGTCGGAGAGATATACTGGGCCCACTCGGTAATCGATATCAACACCGCTTGCAAGCATGTGGTTAAGGAGTTAATCACAAAGTGATATCGGATTACGGAATGAGTAAAGTTTTGCTGTGAACGAGATTGAACTAGGTATGACGATACCGACGATCGAATCTCGCAAGTAAAATATCGCGAGACGAAGGGAATATATATATGGGATTGATTGAATCCTGGCATCGTGGTTCATCCGATATGATCATCGATGAATGTGGGAGTTAATATGGGTGCCTGCACCCGCTGTTGATTATTGATAGAAGATCATGTTCGCATATTCTCGAACTCAGGTCACACACTTAACGTGTCTCGACGCTAGGATAGATTGGATAATTGGTTTATGAATTTTTGTTCGGAGTCTCGGATGGGATCCGGGACATCACGAGAGGTTCCGGAATGGTCCGGAGAATAAGATTCATATAAGGCAGTGCAGTTTTTGGAGTTCGGAATTGTTCCGGATTAATCGATATTGTACCGGAAGCTTCTAGAACCTTCCGGAAGGGGACCAACGTGGCCCCACCTTCCGGGAGGGGGCATGGGCCTATGAGGGAGTGTCCTGGCCGCATTGGGCCAGGGGCACAAGGCCGCATAGGGCCCAGCCGATCCTAGATAAGTTTAAACTCGTTTAAACTAGAGATAGGGTTTCTAGATAAGGGAAAGTTTAAATCGTTTAAACTAGAGATAGGCTTGGAGGATGGGCAAGGGCTGGCCGCACCCCCCTCTATATATATAGGGCTGGTGCGCCTCCTCCCCCCTACACACCTTCCTCCAAAACCCTAGTAGCCCTGCTGCCCTCCTCTCTCCCTCCCGACTGTTTGTAGGCGAAGCCCTGCGGCAGAAATTCTCCACCATATACACCACGCCGTCGTGTTGTAGATCCAATCCATCTCTCCATCATACTTGCTGGTCCAAGGAAGGAGGAGACGTCGAGGTGCTGCACGTGTGCATCTCACGGAGGCACCGCCACTTGTGGTGCTAGATCGGATCGGATCGCGAGGAGAAGCAGTACGACTATATCACCCACGCTCCGATTTAACGCTCTCAGGCGAATCTTCAAGGGTATGAAGATCTAATCCAATCTCTCTTGTTGTTTGCATCTCCTAGATTAGATCTTGGCTTTCCCTCTGTTCGCTTCCGTAGAAAACTTTGATTTACTATGCTGCGAAAAACCCTTCAGAGCTGCAGTCACAGCACCTGGCCTGTGACCCTATGTATCTATAACCTTCCTCCTTGGTTGTGTATGAAGAGGAAGTTCATTATGATGCCAGTGCTCATCCAAGGCCCGAGGCAACCCGGCAACGACATTGATGTGTACCTAAGGCCATTAGTTGAAGAACTTTTACAGCTTTGGGCCAAACCAGGTGTACGTATGTGGGATGAGCACAAAGGGGAGCCATTTGACCTACGAGCATTGCTTTTCGTAACCATCAATGATTGGCCTGCTCTTAGTAACATTTCAGGCATAAACAAGGGATACAATGCATGCACACACTATTTAGATGATACTGAAAGTGTATATTTGGATAAATGTAAGAAGGTTGTGTACCTAGGGTATCGCCGATTTCTTCCGAACTCGCATCCAAAGAAGAAAGAAAGGCAAGCATTTCAAACGTCTGGCGTAACTCCGGAGGAAGCCATCCTCCGCATCGGTGAGGAGGTATTTGGTATGGTCAAGGACCTCAAGTAATCTTTGGAAAAGGTCCTGACAGTCTATCTGCTTGAATGACGATCTCGGACACGCGCCCATGTGGAAGAAGCAATCTATATTTTGGGACCTACCCTATTGGAAAGTCTTAGAGGTCCGCTTCAATCGACGTGATACACGTGATTTAAGAATGTTTATGCGTGAACCTGATAGGCTTTCTAGGAGTGTATGGGAAGACAAAAGATACACCGAAGCACGACAGACCAGTAACGTCAAGGCCCTCAAGAGCCTATGCATCCCGAGAACGAGAAGGGTAAACGATGCCACTTAACTCCCGCCAGCTACGCTCTTACCAAAGCAGAGAAGGAAATCTTTTTGAATGTCCGAAAGCGGTATCAAGGTCCCGTCGCTTCTCGTCAATATAAAGGGAATAATAAATATGGCGAGAAAAATTCCAAAACCTGAAGTCTCATGATCGCCACGTGATTATGACACAATTGCTTCCGATTGCATTGAGGGGGCTTCTACCTGAAAATGTTCGAGTACCCATTGTGAAGCTATGTGCATTCCTCAATGCAATATCTTAGAAGGTAATCGATCCAGAAAGCCTACCAGGGTTACAGACAGATGTGGCCCAATGTCTTGTCAGCTTTGAGTTGGTGTTCCCACCATCCTTCTTCAATATTATGACATCTCCGTTCACCTAGTAGAAGAGATTACCATTCTCGGTCCTGTATTTCTACACAATATGTTCCCTTTGAGAGGTACATGGGAGTCTTAAAGAAATATGTTCATAACCGTATAGGCCGTAAGGAAGCATCTCCAAGGGCTATGTAATGAGGAGGTCATTGAGTTCGTGGTTGATTTTATTCTGACCTTAAGGCGATTGGTGTTCTAGAATCACGACATGAGGGGAGACTGCATGGAAAAGGCACCCTAGGATGTAAAGCAATGATATGTAGGGACGGACATTCTCTCAATCAAGCACACTACACGATTTTACAAAGATCTATCTTGGTTGCCCCGTATATCAATGAACACAAGAATTTAATACGCCTCAAACACGTGAGCGGTCGATGAATGGATTATAAGTGAACACATGGCGAGTTTTGGGGGCTGGCTGCAAAGACTTCTCACGAATAACACCACTGTTGGGGATCATTTGTACTTGTTGGCCAGGACACCATCTTCGACTGTATGTACTTTCCAAGGGTACGAGATAAATGGGAATACATTTTACACGATAGGCCAAGATAAAAGAGCACCAACCAAAAAAGTGGTGTCCGCCGATGCAGCAGAAGACAATGGGCAAAAGACCACGTATTATGGGTTCATAGAGGAGATATGGGAACTTGACTATGGACCTAATTTTAAGGTCCCCTTGTTTCGATGCAAATGGGTCAAGCTAATAGGAGGAGGGGTTGAGGTAGACAAGAAATACGGAATGACAACGGTGGATCTCAACAATCTTATGAAGAACTTAGATTTAACCATTCGCCCTAGCCAATGATGTGGCTCAGTTTTCTATGTGAAGGACATGTCCTCCGCACAAAAAAAAAGAAAAATATGCAAACGAATACATCATATGATGAGCCAAAGCGTCACATAGTTCTTTCAGGAAAAGAAACATCGTGGGAATCGAGGACAAGATGCATATGTCGAAGATTATAATAAGTTTGATGAAATTCCGCCTTCACAAAGGAAAACTGACCCAAGCATTCCGTTAAGTAAAGAAGATGCTTCATGGTTACGCCCAAGCGATCATAAGGAAGGACATATGCCAAGAAGTTTATGCTCATATTATGTAACTCTAGTTCATGTTTGTACTCTCCGCACGAAATAATGTCGACACTCACCCCTATTATTAGTGCTGACTCGTGTTTTGTCCCGGTTGGTGTCTCCAACCGGGACTAAAGGTTCATCCCGCCATTTTTTTCCCGCCATTTTTCTTCCCGCCAGTTCTTCTTCCCGCCATTTTTCTTCCCGCCATTTTTCTTCCCGCCAGTTCTTCCCTCCAGTTCTTCCCGCTAGTTCACTATATATATATGTAGGGGGTTGGCCTCCATTGTCATTGCACATCTCTAGACTCATATCTGCAACCTCATCACTCTTTCCCATGGCTTCCACCGTAGCACTAACCCCCAGGGAGGCGGAGGCGCTGGCGCCAACTACCCCCCGCTCGCCGCTACTATGTCTCCGGCCGGATGTCGAAGGCCGGAGGCGTGCTTCCTCCTGTCCCTCTAGGTGTGGTGCGCCGGATGGCCATCACGAACCACTACTACTTCGAGCTCACGCCGGAGCAGCGGAGGAATCCCAGATGGCATCCCGACTATTTCCCTACTTGGGAAGCCTTCTTCGTGGATCGGCATGAGAGGGCGCTCGCCAGGCACGAGGAGGACGGCCCACCTCCTCCTAACTTCAACGAGGCCGGCCGTCGGCTATGGTGGCGCAGTCGACTCTCCAGAGCGCCATGGCCTATGACACCGCCACGACTCTAACCCCCGCTCACACCCTCAAGTCCAGCCCACGCTGCATTTCTCCAGAGGTTCAATTACGGGCGACGACGACAATGATGACGGCGGCAATGAGTACGACGACTACAAAGGCGTAGTATTACAGGTGTAGGCAGGAGCATGACTGAATCACTCCAACATTCCGAACAAATTCGCCGATTGTTACTTAATCTGCCATGTATCTTAATTTTCAGTTCTTTATGTATCTTAATTTTCAGCCCAGCCGATTGTTACTTAATCTGGCCATGTATCTTAATTTTCAGTTCTTTATGTACCAACAGGAGATCTGAACCTTTCCGTCCACCTCTGGTGAAAAAGACAAATTCCTACCGAATCGGCAGGAAGTGGGTCAGATATGAACTACAAGTACATGATACGATGCTCATGATTTTTTACAAAAATCATTTTTAGGTTCACAATATGCTATTTTATCAAAAAACAATGCAAGTTGAGCGAGGCTTGGTGAGATTCAAGTGTATACAAAAGATGTGACATTTAAATATCCAATCAATTCAAAAATGTTAATACAAAAGATGCGGCATTAAAATATGATTTGATCTAATAAAAATCATTTTTTAGATGCTTAATATTTCTTATGTTCAAAGTTTTAGGATTTAACAATTTATTTTTGTTTGAATTGAATAATCAAAATTTATATGTAAGTGTTTTAATTATTTTGAAAATTTTCATGTAAAGTAAATATAAAATGATTTACATGAATGGATAGATATTATTTTTCTGAAAATTATGATATATTATTCATATTTTTCTGAGTTGAAATGAAAAAGATATGAATTTTCTAAATTCATATCATATCATATCATATTTTCTAAGTTAATGCATGAAATAAATGCCCCCCCTTTAACACCGGTTCCTAATGTTTCCCTTTAACACCGGTTCCATAGGAACCGTGTTAAAGAAACATTATTTCGTTTCTCACAAGACATCACTTCTTTAACACCGGTTCCAGCCACGAACCGGTGTTAAAGTGGGTAATAAATGCGCTGTGAGCGGTTTCTTTAACACCGGTTCCAGCCACGAACCGGTGTTAAAGGGGGGGTGTATTTATTTCACCTTCCCCTTCCTTTCTTCCCCCCACTGAGCCAGATCGATCGAACACACCGCCGCAGAGAGATCGAAGCGCCGCCACCGCCGCTTCGGAGCTCGAGGTCCTCCGTCTCGCCGCCCCCGACCCGCCGTCTCACCGCCGCCGCTTCGGAGCTCGAGGTCCGCCGCCCCCGACCCTCTCTTCCCCGCATCCTTCCCCTAGCTCCGGCCGCCGTGTCGCCCCACCGTTTCCAGCCTCCCCTCGCCCACTTGAGACCGCCATGAGCACCATCGCGACGTCAGCTCCCTCCTGGACCCCTTCTTCTCTCCCCTCTCGCTCTCTGTTGCTCCGCCGCCAAGAACCTGCGAGCTCCGTTGTCGCCGCCGCTCGCTGATGCGTCTCCGGTGACCACTCCGCAGCGGCGCCACCATCTTTAGGTAGCCCGCGTCGCCCTCTCTCTAACACCCCCATGCACGCAAGCGCACACGCCTTCCTCCGCCGTCTGGCCCATTGGCCGGCGAGCCGACGTGGCTCCTGCGTGGCGCCCACGTGGTGTCTGCGTGGCCTCACTGCTGCCTCAGGAGGCTAAATGCCTCAAGGTGCAAAAAGATTAGGGTTAGGGTTATCTGACGTCAGCCTGAGGTAATAATTAGGTTTAATATTTTCAATAAATGTTATAAACTTGTAAATTCAATATCTAATTAATTATAAGTCAAAAAATACAAATAATATATGAAAATGTTCAGAAAAATGAAACCTAGCTATTTAAGCTATCATCATGCATTGATCAACAACTAAAATGACAAGTTTAATTAGAGAACAAAATCAACCCCTGTCATGTGTTTCCGGAGTTTCCCCGAATTATGGTTTTCACCCCTCGAAACGCCCCTCTAACGCTAACGCTAAACCCTAAGCGGCCGCGCCCTAGGCCTTTGCCTCCACACGCCCAGCCACGGTATCCCGCGCCCACCGAAACTTCCGCCGGGGCGGCCGACGCCACACCGGAACCGACGCGGAGGGCGACGGCGACGCGGCTCCCTCGTCGGGTTGCGGGCCAACGAGTCCATGTTGACGAGTCCATGTCGGCCCGTATAGCTCACGTCGTGCCGTGCCGGTCCTGTGCCCTGACTTTTTTTTTTGAGAATATCACACTTTATTCCCCGTGCAGGAGCGTCTCGCCGTCGCTGCTTCGGAGCGTCTCGCCGCCGCCGCTTCGGAGCTCATAGGCCACGCCTAAACGCCGACGAGCCCGCCGCTAGCACCGCCGCCCGACGAGACCGCCGCATCCGTCCGACGATCACCGCCGCCCGACGATCACCGCCGCCCGACGAGCACCGCCGCCCGACGAGACCAACGTCACCCGACCGGTGAGCGCCACGTGTCTGCCACGTGTATGATTGCTGACTCATCCTGATTAAAACTTGTTTGCTCGATAAATTGTACTACATGCATAGATTAAAACTTGTATACAAATTGGACCTCTGACTCATTTGTGTATTTATTTGTGTATTTTGGTATGAACGCAATTTGTTGGCACTTGTGTAGTACTTAATTTTTTTTGGTCGCAATATGTCGGTGATTATTGAAATCAACACCAACTATTAAAACCAGTTGGTGCGAATGCGTCGAAATTGAAGATGATCTTCATCCTAAGAACACACCGACGTGGTCAGTCACAAGCGATACGAAGTAGTTCCCACATGTCGTCAGTCCAACAGGAGCAACCATTTCCCCACCAGTCTTGCTTGTCTTTTTTAATATAGTGTATCATTGCACATCTCACTAACATCGGGAAACTCGAAACTAAGATGGCATGTAATTACGGAGGGAGTAGTAGTATAGATAGGGTGTCAAGCGGGCGGGTTCATGGGCAACATAGTTTCATCCTGATTAGGGTTTCACCCTCGGAACTCGCTTAAAATGATCAAGCATCCTTAGGGTTTTAATTTCATTTGTGTATTTTTGTATGAATAATATGTATATTTGTGTATGAATCCAAGTCCACTTGAATGTTTACACTCTTACTCTAGATAATATTATTGTTTTAGAAACTATAGATCCACTTAGTAGAAACCTTGAAGAAGAAGAAATAATGGAGAACATTATTGATGAGGACACCTCACAATATCTGAACTTGGAGGGACATGATGACAGCTCAAGTACTAGTCATGGAGAAGATGAAGACTCCAATGAAGACTCCGGTGAACGCAATTTAATGGTTACAAAGTCCGGCGAGGTATATGCATTGATTAAGCCTCTGCTGACTTTCACCAACAATCTTGTTCTACATGTATTAATTAATTAACGCTTCTTTCTTCTTTTAGCCCTCTGGATCGACCAGCCAGCAACCATCTTCTTCTACGAAAAAGAGCAAGCGAGGCGCGAGCCGTTGAAAGATCGTGCAAAGTTCACGATCAAGCAGTCCGTGTTGATGGCAGCCGATGGAGCCCAAGAAGGTCACCGCAAATTTGTACGTCAGCTGGAGTTCTTGTTAGGGACCAAATCCCAATCATAATTGAAAATTGAATAAGCCAAAGAAGGGCGACGTACCTTTGTCGATGACAGATCCAAAGAAACGCTTTGAATTGTTGTTGGTAAATTTCACCCTTCCGCCAGAGGAGGATGAAAACAACCAGTTATAAAGGAAAAGGTCAAAGAGTGGACTCTAAAGAAGATGGTCGACGCTTCAAGAATCGAAGACAAAATTGAACAAAGTTGTCAAAGCTGGCGAGACTCCAAATTTCAAAGACGCATATTATGCGAAGATAAGACCTCACTGGCCTGAATTTGAGACATATAAAAAAAGTGCTATAGCTAAAAAGAGGTCAGAAACCAATACGCTTAATGCCCCAAGAAGGAATATCACCAGAGGACGGGGTCGTGGCTACATATCTCGAGGCCTAAGTGGGAGGAAGCTGAGAAGGCCTCACATGAGAGAGGATCACACCCTGCATGATGGGTGGGATCTACGTGCAAAGACTTGGTTCTACGGAATCGGGACAAGGTTGGACCTAGAAACAAGATTGTGTATCTTCCCAACCCTCCTTGCCAAACCCACATCGAACTCATCACGGCATACGAGGAAACATCCGCCAGACCTTCCATCCCGACAGAGAATGACCAGCTCACACGCGCCATCGGTAAAAAGAACACCTGGACATGCACGAGGCACGGGGTATGACGTGAAGGATGGGTTTGCCGACCGAGCGACTCTTCAGATGGCGCGCGTAAAAGAAAAAGAGCGTCTGAGCGGATGACACAGATAGAACATGCACTTGCGGCGCTGCAGCGCAAGTGAATGCACAACAGAGCCATCAAGCTACCGGCCCATCTCAGCGCACGGAGAGCCTGCATTGAAGCTGCCCGCGCCCGCATCTGGCTGAAAGCAGTGTGGCTTCCACGGAGAACGTGCAACCCACGCTTGAAATGACGGGTCCTCGATACCCCGTGGATGAGATCACGGAGAGCGAACACGCTGAGCTGCATGTGAGATTAATGGGCTTATCCATTAAGGTGGCTGTCGGCTATGCCTTACCTCCTGTAGCTGGTGGAACTTACCACTGCCGACCGATTCCAGATGGCTATGCTATTGACGGGGTGGATGAGGTTGTGAAGGAATATGAGGAAGCACAGTTTGACCATGCTACAGGTGAAGGGGAAACTCAACTCAAATTTGCAGTGAAAACAACCATTCTTTGGAAGAAGGAACACATTGTGCTTCCAAATTGGAGGTCATCGCTGCCCCTCCGCAACGTCGCTAGCGTCGAGCCGCTTCAGCTATCTCCTGCGCGGCAGCCATCTCCGGCGCGGCAGCCATCTCCTGCGCGACAGCCATCTCCGGCCCGTCAGCCATCTCCGGTGCTTCAGCCATCTCCTCAGCGTAAGCGGAAGAGCACTACCACGAGGAGCATCAGTAGCACTGCCACAAAGAAATCCGCAGGAAACCGTACGCCAAAGAGTTCAAAAAACTACGTCCCGCAGCCTTCTGCCAAGCTATTGTCGGTTTTACCGTGGAATCGCAGTGACGAGGAGACCAATAGGATCTCGGAAGAACAGGTCAAGAAATTCTTTGCACCTAGACGGGCCGAGCCAAAGGAGAAAATAGATCCGGCGGTGGTGGAGAAGTTTTACAAAAATCTTTCGAAACCTGAAACCCCACTTGTGCCGGACTACGAGCGCCAGATTTTGAAGGAGGATGCAAGGCGCCGTAGGGAGACTGAAAGTAGCAGTCGTGAGGCACCCCAGAAAACAGTTCCCATGCTCGGAGAGCAGGAAAACCAATTATGTGCTCCGCTCCAAATGTTCGACACACGGGACGCTCCTCCCGTAAATGATTACGAGGCAGAGCTACAAAGAAAGGCCAATGAGATGGGGATGACTTACATTGCATACTTGAACGTCATGGGAGACAACTTGCCCAAATGCGATGCCAACCCCATACAACCATGGAAGTATGGGAAGAATCTCGTCAAGAAAGAGGAGCTCAAGACTCTACCAACAAATATGCGAAAATTGCACAAGTGGTACCTTCATTTCTGCAAGACGAGAAAGTTAGAATGGATCACGGCGCATATAAGAGATGATATTTTCTTCTGCGGAGATGACGCGATCGACTTCAACATTCAAGACTTGCATTTTCTATTCAATCAGAAGGAACTCGACAAAGCTGCCATCAGCCTTTATTGTATGTAAGTACTATTTCTATAATTTATATCTCATCTCATTCACTTTATTAATTGCATGTATATATATATGCTCACCATATATGTATATACTATTATGCAGGAAAAAGGTTATGGAATGCAGGAAAGGAGGCCCTTTTGGCATTGGGTTCGTTGACCCAAATAGAGTTCATGAAGAAGTGGTAGAAACCAAACCCGGGCAAACATAAGATTACTTGCTAACGTCTTTACTGAGACAACAAACCAAAAGGGAAATACTATTGCCTTACAACTTCTCGTGAGTACCGTTACCCTCTCTCTTGTACACATTCTATTTCAGCTTACTCGATGTTAAGTGTAACTGATGATGAGTTATGCGTGCGTAGGTTCCACTTTATTCTGCTAGTCATTCAACCCGACTCAGGAAAAGTCCTTGTCATGGACTCGCATTAAAAGAAAAAGAGATATGGGCAAACTTTAGAGAGATGCTCCAGAGGTAATTTCAATCATATTATCGCACTAGATCGGCAACTTTCGTGACAATAAGTAATTAATTACTCCTTTATCCATTTTCTTTGTAGGACAGGGTTTGGAAAAGGTTCACGGGCAGGGCCGTGGGTGAATGGTCAGAAGAACTAAAATTTGTAGACCAAAATGTAAGTAATACTAGCTAGCTTCCAATTCCATTATATCATGCTTTATTGATTATTATTTTGATTGAACTCTCTATTCTCGTAAAGTGCGCGCATCAGGGACACGGCAATAACTTATGTGGGTACTATGTTTGCGAATTCATTCGCAACACGATATGTGCGACGGGCCAAACCGCACTAGAACAACTTAGAGTAAGTAAACAAAGTCCACAACATTATTTTATTACCATCAATTGTGTTGAATTTTATTCTTATATATATTGACGGCCCATTCTTCATATATATTCAGATCGAACGGATGCGGGACCAACTCCTATCATTTGAACGCATACGAGCCATTCAAGAGGAATTGGCGGGGTTCATACTTGATGAGGTCGTCACGCCTGGCGGAGAACTCTTTAGATATCCACCAAAATGAACGATGACGATGTATGTGCCGATGACGATGTTTGTGTATAATAATAGTTGCTTAATTATTCATGTACTCGTATGTACCGATGACGATTTATGTGTATACCGCTCCCGATCGATTCCCCCTCGCTCCCCCCCTCCCGCAAAAATACGCCCAGAACGGGGCAGAAATGGCTGGCAGATTTAGCCGCTTTCGCCGCAGAAAACGGTTTAAATCTCTGCGGCAGAAGAACCTTTAACACCGGTTCCGGATACGAACCGGTGTTAAAGGTGTGGGGGACTGAGCGGCAGCCCCACGTTACCCTTTTAACACCGGTTCGTATAAGAACTGTTAAAAGGGCCCTCTAACACCGAACCCTCAACAGCGGTTGGGGAACCGCTGTTAGAGGGCCCTCCCAACCGGAGTTAAAGGGGGGCCTGCACTAGTGCGCTAGTCGACATTGATCGAGTCAGGCAGGCAGGCGTGCGGCTGCTCTCTCTGATCTCACTCTCTCTGGTCTGGTGAGAAGTGTGTCTGCTTTGAGCATGGAGATGGCACCAGCTGGCCGGTGTATAAATAGGGAAGGAAATGAGATACACCCACCAAACCAGAGAGTGTGGATTACTTGCTTGGACTTGATCACTCGAGGGAGTGTGGAGTGTGGACTAGGACTGGAGGTGGTCAAGAGCGTGGTGGTTTTGTTCTGGATGCGCTTTTATCCGATTGTTCGATTCCCGTACGAGCTGGGATGGGAGGCAGCCAGGTTCCAGCGCACGCGAAAGCTCAACGCACACCTCCTTACTGGCCCATGCATCAGTCGAGCTTCTACGACTACTCGCTCCACAGAGAGAGGCGTCAGTCCACGGCCGTCGAGCTGAAGTTCTGCTTTACCGTGATCACAATCTCAAGTCTCCAATCGATTTTCTACGCGACTGTACTGCATGCTAGCCTGCTGCCAGCCAGGCATCATCACCCAGGCCCCGAATTTGGAACCATGCCTTTTATTCCTCAATGAAGAAGTTGCTCTTTTGTCCGGTGAACTCTGAATTTATTTTCTTAATTTGCATCTAATATTAAGATATTCTAGAGAAACGAGCATTTAGGATGTATTGGCGTTGCAGTGAATTTATTCTGAATCATGCACATATCTCAACTAAAGGTTCTATGCTTTTAGTTAGCTTGAAGTTTCTATGGCGTCGGTTAAATGTCTGACTGACACACAGGTACATACGTAGGTAGACTACATAGTGCGGGGACGTCTGCCCATGTCCCTTAGTATTTCCATTAGCTCAACTCGATCCTCTTCATGCAATGCACATCTGAAATGGAGCATCTTCAGCCTTTTGAAGTGGCGGTAGTTGGGTACCAGATACCCAGTTCCTTTGCAGATCGTGCATCGTTAATATCAGTGAGTTAAGTTTCAGCCCAACTCTTGATCCTAATCATTGCGTGTATCGTTGCAGATCTAGCTACACTTTTTATGAATCGCCGATTACTCTCGCCAGGCAACCTCTGGTGGTATTCCCATGTGGCGATGTGATGCGGTTTTTTTTACTGTCCTGCTTTAGGGCATTTTTACCGGGGCGACCCAAACGGTCTGTGCGTGCGCGCGGCGCCCAGCGGGCTGATCCATCCGGCAAAAAGCGTCATGTTCGATCCATCCATGCATCTAATCTGGGGTCGGTTGCGTCGGTCCGGACAGCGCGATGTGTTCTCCCAATAATTCGTCCGGGCCCTCCCGCTAGTGGCACAACAGACACTCTCCTCCCCCAAACCCCCGCGCACTTCATATCGCTCGGTCTTGAGCAGGAGCAGTCATTGCCGCCGCCACCGCCACCGCTCGCTGCCGCCGGCGCCCCCCGCGATATCGAGCGCTACCGCAGGCCACACGCGTTGCAGGAGTTGTCTAGCCGCGCCACGGGAAGTCTCCTCACCCTCGGTCTCCGCCATTGGACTAGGCGCGCGACACCCTCTGCGTGTGCACAACCTGCTCGATCAACTTTCCGAGGTACGTTCGTCAGTCCTTTCTAGGTTTTGTCCAGCCCACTTTGGGAGTTGCCATCGCCATTGAAGGCCGCATACTTTGCAGATGGGCAGCAGCCAAAGGACAATGGAGTTCTTCTACAAGAATTTTGTGGAGTCATCCTCCGAGGAGGAGTCCGACGGTGAGACCGAGATTGTGCTGGCGGCTGCACAGATGGTGTACGACCACTACCTCCTACCGCCACGCAGAGGTGGCTCGTCCAAGCGGCGCCAAGCCAACCAGGAGTGCGACCGAGAAGATGGCCACATACGTCTTTACAAGGACTGCTTCCATCCAATTAATCCAGTTTTTAAAGAGAAGGCATTCCGTCGCCACTATCGGATGTCGAGGGACCTGTTCTTACAAATTCTCAATGGGGTGACGGAGTACGATAGCTACTTCGAGGCCAAGTACGATTGCACCGGTAAGATTGGCTTCTCCTCTTACAAAAAATGTTCTGCTGCCATTCGGCAGCTTGCATATGGAGTCCCCGGTGACCTCCTCGGCGATTATATGCGCATGAGCGAGTCCACATGCCATGAGGCCATGTACCGGTTTTGCAGCGCAGTTATTGCGCTATTTGACAAAGTTTACCTGAGAGAGCCAAAAAACCAAAGACACTGTCCGTCTTTTGTCCATCAACGAGAGAAGGGGGTTTCCTTGTATGCTTGGCAGCATCGACTGCATACATTGGCAGTGGAAGAACTGCCCGTTTGGTTGGCAAAGGCAGTTAAAAGGGCATGCAGATGGGTGCACCGTCATACTAGAGGCCGTTGTATTGCAGGATCTCTAGATTTGGCAGTCCTTTTTTGGTATGGCTGGATCAAACAATGACGTCAATGTGCTGCAGCGCTCTCCGGTGTTTGCTAGGCTGGCAGAAGGCAATGCCCCACAGATTTCTTATCAGATTAATGGCAGTCTATATGATATGAGTTACTATCTTGCTGACGGTATCTACCCCTCCTGCGCTACCTTTGTGAAGACAATCCGCAATCCCGGAGATGAGAAGTGCAAGAGGTTTGCGAAAGAGCAGGAGGCTGTTAGGAAGGATGTGGAGCGAGCATTTGATGTGCTTCAGCCAAGGTGAGCTAATGTTCGGTACCCTTTTAGAACCTGGAGCGCAGAAAGGATGTGGGATGTGATGACTGCTTGTGTCATCATGCATAACATGATCGTCGAGGACGAGCGTGATGACGGCATCTTGGACCAAGGCTGGGACTTTCAGGATCAGTTGGTTGAGCCAGAGCCAGGTCTAGCGTCTTGGAAAGATTTCATACGAGTGCATGAAAATTTGCGTCACAGGCAAACCCATAAACGGCTTCAACTGGATTTGGTTAAGCATATATGGACTCGTACGGAAAATCTCAATGGTTAATCCTCTATTTGTTTTGTGTAATTTAATTAACGGTTTAGTTATTTTTCATCGAACCATGTGAGATTAAACTATCTACACGTAAGCACTATTTCAATTTGATTTCCTAGTCTAATTTATTTATATCCTAAAAATTAATTATATGAAAATATTTGCAAACATATGAATCATTGGCCAGCGCTGGCCAAACACGGATAATGGGTCACGCTACTGGGCGCGGTTAGAAGAACAGACAGGTCCCCCTACCATACTGACCGGGGTTCGACCTAAACGGACACAAATAGACTGTTTGGAGTGATCGTATGGGTTGGCCCGATGGAGATGGCCTTAGTTACTTAAGATCTACCAGTTCTGAATTTCTTATGACCCGTACGGCATACCCATTACTAGTTAGCAGGAGTAATATTGGAGCAACTCTGGTTGAGGGGATCATGTCCGGGCTGCTGAAAGATATTACGATATCTCGTAAGTACTCCCTATCGTGTCTTAGATTTTTAAATTTTGGATGAATCTAGACACTAATAAATTTATCGAAATTTTAATAAATTTAAGATATATATTTTAAGACGGAGCGAGTACTATCTTTTGGAAAGCAAAAATGGCTATCTCGTGGAGGAGTATATCGCTTCCCTATCGTGTCCCACGATCACAGCTCCGATCGACTCGTGCAATGGCGCTGCATCAGCGACAGCGTCCTATCTCCCACACGGTGACATGGCAGACGGCAGGTGAGGTGACAAGTAACAGCGGTTGGTTAATCGCATCCGCAGGTGCGTTCCCTCTCCCCTGTAATTCAAGTTCACGGGAGCAAGTGACTCTCCAGAATCCCCCGTCGCTGCAGGACAGCGGAAATGCAGGAGGGGGTGAGGGCGTGAGGCCAGGATCAAGCAGGTTGGCTGGCGGCGTAGCAGCGTAGTGGGGGCGACGCCGGCCGGCCGTCCGTCCTATTTGATCTGGCCTGTTCATATTCTTGGAGACAGCGGGCAGTGGAGATTACCTATAGACCATAGGAGCTTGGTTTCCATCGCCATGGCGGAGCCGTCGGAGACTAGTAAAATCACTCCAAATTAAACTGGCAATTGCAGCATATATTGAACAAGTGCATCCCAGTATATTCAGTCTGCACTTACTAATTCAGAGTTGGACACAGCAAATGGAAGAAGGAGAGCACACATGAATCTCAGAAGCAGAAGAGTCAACAAATATTGCTGATTCCCATTGCCACCATCATCAACGTTCAATATGTTACTGTACACATTATTACTAGCTACTCCGAACACGATGCTCCAATCTCCGTTTCTTCACCCATGGACAAGGTAATTGCCTGGGAAGCGGCAAAACCTACAGAGCTATAGCCTCAGAGCGAGCAGGAAGGGGAAAACTCAAGCGAATTGCAAACCAAAACGCAACTAACTACAACAACTCTTCTTCAACTTGCACACGATCCCTATACATATCAAGCACCACACCACCCTTGTAACTAGATTGGTCCAGAAGCTGCTGCTTGGGATCATCTCATCTTCTGAAGCTGTTCCTGCTGGCGCCCGGCACCACAAGGCTGCCCAGTGCCTTTGCAATTTGCAGCTTGAGCTGGCCCCTCTTGAGAGGGGGCCTCTTCTCTTTGTTGCTGGAGCTGTTGCTGCTGGGGTACCCGTACTCCATTGCTCCTCTCTTCCTCCTCTCCGGGTTCAAGATTCTAGCCGTGGTTTGTGTTGCTGGGAAGGCGAGTGCAGGTTTGGGGATGGAGTGTGCAAGGCAGAGCTTATATATAGGACAAGTTCTTTAGGCACGTTCCGTTAGATTGAGCGTTGTTAATTTAATCCATGTATCTGTCTGGGGCCCGGGAATAAGTTGCTTTGTTTGGTGTCATGTGGGTTATTTGCTTCTGATTGTGAGTGGGAGCAGAGTCACTTCTCACTGTCTGCTCTCACAATTACGCTCGTCTTTATTCACAAGCTAGTCAAGGACTGGTAAAATTTCCCCTTACAATATTAGCTCTTTATTCATAGTGTCATAGTCAAAGTACTGATGAGATATTCCAGCAGACTAGATTGTCAGAGCGAAAAGTCTAAAACAAGAAAACTATGATTAAATTATGTTAACTATACTACCTCGGATAGCCACATCCGTTATTTGGAATGCTGCCAAATCTCAAAAAATATTTCCATAGAAGTGTATGTTATGAACTAGATTTTTGTTACTTGCGAATGACAACACTAAAATTCTTATTTCCTTGTGCAAACCTAAAAGATAAACTTTGATGCGGACCTATTTATAAGTAGATACTGTTCCTTCTGTTCATCCTTTAATCGTCCCTCTCTAATTGTTGGGCCATCCTGGATAGACATGCTTATGGTCCATGCACGACGCCTTGTGGTGATCGACTCATGCTCTGCTATGCTCGCCTCATGCTATCACACCTCACATGATATCATGACATCATTTTACAAAATTCAAATCTAAAAGTGTCAAAAAATCCGAAACAAATTTGTAGGTGTTCACAAAATGTGTATTTATATTCCCTAAAAGTTTCAGAACCAAATTCGAAATAAGCATACTAAGAAACAAAAAAAAAACAAATAAGCATATTCACGGATGCAGACTGGGCATGTTGTGTTAATAACAGATGATCCACTGGTGGTTTTGCTGTATTTGTTGGACCGAACCATGTCTCCTGGAGTTCGAAGAAGCAGCCTACCGTCTCGAGATCTAGCACTGAGGCTGAGTACAAGGCGCTAGCGAATGGCGTTGCCGAGGCCATGTGGGTTAAGTCGGTTCTAAAGGAACTCGGCGTATCACGGCAGCGAGCACCTATTTTATGGTGTGATAATTTGGGGGCTACTTATCTGATTGCTAATCCCGTCTTTCACTCTCGTACCAAGCACATCGAGATCGATTTCCATTTTGTACGGGAACGAGTTGCTGCA
The DNA here is from genome assembly GCA_023614405.1 of Avena insularis. NCBI lineage: Eukaryota > Viridiplantae > Streptophyta > Magnoliopsida > Poales > Poaceae > Avena > Avena insularis. Next base: position 339,896,057 of record CM042689.1, on the reverse strand, counting down.
GGCGCGCTGGATGTCAAATTCATCTCGACTAATGACCAACTGGCTGATGTATTTACTAAACCAAGCACGCGACAGATGTTAGAGCGTTTCCGGTCCAATCTGAATCCTGTATGTAGTAGTAGTTCAGATTGAGGGTGTGTGTTGGAAACGGTCTCGTATACGTGTTGTATACGTGTACTTGTCATTTTGTAATTGTAACTATGTAGGTTGGTCTCTTTTATATATACGAGATATTGTGGAGGCTTTGCCCAACGAAATCCTAAACTTGACTCCAGGTCGATCCCGGTATCCTAGGAACACACTGAAAACGTCGGATGAAGCAAAAACGCTGGTGGGCCAACCCTGTTGGCAACAGTAGGCTGAGATCCTGCCCTTTTATTCTTTTCCCTCCTGCCTTTCCTTCCCATTCCTCCAACTTCCACCATTTCGCCGAGCTCCCGCCCGCCATGCCGTCCAAGGGTTTCGTCAAACCCCAATCTAACCTCGGCGAACTAGAGGTGAAAAAGGCAAAGAAACCGATAACGCCGACGAAGAGGCCTGGCGGCTTGACCAATGCCGAGTGGACGGTGCTTGAGAACCTTTGCCTCGCCGATGCCTGTAAATCCGTGAGCATGGGATGGGAGGCAGCCAGGTTCCAGCTCACGCGAAAGCTCAACGCACACCTCCTCACTGACTCCACAGGAACAGGCGTGGGTCCACGGCCGTCGAGCTGAAGTTCTGCTTTAGGGTGATCACAATCTCAAGTCTCCAATCGACTTTGTACGCGAACGGTACTGCATGCTAGCCTGCTGCCAGCCAGGCATCGTCACCCAGGCCCGAATTTGGAACCACGCCTTTTGTTTTGTCTGCAAAGGCACGTAGGGGTGCGCCCGGGTCCGGAGTACGAACTCAGCCGATCCAATGGACAGAAGAAAGAAACTGGCGACGTGACGACATCCGGCCGGGTCCTAGCCTAGCCCGAGTACACACTGCCTTTCTTTCAGGAGTCGCTTGGAGCGCGTGACCGGAGACCGGGAGGTGCGCATCTTCTGCCGGGAGAGCACACTCGCACGCACACACCTGCTCAGTACTAAGGATAATAAACACAAAGGACAATAGAAGGAGCTATTCACAAACCTAACACACATATTCTGCCGCTCTGTTTAGCATTTCTTTCTGGGTCAATGCTTTTGATCGATACTAGTCTTGAACGGAACAATTTGAAAGGGCAGCGGAGAAGAGAAAGCCCCGCTACTTTTTCGGCAGATATTCTCATGTGGACGTAGTATGACCTCACCGAGGCTACGTCACTGATAGAAGGCATCGGTGGCATGTGTAAAGACTTGCATATAGACTAGTGCAAAAATATGGCGGTTCTATGTAATTTAGTACCTGAGTACTTTTGTTTGTTTGTTACGTGTTCCTAGCGATTATGTAATTTACTGATAGTCGATTCCTCAATGCAGAAGTTGTTCCTTCCTCCGGTACATAGTGCTGAAACGTCTGTCAATTAGTACTCCCTCCGTCTCAAAATATAAGATGTTTTAGGTTTGTAAAGAAAATGTATCTAGACTTGTTCTAGTGTGTAGATTCATTTTAAACATGAGTGAACCTATATACTAAAAATAATCTAGATACATTTTCTTTACAAAACTAAAACATCTTATATTTTGAAACGGAGAGAGTACTTCGATTAGCTCAACTCGATCCTATTCATGCAATGCACATCTGAGAAGGAGCATCTTCAGCCTTTTGAAGTGGCGGTAGTTGGGTACCAGATACCCAGTTCCTCCGCAGATCGCGCATCGCTAATATCAGTGAGTTAAGCTTCAGCCTAACTCGTGATCCTAAGCATCGCGCGTATCGTTGCAAAGATCTAGCCACACTTTTTATCCATCGCCGATTACTCTCGCCACGCAACCTCCGGTGGTATTCCTATGTGGCGATGTGATACGGCTTTTTTGAGGGAGTTTATTGTCCTGCTTTAGTTGCTTAAGATCTACCAGTTCTGAACGGCATACAACATTACTACTTAGCAGGAGTAATATATTGAGCAAATCTGGAGAAACTATGGTCAAGGGGATCTTATCCGGGCTGCTAAGAGATACTCCCTTCGTTTCGAAATATAAAATATTTTAACTTTGTTAAGTATAGACTTTTTTTTAGTACGATAGATTCACTGGAGTTTAGAGTGAATCTATACACTAAAAGAGTCTAAATATATCTTTTTCACAAAGCTAAAACATCTTTTATTTTAAAATGGAAGGAGTACACGATATCTCGTACCAATGCTCCATAAGATTTTGGAACTGAAGATTGAATCCTTAATTATGTGTATGCAGCTTGATTAGCACCACCAAAAGGCACTTAGATATGATACTATGTCCTTTGGAACACATAAATGGTTATCCCGTGGGAGCATATCGCTTACCTATCGTATCCGTGATCTCACAACTCCGATCGACTCATGCAATGGTGTTGCATCAGCGATAACGTCCTAACTGTTTTATCTTTCTTTGAAAAACAGAAGAACGCCACAGTTTTTGCATCGGTTGATGCACACTTTTATTAAAAGTGTATCATCCAAGAGTTATTACATCAACAAGAATCGCTCAAGATTAACACATGTCAACCAGGGAAAGATAATATACATATAATAACGAGTGAATTCCACTTTTTATCCTCTACTTGTGCATTTGTGACACTAATTATCCTATGTAGTAAAATTTTATCTAAATTACCATGTTTCGAAACTTTAAACCCTCATTTTCTGATGCATATCTATTGGGCAAGGTGTGAGATGATGATTGAACTTCAAAATTATTGAGATGGCAACAAAGAATAGAACATTTGGTGCAGAGAAGGGTAGATATAATCGACGACGACGTCCTCCGATCTTGACATATTTTGTGGCAGCACATTGTCCTAATATGTCAGCCGTATTCAAGAACACCTGTTGAATGCTAAAACGGGATAAAATCATGCTTAGAATTTTCTTAAATAGGACATTCGGATACAACTTCTACTAAATGGGGTAATTAGTGTCTCAAATGCACAAATAGAGGGTAATAAGTGAAATTCACTCTATAATAACTAAGCATCCTGTATTCGACTAATTTACTGCCAGCCAGCCTGGCTAAAATTATCCTGAGCGAACATCAGCAGATGGTTGCACCCAATAACTATAGTATCTGGCTACTCCGGCGGTGAAAGAAATGTCCATAGCTGTATTCGTGCAACCTGCAAAATATTGAGAGATCTTGTCTTGTCATAATGTTATTCCTACACCCCCCGTGGCTGTCAGGACAGGCCAGGATCAAGCAGGTTGGCGTCCCGCGTAGCAGCGTAGTGGGGGCGACGCCGGCCGGCCGTCCTATTTGATCTGGCCTGTTCATATTCTTGGAGACAGCGGGCAGTGAAGATTACGTATAGACCATAGGAGCTCGGTTTTCATCGCCATGGCGGAGCCGTACGAGACAAGGAAACTCGCTCCAAACTAGACCGAAAATGCAGCATATATCGAACAAGTGCATCCCAGTAATTCAAAGTTGAACACAGCAAATGAAAGAAGGAGAGCATGCATGACTCTCAGAAGCAGAGCACTTAACAAATCTTGCTGATTCCCATTATCACCATCATCATCGTGGAGTATGTTACAAATTACCACTAGATACTCTGAACACGAGGCTCCAGTTCACCCATGGACAATCTAATTGCTCTAGAAGGGGCGAAACCTATACATATCAAGCACCACACCACCCTTGTAACTAGATTGGTCGATAAGCTGCTGTTTGGGATCATCTCATCTTCTGAAGCTGTTCCTGACGCCCGGCACCACGAGGCTGCCGAGGGTCTTGGCTATCTGCACCTTCAGCTGGCCTCTCTTGAGAGGAGGCCTCTTCTCTTTGTTGCTGGAGCTGTTGTTGCTGGGGTACCCGTACTCCATTGCTCCTCTCTTCCTCCTCTCCGGGTTTGAGATTCTAGCCGTGGTTTGTGTTGCTGGGAAGGCGAGAGCTGGTTTGGGGATGGAATGTGCAAGGCAGAGCTTATATATAGGACAGGTTCTTTATGCACGTTCTGTTAGATTGAGCGTTCTTAATTTAATCCACGTATCTGTCTGGGACCCAGGAATAAGTTGCTTTATTTGGTGTCATGCATGTGGGTTATTTGTTTCTAACGTGAGTGCGAGCAGAGTCACTTCTCACTCTCGGCTATCACAATAACACTCGTCTTTATTCAAAGCTAGTCTTTTACTACTCCCTCCGACTCATATTAGTTGACTTGGATTTGTCTAGATTTGGATAAATCTAGACACTATTTAGTATATAGGTTCATCCAAATTTTAACAAATTCGAATCAACTAATATGGGTCGGAGGGAGTAGTAGAATTTCCCCTTACCAAATTAACTCTTTATTCACCAGGGTCATTGTCAAAGTACTGATGAGATATTCAAGCAGACCAGATTGTGAGCGAAAAGGGCCCTGGACCCTAAAACAAGAACGCTATGATTCAAATATGTTAACTATACCTCGGATAGCCACACCCACTTGAATTTGATCATAGTTTGGAAGCTGCCAAATCTCCAAAAATAGTTCCATAGAAGTGTATGTTATTGATATTTGGGAAGAATAATTATTTGTATATTGTGTAGAGATTACAGGGGTATATATGAGGGCCAAAACCAGCTAGGGTTTAGAGCCAAACCAATCTAAGAGTCCAAACTGATTACAACAAGAATAAATCGCTAATACCCCCGCAGTGGCAACGTCTGGCTCCACGACGTTGAGACTGGACCGAATATCGCAGAAGGGTGCAGTAGGTAGCCCCTTTGTGAAGATGTCAGCAAACTGAGCACTGGTCGGTACGTGAAGAACGCGAACCTCGCCGAGAGCCACCTTCTCGCGGACAAAATGAATATCTATCTCAACGTGCTTGGTTCGACGATGCTGAACGGGGTTGCTGGCCATGTAGACGGCAGATATATTGTCACAGTAGACAATGGTGGCACGCTTAAGTGGTCGATGAAGCTCGGCAAGAAGTTGACGAATCCAGACGGCTTCGGTGACAGAGTGTGCAACAACTCTGTATTCGGCTTCGGCAGAGGACCTGGAGACCGTGACCTGCCTTTTAGATGACCAAGAAACAAGATTATCCCCCAAATAAACACAAAAACCGGATGTGAATCGTCGAGTATCGAGGCAACTAGCCAGTCTGCATCAGAATAAACTGTCAAGCTTGTTGGAGAGGAAGAATTGATGAGAAGACCATGGTCAAGAGTTCCTTTTGAGATAACGAAGAATGCATTTGACATGAGAGAGATGAGGAACACGAGAATCATGCATGAAAATACAGGCTTGTTGAACAGAGTACGATATTTCTGGACGTGTTAAAGTAGCATACTGGAGAGCACCAGTGAGACCGCGATAGGAAGTAGGATCAGAGACAGGTTCACCGTCGGCAGAAAGTTTAGAACCAACATCAGCAGGTGTACGGGAAGGCTGGCAATCAGTCATCCCGACGCGAGAGAGTAAATCAAGAATATACTAACGCTAAGAAAGAAAAAGAGAGGTGGGAGTACGAGAGGCGGTGACACCAAGAAATTGATGTAGAGGTCCGAGATCAGTCATAGAAAATTCAGTATGAAGAGACAAGATGATTTGTTGTAAGAAGGAGTCGGAGGAGGCAGTGAGAACAATGTCGTCAACATAAAGGAGAAGATAAGCCGTGTGTTCGTGGGAATGAAAGATAAATAGAGAAGAGTCAGATTTTGAAGGAGTGAAGCCGATGGTTTGAATGAAAGAGGCAAAGCGATGAAACCAGGCGTGAGGAGCCTGTTTTAGACCATAAAGAGACTTGTGAAGGAGACAGACAAAATCAGGAGTGGAGGAGTTCTCAAAACCGGAGGGTTGTTGACAGTTGACAGTTTTGTTGAGAGTGCCATTAAGAAAAACATTTTTGACATCAAGCTGGTGAATGGGCCAGGAAGAAGAAACAGCGAGACTAAGAACTATACGAATGGTGCTGGGTTTGACGACAGGAGAAAAGGTTTCATCGAAGTCAATCCCATGCTGCTGGGAGAAACCACGACATACCTAACGAGCTTTATAACGAGTGAGAGTGCCATCCGAGTGAAATTTATGATGGAAGACCCATTTACCAGAAACAACATTGGCGCCGGAGGGTTTGGGAACGAGAGACCATGTGTTGTTTTGGAGGAGAGCATCAAATTCCTCACGCATAGCAGAGTGCCAGAGAGGGTCGAGAAGAGCACGCTTGTAGGATGTTGGAATTGGGGAAATAGGTGTGGTAGTGGTGGTCGCAAAAAGATTTAGAAGGCGACAAGGAATGTGAAAACCTCGTTTGCCTCGAGTACACATAACGTGATCGTTCCTCGGTAATGGTTGTGGGAACAACATTGGGAGGAATCAGAGGTGGTGTAGGCGAGGGAGAAGATGGTGTGGAGGAGATGAGAGAGCTGTCGAACGGTGGAGCGGAGAACTCTGTCGCGGCAGAGGAGACATGGAGAGATGCCACCGTGGCAGAGGAGGGTGTGAGCACTGCCGCGGCAGAGGAGAGAGGTGGCGTGGCTGTCGCGGTAGAAGAAGAGGGCGCGGGTGCTGCCGCGGCAGGAGAAGCAGGCACGGGAGCTGCCGTGGCAGGAAAAACAGAAGGGGTCTTTGCCGCGACAGAGCGCGCGACAGCGATGATGACGGGAGGGTTGGTGTTATGGGCGGGGGTAGTTTGGGGGGGTGGTTTGGTGGGTGGAAGCATTGGCGATGGTGTAGGGAAAGGTGTGTTCGTCGAAGATGACATGACGGGAGGTGAGAACCCGACCAGAAGAGGGATCAAAACATCGGTATCCCTTGTGATCACTAGAGAGACCAAGGTGAATGCACGGTAGAGAGCGAGGTGCGAGTTTATGGAGAGAAGTAGAGGTGGTGTTGGGAAAGCATAAACAACCAAAGACACGTAACATGGAGTAGTCCGGAGAGGTGAGAAAAAGAGATTGGTAAGGAGTGTATAGAGGGCATGTTTTGGTTGGACGAACGTTGATGAGAAAGGTGGCGACATTGAGAGCTTCTACCCAAAAGGGTGGAGGAAGAGAGGCCTGAATTAGGAGCGTGCGGAGAATATCATTGATGGATCGAAGAGAGCGTTCAGCTTTGCCATTTTGTTGAGAGGTGTAAGGACAGGAAAAACGAAGAAGAATGCCGTGAGAGAGAAAGAAGTTGCGATTTTTGGTGTTATCAAATTCACGTCCATTGTCACATTGGATGAAACGGATAGGAAGACTAAAGTGAGTATGAACATAATTTTGGAAATTTTGAAAGGCAATGTGGACGTCAGATTCTGCACGGAGAGGAAAAGTCCATATGTAATGAGAATAATCATCAAGAATAACGAGATAATATTTAAAATCAGAAACACTAGGCACGGGAGATGTCCATAAATCACAGTGTAATAATTTGAAAGGAAAAGAGCTATGAGTGGATGAAGTGCTAAACGGTAATCGAACATGTTTGCCACACTGATAGGCATTACAAACAGAGGAATCATGAGGAGAACTAATACTAGGGATACAAAATTTCTGAAGTAACGAGGACAGCCTGGCTTTATTTGGATGCCCTAGTCGACGATGCCAAAGTCCAACGGAAGCAACCATGGCAAGATGTGTAGAGGTGGGCGCGCCATGGAGAGGATAGAGATCCCCGGAGCTATTGTACCGGGCGAGAAGCTTCCCCGTTTGAAGATCCTTCACAGATAAACCAAAGGGATTAAACTCAAGAGAGACACGATTATCAATGGTAAATTTGCGAACAGATATGAGATTTTTAATTAAAGAAGGTGCTAAAAGAATTTGACGAAGAAGAAATTGAACATGGGGATGTGATATATAGGAATCACCGGTGTCGGAGATGGGAATAGAAGATCCGTCACCAATGGTAATGGAAGAAAAGGGAGAAGAAGAACAAGCTGGCAGAAAATCCAAATTTGAAGACATGTGGGAGGAAGCACCAGAATCAAAAATCCAATCCGTACCTTCGGTGTTATTGAGGGTAAAATTGTTCATGACAGCTATGAAGGCGGCCTGGTCCCAGCTTGGTGTAGAAGGCGATGACGATGGCCCGGGCGCGGTTGACGAAGATGCGTACATGTACGGCGGAGCCGAAGGAGGGCCATATATGTAAGGTGGTGCCGCGTAGCCGGGGTACGAAGCCTGAGCGCTGTACACCTGTGCAGGGGGTCGAGGGCCGAGAAGTCCAGGGGAGCCGGTGGGCGGACGGAGGCCGGAGTTCCAAGTCGGTGGAGCGCCGTATGATGTAGGAGCCGTCCACGGCATGGACCAGGCCTGGACCATACCGGTCCAGGGATCGTGCTGGTGGCGCCAAGTTGGTGCAGCAGGGGGTGCCGTCGTAGGGGGCGCGGCGGCGGCGGGGGCCGGTAGATGGGATTCTTGCCGCGGTAGTTGGGGCTAGGGCGCCAGCCGGCAGGAGCTGCCGCGGCAGGGTTTTGCCCTGAATTTGCTGTCGCGGCAGGAGGCTGCATGGGAGGAGCTGCCACGGCAGGCGCGGACGCGAGCGGCCGTGGGGTGGCGACGAAGACGTGGTGGCGCGACTCCCGGTTCTGACGAGTGCGATCTGCACTTTGAAGGATCGACCGAACCTCGGCGAAAGTGGGTCGAGGCCGCATCAGAGGTATGAACGAGGCATGCTTGTCGAAGTCCTCGCTAAGGCCAATGAGGAGGATGTTGATGAATGGCCGATCTTCAATGGGATCACCGAGTTCGCGGAGTTCGTCAACGATGGAGGAGAGACGATGACAGTAGACGCCCACGGGAGAGGTGCCTTGGACGATGTTGCGAAGCTCGATGTTGAGGGCGTTGACGCGGGAGTCGATGTTATCCTGAAAGAGCTGACGAAGGGCCGCCCAAAGGGCGGCGGCGGACGAGGCGGTGCGGTAGACGAGATGGAAGATCTCGGTGGATACGCGCGTGTTGGATGATCGCTAGATCATCCTTGACCCATCGAGGGTCGTCGGGGCGAGGGACGCAATCTGTGGCGACGTGATGAAGAAGATTGCAGCGCCCCAGGTGAACTTCGAACAGATGGCGCCAATGATAGTAGTTGTGGGCTGAGAGATCAAGGGTAATGGTGATGAAGGGAGATATTTCTGTGATCGTGTCGGTGAACGACATGGTGGCTAGGGTTTGGGTGGTGGTGACGCCGGCGACAGGAGGAGAGGGTGCGCCGGTGGTGTGAAGGGGGACTAGGGTTTGAGAGGAAGAAGAGGAGGAGGGAGCGCCGGCGGCACAGAATTCCGCTAGGGAGAAGAGAGAGCCCGTCGGCGGCGGAGGTGGGGTGGGCGGAGCCATGCCAGGTGCAGAAAAACCTAGGCGTCTGATACCATGATATTTGGGAAGAATAATCACTTGTATATTGTGTAGAGATTACAGAGGTATATATGAGGGCCATAACCAGCTAGGGTTTAGAGCCAAACCGATCTAAAAGTCCAAACTGATTACAACAAGAATAAATCGCTAATAGTTATGAACTAAAATTTTCTTGCCTTCTGCAAACCTAAACGATAAACTTTGGTGCGAACCTCTTTATCATTATATACCGTTCTTTTTGTTCATCCTTTAATGCTTTGCTCCTCTCGAATTGTTGGGTTATCCTGGAGAGAAATGATTTTGGGCCATGCACGACGCCTTATGACGATCAACTCATGCTCTACTATGCTCGCCTCTACATGGTCGGGGTATTTCTTAACGAAGCGGGCTCTTGCTTTGGTGTCCCCCCTACCCGCCGCAAACTTTGGCATCGATGGATCAGACGGCTGGGATCGTAACTTACCCACCGATCAGAAGGGCGTGATGGCCCTTGAAACCCATGGAACAAGCCCGTTGGGCCCGTATCTACCCGTGTGCAGTCCGTGCACACGAGTATGTACATAGGTGTGTGGTGATGACGTGTGCCTGAGCTGAACCCTCCCATATATGGGAACATCGACCCTGTCGTCTTCCTCCTTGTATACCGATACAACCACATACCGGGGTATATGCGCGCTTGGATTTGACCGAGGCCCACCTAGAACTCACCCGTAACCCAACCACAAACTTACCTCGTCAAAGTTTTCCTCTAGGAGGGACACCGAAGCAAGCCTCGACGAAGCGAATGTTGCTTTCTCAAAACTTACTTCGTTACGGATGATGGACACCAGATCTCCTCCAGAGCTAGCATAGATGCAAGGCTGGAGCATAAATTCTTGTAGAATGCAACAAGATGGTCGATTAACATGAGAGGAACCAAAGCACTGCGTATGCATAAATCAAGGAAAAGATTAGGCGATAATACTTGCCGACCATCCATCGTACATCCCTGACAAGCGACGCGGAACAACGAGAAGACAACACAAGCAGAACCCCTGCTACGTACTAGTACTACAGAGTAGTACAAGACAAGCCGAAGACAAGTGCAAGGACGTGAAACTTATCCTCCAATGCAAGTGCAAGACAGTAGTACGAGACGTTTGTTACGGTCGACACTACACGAACAAAAGGTTGTTTACAAGCATCGTACGTACGACACAGGCACACACACACTAGAAAACGTAGGTGATGACAATACAGGTGCACTTTCCTTTGCCGTCGCCTTGTCTTTTTTTTTGAACAGTAAAAGACCCAAAGGCCCCAGAAGCTCCATTACTCGGTGGATAAGTTTACAAAGAGGACCCTTACAAAAAACAAGCCCTCGGAAATTACAAGAAGAACCCCAAATAAAGAGAAAGAAAAGCAATCCGGTCATTCTTCTCCACCGCATCCAACACTGGATCTCGAACCATGGCCGCTGGCGCCGGCACCGAGGACTACGCCACTTGGACTGACGGCAGGATGGGCCGCCATGTCGAGATCAGAAGACCTCCATGACGGCATGACTGCCTGGAGGAAGACAATCCTCGGAGCCAAAGCTCTCGAGGTGCGGAGCGGCCCCCTAGGCCAAGTATAGCGGCGGCGCTCAACACCGACGCTTGGGATATGCCGCAACTTGAGCTTCGAGGAGACTTGCCGGCGTCGAGGCACTGCATCCCGAAGCCCCACCCAACTCCAACTCCCCTCGCCACCACGGCCGTCCAGAGGAAGAAGAAAGGGGGGGGGGGGGGCGCCGCCAGCAGGCAAGAACACCAGCGACCTGCTTCCAAGCCGACGCAGAGCAGCACGAGCCGCGCCACCCTCTCTCCTCGCCTCCACGGCCGGCCAGAGAAGGCATCACAACATCATCTGCCCACGCCTGTGCGGCTTCCACTGCACAGCTCCACCTTCCCCTGCCTCCACGGCCAGCCAGAGGGGAAAACGAAGCAGAGCAAGCCCACACCTGCAGGAAGACACCAACGACAGCTTTATTCGGCGGTGCTGCATCCGTCTTCACCAACTCCAACTCCGGCCAGAGGAGCTTGAGCAGGGCAAGGACGAACCCTAGCTTCCAGATCTCGCTGCATCGATCTGGAGCCACACCAACTACGGCCATATAGGCCACTACCGGCATAAAGCCACTAAACCTAAGCCTAACTACTCCGGCATCCCTCCTCCGCCACCTCCCACCGGCTAGTCCGGCGAGAAGGGATCGGGAGGGAGCCAACTTGGGCTGGAGCGCGACTCTCAAAGCAGAGGGGTGGGAGGAGAGGGAAGAGCAGTCCCGTGCTGGTAATACTGCGGGCGGGGCGGGCAGTATTTTGCCCCCGGCTAACTTCTTGCCGCCGCCTCCAGCGTCGCAGACAAGCACCCACGCCGTGACCGCGGCGGCCGCGACGATGTGCTTGGCGATGCTCTCCTTGACCTGCCCCCTCCGGGGCAGCGGGTTCCCCGACGGCGTCTTGGTGATCACCGCGCGGCCACTAGTCGACATTGATCGCGAGTCAGACCTACCACTACTATCGGGTACTGGCACCCTGCGTGCGGTTGCGCGCTCTCTCTGGTCAGGTGAGAAGTGTGTTTGCTTTGAGCATGGAGATGGCACAACTGGCCGGGGTATAAATAGGGAAGGGAACTAGATACACCCAACCCGGGGAGGAGTGGATTTAGGGCATCTTCATAGAGCCGATACATCCCGTCCAAACGTGTCCAAACTTGTTCACGTGGACACGCGGGACATGCGCGGCTCAACCCATCTGGACAAACGCGGCCGGCTTGATCCATCCATACATCTAATCTTGCCCTCGGTTGCATCGGCCCGGACAGCCGCGGACAGAGGAGTGTCATGTCCATTGGCGTCGCTGGCCACCCGTCAGCCACCGCGATATTGATTCAGACGAGCGCAACGACACTGATTCAGACACAACCGTGACAGCGATTCAGAGGCGTTGCGGAAGGCTGACCGACGGCAGACCGCGTCATCAATGGCGACGAGACGACACATTGACTGGCTGGACTCTTCAATGTCGTCTCTTCGGCCTCCACGACGGCATCAATGAGGAGGTCCTTTTTAACTGGGCTTTCGCGGCCATCTTCTCCCAACAGAACACCATCCTCTCCTCCTTCTCCTTTTCGTTCTCCACTACCTGTTCCTAGCCATGGCCGGCGATGCTAGATCGAGGGGAGGGCGCGGCGACCGTGGACGTTGAGGGAGGCGTGGAGGACACGGCCAAATAACCGTGCCACCACGCTCCCCCTCACCGTCATCGCCGCCAGAAGATTTCGACCCATGCACCCAGTTCGTAGTGGCCATCCACCTTGGCATGCCGCGTGACAGGCTGCTTCTCCCCCCACAGGTTCGTAATGCTGATCGGCGATGAGCCACCACCGCTTGTCATGCTATGGGCGAACGGCTTCAGGACCAGAAGGTATCCGGTTGATCTGCAGTTCGACCACTTCGGCCAGATGTACCTCGACAACGGCTGGGAGTGCTTCGCCCGCTCGCACCAGATCGAGGCAGGCAACATCCTCGTCTTCAAGTACCGTGGCAAAGGAAAGTTTGGCGTCAGCGTATTCGACCACACCATGTGCCCTCGCTGCTACCACTCCGACTCCTCCTTCGACTCCGACGAGTAGTGTTGGAGATATGCCCTAGAGGCAATAATAAATATAGTTATTATTATATCTTTGTGTTTATAATAAATGTTTACATTCATGCTATAATAGTATTAACAAGGAAACATTAATACTTGTGTGATTTGTAAACTTAAATTAGAGTCCCTAGTAAAGCCTCTTCATAATACTAGCTTGTTGGTTAATAAATGATTGTGGTTTCCCTATCATGAATATTGAGATGTTATTAACAACAAGATCATATCGTTAGGAGAATGATATGATGGACATACTCCTATAGATAGGCGTAGCATAAATATCAAGTCATTTTAATAGTTCAATTGCTATATGCTTTCTGATACATAGTAACCTAATTCCTCCGACCATGAGATCATGCTTATCACCATCACCGGAAGGATGCTTTGATGACATCAAACACCACACCGTAACTGGGTGGCTATAAAGGTGGCATTGAGTGTTCGGAAAGTATTGGTTGAGACACATGGATCAAGAGTGGGATTTGTCCATCCATATGACGGATAGATATACTCTGGGCCCTCTCGATGGAATGTCATCCAATTGGCTTGCAAGCATGTGACTGGCTCACAAGGGATCACATATCACGGGAACGAGAAAAGAGTACTTATCAGTAACGAGGTTGAACTAGGTATGTAGAGATACCGACGATCAAAACCTCGGATAAGTAAACTATCGTGAGACAAAGGGAAATTGGTATCGTATGTAAGTGGTTCATTCGATTGCAAAGTAATCGTAGAAATATGTGGGAGCCATATGAATTTCCAGATTCCTCTATTGGTTATTGTTCGGAGAAGTGTCTCGATCATGTCCGCATAATTCACGAACCGTAGGGAGACACACTTAAGGATTCGACGTTGTTGAGTAGTTATGGAATGATGAGTAAGAGACCGAATGTTGTTCGGAGTCTCGGATGGGATCCGGGATATCACGAGGAGATCCAGAATGGTCCGGAGAATAAGATTCATATAAGGAAAGTCCTGTTTCGGGGTTAGAATGGTTCCGTGTTTTCATCGGGAATGTTCTAGAAGGTTCGGAATGTCCGGCACCGAGGAAGGGTACATGAATGTGTCATAACAAGTTGGAATGGTTGCATCATGTACTAGGTGTCATCGCTGAGTGAAATAAAGGGATAAATCAAATCCTAGTTTGAAAAGTCAAACGCCAATTTGAAAAGTCAAACGGCTATTTTGCTTGGTGGAGGGAGAGTAGGAAACCTACTTGGGGAGGAGTTCCTCCACCGCCGCCCTTGAGACCGAGTTGGGAGGGACTCCTCCCTGGCGCCCTTCCACCTATATAAGGAGGCGTGCGCCTCCTAGAACTACACCTGCCCCTCTAAACCCTAACCCTAGCCGCCGCCACCATAGCCGCCTAGGGTTTCTCCCAAGTCACGAGTTGGGGCTTCTAGTTGCCCTAGACGCCGGCCTAGCCCCTTCTACTTGGTGTGTCTAAACCCTAGATCATCGAGGCTCTCTCATAGTCCACCATACTTGCTCCGGCTAAAGGCGAAGCCTCATGAGATCTCCCTCTACTTCCTACACGCCGTCAGGTCGCCGAATCGAGGAGAGTGCTACAACCTCCGCCGCTGCTGGAACAAGGGAGAGGAAGGTCTTCGCGAAAATCGAACGCAGACCGATCATGGAAGCGCCACGGAACGCAGCACCGGAAGGATCGTCTACGCGATCTTGAGATCGGGAAGAGTACGACTACATCACCCACGAGAATCCGCTCTCGTTAAACACTTTGGAATCTTCGAGGGTGAGTTATTCCATCGACTCGTTGCTACAATCTAGTAGATAGATCTTGGCTTGTTTGTTTGTATGCGGTAGAAATTTTTTGTTTTCCATGCTACGAACCCCTACAAGCAGGCTAGGCCGTGCGCGCATGTATGATCTATCAATGTATGCTTTGGCTATTTGCAATGAAAATCTTTATTCAAGCCCTAAAATATTTGTTACAAGCATACCACACACCCTAAAACTACACGCGGCCGCCGGCGCTGGGGTCGGCGTGTGCGACGAGTCAGATACACCATTCGTCATTGAGAGAATTGATGATCGCTCGCTGCGTCTGCACCTCCTCTTCAGATCGGCCGAGGCGGGCACACAGGAAAGCATCATCGGGATTGGCCCGCACCACTTCCGGGAGGTCGGCGCACACCAATGCGAGCTGGTCCCATCGTCGATACTCCGTCAGAAAGACGCGTTCCCCCACCACCAGCGTGAAAGGCTCGCCGGTGGTCATGTGACGGTTGTATAAAGGGCGATGCGACGGGGTGCACATACTGTAAATCCACGGGCGCCCCGGAATCGGAGGAGGCAGCACGTCCGGTAACTTCAGCGGGTCCCACGAGGGCAGCGGGCGCTCGGGCACCTCTTGTCTGCCGGCGTCGGGGTTGCCACAAACCTCGTTGGGTCGACGCCGGCGGTCAGTAATGATGTTTTTTTGTGCCATGGGATGTGAGTCTGGTCGTAGATAGCTCGGCGACCTGCCCTATTATGGCTGCGTCTGGACGCGGCGGGAAACGCCTAAAACTCACGGGAAGCGGGAAAAAGAAAGGCGAAAGATGGCGTGACAGCAGGAAGACACTGGAAATACGTCGGTGTTGGCGATGACCAAACGCGAACAGATGAGTCGCACCGCTGGACGCGGTCGGCCGAACAGACCGTACACCCTCCCATGTCGACCGGGGGTCGACCCAAACGGATAAAAAATGACCGTTTGGGTTGACCAGATGGGTGGACCCGGTAGAGATACCCTAATTGCTTGGACTTGATCGCTTGAGGTAGTGTGGAGTGTACTGGAGGTGGTCAAGAGCGTGGTGGTTTTGTCTAAGTGGCAAAGCCGAGTCGGAATCCGAGGGGTGAGTGGCGGTGGCGCCCTCGATCGGTGCATGCAGGTTCTCGATGCGCTTTTATCCGATTGCTTTATTCCTTGGTATGGGAGGCAGCCAGGTTCCAGCGCACGAGCGAAAGCTCAACACACACCTCCTGACTGGCCCATGCATCAGTCGAGCTACGACTACTCACTCCACAGAGAGAGGCGTCAGTCCACGGTCGGTCGTCGAGAGCTGAAGTTCTACTTTACCGTGATCACAATCTCTCCAATCGACTTTCTATGCGACTGTACTGCATGCTAGCCTGCTGCCAGCCAGGCATCACGCGTGCGCGCGCACCGTAGTCGTATTTGGAACAATGCCGTTTGTTTTGTCTGCAAGGCCCGGTCGGGAGTACGGACTCAGCCTAGCGGTGGCCGATCCAATGGACGGAATCGTCCGAGAAGAACGAGACTGGACGACGTCCGGCCCGGTCCTAGCCCGAGTACAGACAGCTTTTCAGGAGTCACTTGACCGCGTGAGCATAGACCGGGAGGTGCATGCATGCCATGCGCATCTTCTATCCGAGAGCACACTGGCACGCACACCGGCTCGACGAGGATAAAAGGAACAATTCACAAACCTCTAACACACACATATATATTCTGCCGCTCTATATTTAGCATTTCTTTACGGGTCAATGCTTTTGATCGATGCTAGTCTTGAAGGGAACAATTTGAAAGGCCAACCGGAGAAAGCCCCGCTGCTTTTAGGCAAACATTCTCATGTGGACGTAGTATGACCTCATCGGTGCTACGTCACTGATAGAAGGCATCTGTGGCATGTGTAAGGACTTGCATATAGACTAGTGTAAAAATATGGTGGTTCTATGTAATTTAGTACTCGGGTACGTTTTTTGGTTTGTTTGATTATGTAATTTACTATCGGATTTTCTGAGAACTTCGCCATTGAATTTACCTCGCGATTCGTATAATGTGAGACTTTCACATGAGTTGCAACTAGGTTGTAACTGGGATTTTAATGAGTTGCAACTATAGGTTGCAACTGAAAATTAGTACAAATTATATAAGTTGCAACTAGGTTGCAACTGAGAAATTAGCACAAATAGTAGGATGATGTCAACGACTTAGACATAAAAAGTTCTCATGCGCCTGAGATCTAGGCACTCCCATTTACCATACTGATAGTTGGTTCCTCAATGCAGAAGTTGCTATTTTCTCCAGTGAACATTGAATTTATTTTCTTAATTTTCTTCGAAGAACATTTAATGTACATTTGTTTCACAAAACTAAAACGTCTTATATTTCTAAACAAAGGGGTACCTCTGGCTTCGGTTAGATGTCTGACACACAGGTACCTCTTATATTTCTAAACACACATATGTACGGAGTACGGAGTACCTCTGTTCATTAGTATTTCGATTAGCTCAACTTGATCCTCTTCATGCAATGTACATCTGAAATGGACCATCTTCAACCTTTTGAAGTGGCGGTAGTTCGATCGGTACCAGATACCCAGTTCCTTTGCAGATCGTGCATCACTAATATCAAGTTAAGCTTCAGCCTAACTCGTGATCCTAATCATTGCGCGTATCGTTTCAGGGATCTAGCTACACTTTATCAATCGCCGATTACTCTCGCCAGGTAACCTCTGGTGGTATTCCTATGTGGCGATGCGATACGGCTATTTTGAGGCAGTTTACTGTCCGGCTTTAGTTGCTTAAGGTCTACCAGTTCTCAATTTCTTATGACCCATTACAGCATACCCATTAGTTAGCAGGAGTAATATATTTGGAGCAACTTTGGTTGAGAGGATCTTATCCGGGCTGCTGAAAGATACTACACGATATCTCGTAAGTACCATCATACGCACTGATGCTCCATAAGATTTCGGAACTGAAGATTGAATCCTTACTTATGTGTACGCAACTTGATTAGCACAATGAAAAAGCATCTAGATATGATACATACTATCTTTTGGAAAACAAAAAATGGCTATCTCGTGGAGGAGTATATCGCTTCCCTATCGTGTCCCACTGATCACAGCTCCGATCGACTCGTGCAATGGCGTTGCATCAGCGACAGCGTCCTATCTGACTGTCCCACACGGTGACATGGCAGACGGCAGGTGAGATGACAAGTAACAGCGGTTGGTTAATCACATCCGCAGGTGCGTTCCCTCTCCCCTGTAATTCAGGTTCACGAAGCAAGTGACTCTCCAGAATCCCCCATCGCTGCAGCCTGCAGGACAGCGGAAATGCAGGAGGGGGTGAGGGCGTGTGGCCAGGATCAAGCAGGTTGGCTGCCGGCGTAGCAGCGTAGTGGGGGCGACGCCGGCCGGCCGGCCGTCCTATTTGATCTGGCCTGTTCATATTCTTGGAGACAGCGGGCAGTGGAGATTACCTATAGACCATAAGAGCTCGGTTTCCATCGTCATGACGGAGCCGTCGGAGACAAGTAAACTCACTCCAAATTAAAACGGCAATTGCAGCATATATTCAGGTGCATCCCAGTATATTCAGTCTGCACTTACTGATTCGGAGTTGGATGTTGGCCCAGCCCCGATCGCGGAGTGCAGTCCGGCGTGACGACAACGATGATCCGGCGAGTTCGCGCACCTACGGTACGATCAGCCTAGCACTTTGCGCTAGCAAGCTGATCAAACTCTCAGCTCACACGAGTACGTACGGGGAAAAACAATATATGGCTACAGGGCTCTCTCGGTCCTGCTGTTTCTCACGGTTGTCTTACAAGGCTACTACATGAGTGTATATATACCCGGTAAGACGACACAGCGTCAATACGAATAGGTATTGGATTACTAGTCCTACTCGGAACACACACGCACACGACACCGTTCCGTGTCCTATCGGGATTATTATTCCTAACAATCACCCCCTAAGCACGATGTGCCCATCTTCACAGCTTGGACGCTGATCCTTCCTCGCATCTCTGCAAACTTCACTCGTCTCAAAGATTTAGTTAGGATATCCGCAAGCTGATCATTGGTGCAAACATACTTGACTTCAATCTTGCTCTCCTCTACACACTGCCATATGTAGTGATACTTCATATCAATGTGCTTACTCCTGTTATGATGCACCGGATTCTTGCACAATGAAATTGCAGTGTCAATACTGAGCACCACTTGTTCCGCCTCTTGATTGGTGAGATCACCGAGTAGACTTCTTAGCCACACACCTTGACACGTCGCAGTTGCAGCCGCAATATACTCAGCTTCACAGGATGACTGTGCCACCACTTTTTGCTTTTGTGATAGCCAACTTACTATGCTTCTTCCCAAAAAACATGCCACGCCCGAGGTACTATTACGGTCGTCAATATCTCCTGCCATGTCGCTATCACTGTAGCCAAGTAGCTTCACCTCCTCCTTCTCTTTCGAGTAGACAATACCAAAGTTTGTTGTCCCTTTGATATACCTGAATATATGCTTCACGGCTGTCCAATGCTCCATTGTGGGTGCTTCCATGAAGCGACTAACATAGCCAACGGAATAGGCCAAGTCGGGTCTTGTGTTAATGAGATACCTCAAACGTCCGACCACACTCCTATACTCCGTTGCATCAATCGCAGGTGCTTCACTCCTTTTGCTCAGTTTAAGACGAGGTTCCATCGGAACATGAGTTGGATTGCACTCTTCCATGCCACATTTTTCGAGTATCTTCTTTGCATATGCCTCTTGGCATAGCGTGATCTCACCCAGCTTTTGATGTACCTCGATCCCAAGGTAGTAGCTCAACAAGCCTAGATCACTCATCTTGAATAACTCCTTCATCTGTAGCTTGAACTTTGCAATCTCCTTCTCATCCGCTCCTATTATCAATAGATCATCAACATAGATGCCAACTAGTAGATGATCCCTTCCTTTACCTCGCTTATACATCGCATGCTCCAGTGGGCTCTTCTCGAATCCGAGAGAGATCAATGTACGATTAAGCTTGATGTTCCACGCCCGAGGGGCTTGCCGTAGCCCGTACAACGCCTTGTGTAGCTTCAAAACCTTGTGTTCTTCTCCCTCTTTGATGTATCCCGGTGGTTGCTTCACATAAACTTCTTCTTCTAACTCCCCATTCAAAAACGCGGATTTCACATCCATGTGATGCAATTTCCAAGATTCTTGAGCTGCGAGAGCGATAAGTAATCTCACCGATTCCATCCTTGCAACGGGAGCGGACACTTCTTCGAAATCCACACCTTGCTCTTGCACATAACCCTTGGCAACTAGCCGAGATTTGTGTTTCACCAACTTCCCTTCGGCATCCTTCTTGATCTTGTACACCCACTTGAGCCCTATGGCCTTGTGATTGTTGGATAGATCGACATGCTCCCATGTATCGTTGTCTTTGATCGATCCCAACTCCTCATCCATAGCACGACGCCAACACTCCTCCGTATTAGCATCCTCGAATTTCGTCGGCTCCTCGGTGAGTAAACACCGACCTTGTCCTCTCCCTCGTGCACCCGCTGTACGAAGGGTCTCCGGCGGATACAACTCCAGTACACTTCGGAATTTTTCTGGAGTAGGTGGCCGTCTCCTTTCTTCCTGTGCACTTGGAGGAGACACGGAAGCTGACGTAGTACTTGTTTCAGTGTCTACTGAATTTCCTGCAGTTTCTGTCGGTGTACTGCATGTTGGCGATGTGACATCATCGCCCGCATCCACTTCTGGACTGCCGCTAGTCCCTCCTGGACGGGAGTGTGCAGCTGATGGGCCACTTGCGCCAGGGCTCTCGTCCGCGCGTGGACTGGATGGCGACGCCGAGCCTCCAGGAGCAGCGCGTGAGCTGCTGCTCGTACCAGAACTCCCACGCGGAGAGACGTCTCCAGGCGTAACGCTGCTACTTGCTTCCGGACCTCCATCTTCTGAACTAGCGCCTAAATCCGTAACGCCACGGGACGCTGTTTCTTGATCATCTGCATGAGAATCACCGTAGACTACAGCAAATATTTCATCAGAAATTAATTGTACCGGTTCCGCAGAGCCCCAATTCCATGATTTCTCCTCCTCGAAGACGACGTCACGTGTCACCACCAACGTTTTGTTCACTGGATTGTACGCGCGATACGCCTTCGAACCGTATTCATAGCCGATCATGACCATTGGAGTACTTCGATCCGCCAACTTGCTAGTATGCCCGGTCACCGTCTTCACATGCGCCACGCACCCGAAAGTGCGAAGATGATCAACCGAGGGCTTGCGTCCGTACCATGCTTCCTACGGTGTCATACCAACCACGCTCTTAGTTGGTGCCCTATTCAGCAAATAGACGGCCGTCGTGACCGCCTCGCCCCAAAACCTGCCCGGAACGCCTTTGTTTTTCATCATGCTACGTGCCATGGCCACCACGGTTTGGTTCCTTCTTTCCACAACACCGTTTTGCTGCGGTGAATATGGTGCGGTGAGATACCGCCGGATCCCATGAGCTTCGCAAAAAGCCTTGAATTCATTGGATTTGAACTCCCCACCCCGATCGGTACGGAGGGCCTTCAACTTTGCCTCGGACTCCACCTCGGCTGCCATCTTCACAATCCTGAACGCTTGCAAAGCTTGATCCTTACTCTTCAGCAACACAACCCACATGTATCTACTGAAGTCGTCGACGATGAGCAAAAAGTACTTGTTCCCGGCGGGGGTCGCCGGCGTGATTGGTCCGCATAAGTCTCCATGCACCAACTCAAGAACCTTACTTGCTCGATATTGTCCCTCCCTTGGGAACGGGGCTCGCCTTTGCTTCCCAATGAGACAACCGTCGCACACCTGCTCAACATGATCAACACACGGTAAGCCACGTACCATCTCCTTCTGTCCAAGTTGTCGTAGAGCCTAGAAATTAAGATGTCCGTAGCGTGCATGCCACTTCCACGCCGAGTCTTCCATGCTTGTCATCAAACATACTGGATCCGCCCGATTGAGATTGAGGATGTAGAGTCTATTCTTCGACCTCTCCACCTTCATGATGAGCTGCCTTTGGCGGTCATATTCCCACAGGAACTCGTCCTCCAACACGATCTTGCATCCACGCCCCACGAGCTAACCAAGACTGATAATGTTGGTCTTAAGCTTGGGAATATAGTACACGTCAGTGAGTACCTTGTGACCTCCATCCTTCAACTAAAACAGGATAGTGCCTCGTCCTGCAATCTCCACCTTCGACCCATCGCCGAATTGAACGGAGCCTCCAACCGTGAGGTTCAACTCAGAAAACTGAGACTTGTCGCCGGTCATGTGGTTGCTAGCGCCTGTGTCGAGGTACCAAACGTTGTGAGCCGTCTGCATCCTCCGCGGGAAGACCTTCTCTTCCACGAGCGTGACGATCTCCGTAGCGGACTCCTGAGGAGTTGATTCCTTGGTGGTCATTAACTCGCAAGCTTCGAGCATGAGCATCATCGGTCCATCATCTCCTTACTTCGCCATGAGAGCCTTCTCCTTTGAACGGTTGGGACACTCCGATTTGAAGTGCCCGAGCTGATTGCACTTATGGCAACGAAGGTTCTTCTTGTCGAATTTCTTCTTTGGCTTCTTTGGTTTGCTGTCCGACTTCTTCACCGGTACCGAACCATCGCCACTGCCAGATGCCTTATCGCTCCTCTCCTTGGCGACCATTGCCTGCCACTGGGCACGTGTAAGCATGAGGTGCTCATCTTGATTCGCGTCGCCGTAGGTGATCTTCATCCGCTCGTCATGCGCCTTGAACCGTCCAACCAGGTCATCCATCGTGAGGGTGGTGAGATCAACGCATTGCTCGATTACCGACACCACAGATATGTACAGCGGCAGCGCCGCGCGTAGGAAACGCATTACGACTGAGATATCTTCCAGCTTATCACCTTGCGCGCGAATCCCGTTGACAATTGTGGCTACCCTCGAGGCAAAAGCGTCCAGCGTCTCATCTCCTTCCATCTCCAGGTTCTCGTACTTTTTCTGCAAGGTTTGTAGGGTCATCCTGTGGACGTGCTCGTGCCCAAGATTCAACGTCTTGAGTGTCTCTCACGCCGCCTTTGCAGAATCCTTCGAGATCAGGTGCTGCATCACGTCCGCCGACACCACGGAGCCGATGCCCGTGAGTGCCTGTCGGTCCTTACGATACTTCGACGCGCCCTTCTTGAACTCGTCGCCGCCGGGATCGACAGCCTCCCAGATGTTGTTGCCCTCCATGGCCCACTCCATCCATTTCGCCCACGTCGTGTAGTTGCCGCAATCATACCGCGGGTACTGCGACGACACCGATGCACCCGCAGCCGCACCGGAGTACTCGCCTAGCTCCTTGCCCGTCATGACCTCCCGTTACTAGGAGATCCTCCGCGAGGCTCTGATACCAATTGTTGGCCCAGCCCCGATCGCCGAGTGCAGTCCGGCGTGACGACAACGATGATCCGGCGAAGTTCACAGATGTACGATTTGATCATCCTAGCACTTTGAGCTAGCTAGCTGATCAAACTCTCAACTCACACGAGTACGTACGGGGAAAACAATATATGGCTACAGGGCCCTCTCGGTCCTGCTGTTTGTATTAAATCTCACAGTTGTCTTACAAGGCTACTACATGGGTGTATATATACCCGACAAGACGACGCAGCGTCAATACGAATAGGTGTTAGACTACTAGTCCTACTCGGAACACACACGCACACGACACCGTTCCGTGTCCTATCGGGATTATTATTCCTAACATTGGACACAGCAAATGGAAGAAGGAGAGCACACATGAATTGTAAGATCCCTCCTTTGTAAAGGAAAGGATCCCTGTGATTGCAATGCTAGTCCCTGGATCAATGCTAGCATCCACAGTTTAAGATGAAGTACACAGATACAGAGGTCGTTTATTACATTCATTCTAGAGATAAAACATAGTCTTTTACAACTCAGGGCCAAAGGCCTAATACAAGAGTTTATGGAATAAGTAAATAAACATAAGTCCTCATCTTCATGTGCCACAGGCAAGCATGTTGAGTGTAGACTCATGACTCCTACTCATCATCGGAGTAACCTGCAACATCACAAGTTACAGCCACAGTGGGTCAATACTTTGGAATAGTATTGGCAAGTGATACCTTAGTAAATTTTAAGTGGACTATAATACTATATGCATTTTGGCTAGGTGTAGCTTGGCTTGCTTTGCTCAAAATAGGTTTTTCCTATTAGTTGAAATCACTAAGTTTTTCTTTGTCAAAAACTTTCCCAAGAAACCACCAATAGACATTGGGGTCCTTCACCCTTGTTCACCCACAAGTTTTGACTTAGAAGTTGGAGTGATGAGATTCTTGTAGCTTCCATGTCTTGATGCTCAATTTGTCCATTGCCATGGACTTGGCTAAGTACTTAGATTTTCCATCTGCAGAGGTTGTGCACTTTCCCCACTGCACTTGGTTTCCCAAGACAGACCTTTCGTAAGCCTTTCCTTAGTCAAATGGACGCGCTCTAACCTATCATTCCCACTACCACCAACTGTCCAAGTGACTAAGTTCTAGCAACCTATATGATCATGGCAGAGCCCATATTGCCAAGTGGTTGCACTGTAAGCTTTCTCAACACTTGGCCTCCAAATCCCTTTGTGCCTGGGTGGCATACCACAAGTGAGATACACAAGCCAAATCCATGGCCTTGTGTAACCACTCAACCAAAAACCACCATTCAAGTCCCATTCCACCCAGGAAGTTCATTGACTTAGTTGTTTTATTAAGAAAAGCATGAGTCCCAAAGGACTTAGAATTATTTCACCATAGCATGTACATACTTTACCAACCCTTGTTTTCTACTAGTTAGGCTAAGCATGGCATAGTAACTTAACTTAGGAAAATTCCCTAGCAATTCTACAATTCTACACTACATAGGATTTCCCAACATAGCATTTGGCAAAAGTAGCATGCAAGACTTAGCAAAAGTATTTCTAATGCTTATTCAAAATAAAGGGAATGAAAATATCATGAAGTATCACTTGCCTTGGTAATGGGGAGAGTAGCACTCTTCACAATCACAGTCACTAGCAAAATCTACACAAAAATTTGTAGCATACAATTACACACAATTTATATACAATCAAAAAAATATGAATGCATGCATGCAAGAAATTACTAAGTGATGATTTTGAAAACTCTACCAAGCAAGTGCATTATACAGAAACATAACAAGTCACAAAGTTTGCTATCTAAACTTATTTAGCCCTAAAACAATTTGCTAAACAAAAACTATACTCAAAATGGACCTAAACATGTTTCTGTATACAAAGTCATTTTAACAGATACTATTTGTTAAACACATTGCAGATTCAGAAAGGCCTTGCTTCACTGATTCCAACGGTATAAAATTTGCAAAAATCTAACGTGGGAAACTCAAGTTATAGCCCTTTGAAAATTTGATCTAAATCTGATTTGAATTTCTATTTTTGAATCAACCCTAGCCACGCGTCACGATATTATGCGGCATAGCTTCGCACCGGATCACCCTTCCGCGCCGCAGGATCTAAATAAATCGCACGGTCCTGAACGCGTACCTCTTCGCTGATAAGTGATTCTATCCTGTCGCTTGGATCTAGATCTAACGGCGTTCGAGCACGCGACCATGTCCAGGCGGCGCGCGGCGTCAGCGAGCGGCGGAGCGCTCAGTCTACGGCGGCGCTAGCGTTTCAGGTCGTGCGCGAGAGGGAGAAGGGTCATACCCGAACCACAGGAGGCTGCTGATGCTCAAGGTGGCGTTGGTTTGCGAAGGGGCGCACTGACACAGCGATGATTTCTCGTCGGAGTAGAGTCTGGCGACGGGTGGCTCTGTTCGAGGTCGAAGGCGACGTTGTCGATCACTAGGAGGCAAACAGAGGGTGTGGTCAGATGCAGGAGATCACGGAGAAGACGCGTGTGTGAAAGAGAAAGCTTGGGGCGGTCTGGACTTACCACTGGAGCTCGGCGGAGTTGAAGCCGAAGACGGTGGCGCTACTCGCTTATGCGTTGCTGCCCTGGTCACGCAAGGGGCGAGCTAGTGGTACTGGGAGATGCGCGAGGTCAAGTGGAGTCTGTTCGTGTTAACCAGGAGCAGAGGGGTGGTCGGAGTTGGCCGGAATCGTGGCTGTAGCTCGTCGGAGACAGCGGGGTTGCGGTGAGCAATTCCTGCAGCCTGGGGGCGCTCTGGGCTTGGGGTTTGGGGGAGAATGGAGAGGAGGCAGAGGGGGGTTAAGTAGCCAGGATACGAGCGAGATTTACTCGTGCATTTACGCGAATTGAAGCTGCGCAAATCAACAGAAACGGTGGCGTCAATTTGGGGATGAACTAGTCGGGGGTGGGGGGTGGGAGAGACGGTACCGTGGGCCCACGGTTGTCAGCGAGAAAGGCGGAGGGGAGTGGGTCCCGTCTCGTGAGCTGGGTGCGGGGAGCGGTTCGGGTGGGAGCTGCTAGGCTAGTGGGCCGTGTTAATTGGGTCGGCGATTGGTGGCTGGCTATTTTTCCTTCTTTTCTCCTTTTCTTTTCTCGATTGTTTTTCTAGGAATGGTTTTCAAATCCTATTTCAAATAATTTTGAATTCAAATCTTCTCTAGCTTTTTGTACAGTGTTCCTTGCATCCAAATAAGTGTAAAACACCTCTGTTCACTCAGACCTACTTGGGTTATTTGAAAATAATACAATAAAACCAAGCCTTTTAGGAGATATAATAATAGGCATAACTTTGGTTTTATTCCATATTTTGTTTTGAAACTTTGCTCAAACTTTTGAAATCACTTAAGTTTGAACTCAAAACATTCTGAATGAATAATAGCACCTTTCTCAATAGCATGTAACACAAAGGCTAGGGTTTTCATACATAAAATAATGAGCAACATTGCTCCTGTTTTTGAAATGATTTTGAGATGAAACCCTAAATGATGATGGATGCATGGATGATATGCATGAGTTTTGAAACATGATTTTAGGGATGTTACAAATCTAACCCCCTTAAGGTGAATCTCGCCCTCGAGATTCGGATTGGCTAGCAAATAGGTGAGGGTGGTCTTTCCAGAGATCATCTTCTCTTTCCCATGTTGCTTCTTCTTCGGTGTGATGGTTCCATTGCACTTTGCAAAACTTGATAGTCTTTGTTCTCGTGACTCTTTCTGCAGTCTCAAGAATCTTGATAGGCTTTTCTTCATAAGTGAGATCACTTTCTAGTTGAACTTCTTCCAAAGGTATGGTATCCTTCAAAGAAGATTCTTCCATTTCTGGCATTTCTTAAGCTGACTCACATGAAATACATTATGGACTGCTGATAGAGATGCTGGCAGTTCAATTTCATAAGCAACTTCGCCTTTGCGACTCAGAATCTTGAATGGCCCAACATATCTTGGTGCCAACTTTCCTTTGACTCCGAATCTTTTCACTCCACGGAGTGGTGATACTCTAAGATAGGCTCTATCACCAACTTCGTAGGTGAATTCTCTACGCTTAGGATCTGCGTAGCTTTTCTGTTGGGACTGTGCTATCTTCAACCTGTCCTTAACCAATTTGACCTTCTCTTCAGCTTCTTTGATAAGATCTGGCCCAAATAAACTTCTTTCTCCCACACCATTCCATAACAATGGGGTGGTACATTTTCTTCCGTAGAGAAACTCAAACGGTGCCATCTCAATGCTGGCTTGATAGCTGTTGTTATAAGAAAATTCTGCGTAAGGTAGACTTTCGTCCCAACTTGCTCCATAATCTAGGGCACATGCCCTCAACATGTCTTCCAGAATTTGGTTAGTCCTTTCTGTTTGTCCATCGGTTTGAGGATGAAAGCGAGATTGAATTCCAACCTCGTTCCCAATGATTCATGTAGCTGTCTCCAAAAATGGGAAGTGAATTGGGTTCCCCTATCGGACACAATACTCTTAGGCACACCGTGAAGACATACAATTCTACTCATGTAGATTTTGGCTAACTTGGCACTTGTATAAGTTGTCTTCACGGGTATGAAATGAGCCACTTTAGTTAGGCGATCCACTACTACCCAGATGGAATCATATCTTGATCTGGTCCGCAATCCGGTGATAAAATCCATACCAATTTTGTCCCATTTCCAATCAGGAATAGGTAGTGGTTGAAGCAAACCTGCTGGTTTCTGATGCTCCGCTTTTACTCTACTACACACATCACACAAAGCAATATGTTCGGCGATGTCTCTCTTGAGATTGTTCCACCAATATCTTTCCTTCATGTCCATGTACATTTTGGTGTTACCCGGATGAATAGAGTACGGAGAGTTGTGGGCTTCTTGCAGAATCAGTTTCCGCATTTCCGGATCTTGCGGAACACAAATACGTTTCCCATGCCATAAAGTACCTTGTTCGTCTACATGGAAACTTTTAGCTTTCCCTTGGTCAATATTTTTCTTAATCTCTTCAATTTCCTTATCAGTCTTTTGAGCTTCTCGGATCTTGTCCAACAAAGTGGGTTGAACATCCAAAGACATAAGATGTCCTTCAGGTACAATCTCCAATCTGAGTTCTTTGAATTGCTTACACAAATCATCCGCACTTCGCCTTTGGTAAGGCCATTCACAAATACCTTACGACTTAGAGCATCCGCTACAACGTTTGCTTTACCGGGGTGATATTGCAAACTTAAGTCGTAATCTTTGATAAGTTCTAACCATCTTCTTTGTCTCATATTGATTTCCTTCTAGGTGAAGATATACTTCAAACTCTTGTGATCGGTGAACACTTCACAACGCTTTCCCAAAAGGTAATGTCTCCATGTTTTGAGTGCATGGACGACAGAGGCTAACTCCAAATCATGAGTAGGATAGTTTGCTTCATGAGTTTTGAGTTGTCTCGAGGCATAGGCCACAACTTTACCGTCTTGCATAAGTACGACACCCAAGCCTTGATGAGACGCATCACAATATACTTGGAAATCCTTTTCCAAATCTGGCAGACACAGAACTGGTGCTATTACAAGTCACTTCTTCAATTCTTGGAAGCTGACTTCACAACCTTCAGACCAAGCAAACTTTTTGTCTTTCTTTAACAATTCAGTCATGGGCTTAGCAACCTTTGAGAAATTCTCAATGAACCTTCTGTAGTAACCTGCTAAGCCAAGGA
Source organism: Avena insularis (assembly GCA_023614405.1). Lineage (NCBI taxonomy): Eukaryota > Viridiplantae > Streptophyta > Magnoliopsida > Poales > Poaceae > Avena > Avena insularis. Next base: position 339,867,124 of record CM042689.1, on the reverse strand, counting down.
AACTGCGAACTTCTTTTACATTCTTGGGAGATTCCCATTCTGTCACAGCTGAAACCTTAGTAGGATCAACTGCTACACCATACTTTGTCATAACATGACCAAGAAAACCAACTTCTTCTAACCAGAACTCACACTTGCTGAATTTGGCATAAAGTTTATGCTCTCTTAACTTCTCAAGTATCAAACACAAGTGTCCTTCATGCTCTTCCTTGCTCTTGGAGTAGACTAAGATGTCATCGATGAAAACGACAACGAACTTGTTAAGAAATTCCATGAACACCTTGTTCATCATATTCATGAAGTATGCTGGAGCATTGGTTAAGCCGAAAGGCATTACGGTATACTCATACAATCCATACCTTGTGGTGAATGCTGTTTTAGGTATGTCTTGCTCTCTTATCTTAAGTTGAAAATAGCCTGACCGGAGATCAATCTTCGAGAACACACATGCTCCTTCAAGTTGATCAAATAAGTCGTTGATTCTAGGCAAAGGATATTTGTTCTTGATAGTTACCTCGTTGAGTGAACGGTAATCTATGCATAACCTTTGGCTTCTATCTTTCTTCTCCACGTACTGGGGCTCCCCAAGATGAAGAACTTGGTTGGATGAATCCTTTCTGCAACTGTTCTCCTAGTTGCTTCTTGAGCTCCTTCAGTTCATCAACTGACATTTTGTATGGTCTCTTCGCTATTGGTCCAGAACCTGGTACCAAATCTATCAGAAACTCCACATCTCTATCTGGTGGCATTCCTGGCAATTCTTCTGGAAATACATCTGGATACTCACACACAATTGGCACACTGTCCAAGCTAACCCCCTTAAGAGAATTTAGCTTACTTCCTTTGGATTCAAAGTTTGACCTGAATTTTATTCTTTTTCCTTCTGGGGTTGTGAGTGCAACAGTACGATTAGCACAATCAAGCACTCCTTCATACCTAGCCATCCAATCCATTCCTAAAATTACATCCAATCCTTGGGAATCTAGGATTATCAGGCTCACTGGAAACTTATGCTTTCCAAGCTCTATGACCAGATCCCGGCATCCAAGACTTACTATCATATCTCCACCCGGAGAACTAACTTTTATTAGACACCCAATGTTTTCAGATGCAAACCCATTTCTATCAACAAATGCTTTTGATATGAATGAATGAGATGCACCAGTATCAAAGAGTACAAATGCTGGAATGGAATTGAGTCTGAACTTACCAGCAACAGCATCAGGTTCCTCATAGACCTCCTCCACATTGATGTGGTTAACCTGTCCTTTTTGAAAAGGATTGGGCTTGTTAGGTCCTTCAACTTTCTTCTCAGGGCACTCATTAGCATAATGCCCCAGCTTCTTGCATTTGAAGCATTCAACCTGACTGATGTCTCTTTTGGCAGGTTGACTTCCACTTCCACTACCATTTCCACTGTGGTGGCTCTTATGTCCACTCTTGTGGTTCTTATACTTGTCATTGTCATGACTGCGGTGATGCTTGTTGTCATGACGGTTGTGGTTGTGGCGCTTGTTGAATTTCCCATGCTTATGGGATCCTGAGCTGCCATTGTCATCATAGTGAGATCGTTTGTGAGACGATCCCGAGCTGTGCTTGTCGGAGTGTTTCCTCTTACTACTCTCGACTTGCTTCATTTTATTCTCCAAAATAGCAGCCTTGTCACATAGAGACTGATAAGTTGGAACATATGCCACAGACAGCTGCAGATTCAGTTCATCATTCAAGCCTTCCAGAAACTTTTCCTTTCTTTTGGCATCTGTATCAACCTCATCCGGTGCATAGCGCGCCAGATTGTTGAACTCTTCTATATATTCAGCCACGCTGCGGTGGCGCTGCTTCAGGTTGTGAAACTCCTTTTTCAGGCTCATCATTCCTGATGAGATATGAGCAGTGCGAAAGCCATCTTCAAAGATAGCCCAAGTCACCTCATCTAAAGGAGTGGTGATTTGGAAGTTGTCCCACCATGTGGCGGCTGGCCCTTCCAACAGATGCGCTGCGAACCTGACCTTTTCAGCATCCGTGCAGCCCACGGTCACTAAGTCCTTGTTCACAGAACGTAGCCAATCATTGGCCACCATGGGATCAGTCGTCCCCGAGAACTTAGCTGGCCTCAAACGCAGAAATCTGGTGAGCATATCAAAGCCCGGAGGGTTGTTGTTGTTGTTGTTGGGGTTGGGGTTGTTGTTGTTGTTGTTGTTATTCTGGTTTTGGATGAATGTTGTCATCATTTGCATAAGCTGTGTTTGCGCATTCATCATTTGCTGCATTTCCGAGGTGATGTTGTTGGGGTTGGGGTTTGCGCAACGGGGAGGCATCTGTGGTTTGTTCAAATAGAGATAAGAATGAGATACCCATACATGATTCATGCACATTACATCACATAAGCAAACACATAGCATGCAACACAAAGATAAAAGTTCAACAACAAAATAACAAGTTCTCAAGGTAAAACACACAAGTGGCAAGCCATCCACATGTCGGATGGTCCAATAACAAGTTCATGAATAACAAGTACGATAATAAAAGATAACCGAGTAGTCAAGTCTACTCATCAGCATCAATCTCCTCCTCGACAAAAGTAAGACCTGCTCTCCATCGCGGGTCTTGTTCTCCTCAATAGTAGTGGTCAAGGACTCGATCTTGGTCTTGAGAGCCCTCTTCCGGGAAGCCTCTCAATCACCATCTCGCCGCTCTAGCTCGAAATCCTTGGACTTCAGTTCTTCACCATGTCCCGGATCTTCTTGTTCCTATCCCGGACGCGCTTTCTCCGACTCTTGAACTTGCGGTCCTGGGTCTCGAACTTCGCCCATTTCCTTGACTATCTCGTCCCGTCAGGCGAAAAGCTTGTCCTTCTCGCTGAAGCTACACAGAGCTCGTCATTGCTGAGCATGACGTTGGTCCTGTCCGTGTCCACGTGCCTAATAAGAGACTCTAAGTCCTGGAGATAGAGACGACGGCTCTGCTTGCGCCCCTCGAGTCGTCCTCAAAGTCGATGGACTCTCCATCATCATCACGTCTTCGAAGACGTGGAAGTGGGTGCCCTAACTGTCGGGAGTGACGGCCTAACAGACGCCCTATCAGTCTGCATGACGACCTCTATGCCTCTCTCCCCGCCATCGTGCATAAGCTTGAAGACGATGGCCTGTAGTAGGCTCGCTCAAGGCGTCCGGGCTGGTTCACCTTGAAGCCCCAGAGGTCCTTCCTCTCGAACTTGGTGAGTGGGTGCACCATGATGGTGGGAAGAGGGAGACTGAGCAAAGTGGTAAGCTCAACGATACGAGGACCAAAACGGGTAACCTGGAACTCCTCAACAGTGCTGATGGTAATAGGCATCTATTTATAAGATAGAAAAGTTAGGACAACACAATTTAAGATGAAACAAGACAATCATTTCATACATATCCATGGAGTACAAAATCACACAAGTCATGCATACATGATTCCGTTACATCAATCAAGGTCCATCTTATTTAAGGTATCATTTTGGAAAATAAGGGGATAGGTGGCGGTCCAACTAACGAAGTGCGTTCACAATCCTATCTCACTGGATCTGTTGGCTAACACAATGTTCCTAGAGGCAATCCACCTATCTTGTTCACATGATTCCATCACTAAGTCTATAATATCTCCCCTTAAGGTTTGGTTGGTGGCTTCCAACTCTTGGGTAAGTTCCTTCTCTTTCTCTAAATCTTTTTGGAGGTTGAGCATTCTGCACTTGACTCTAGCACTAAGCTCTTTGATAGTCCTCCAAGCTGCTTCTCTTGCTGACTCAAAGAATGTGGTGTGCATCACAATATTAGTGTACATGAAGAATCCTCTTTCTTTGTGGTTGTCTTCCTTGTTTTTGTACAAGTGAAGTTGCACCCACCAATACTCCACTCCTTCATCCACCACTGGAAAGCCTTTGTACACAGCTGCACCATGTGCTTCCATTGCCACCATGAGGTCCTTGAGAATTTTGGGAAACTCAGTTTCACACTCCAAGGTCATGGTCATGAGTGGTCCTTTCTTCACGGCTTCGTTGATGGAGTTCATCTACAATTAGAGAGGAGAATGAGAAGATTAGAAAAGTTTACGAGAAGAATAGACAAGTGTAGAAGTAGTTAAAATTTTTCCTTAGTGGTTTCCAATTCTAGGGTCATAATCCTACAGGCAACACAGTGCTCTGATACCATCTGTAAGATCCCTCCTTTGTAAAGGAAAGGATCCCTGTGATTGCAATGCTAGTCCCTGGATCAATGCTAGCATCCACAGTTTAAGATGAAGTACACAGATACAGAGGTCGTTTATTACATTCATTCTAGAGATAAAACATAGTCTTTTACAACTCAGGGCCAAAGGCCTAATACAAGAGTTTATGGAATAAGTAAATAAACATAAGTCCTCATCTTCATGTGCCACAGGCAAGCATGTTGAGTGTAGACTCATGACTCCTACTCATCATCGGAGTAACCTGCAACATCACAAGTTACAGCCACAGTGGGTCAATACTTTGGAATAGTATTGGCAAGTGATACCTTAGTAAATTTTAAGTGGACTATAATACTATATGCATTTTGGCTAGGTGTAGCTTGGCTTGCTTTGCTCAAAATAGGTTTTTCCTATTAGTTGAAATCACTAAGTTTTTCTTTGTCAAAAACTTTCCCAAGAAACCACCAATAGACATTGGGGTCCTTCACCCTTGTTCACCCACAAGTTTTGACTTAGAAGTTGGAGTGATGAGATTCTTGTAGCTTCCATGTCTTGATGCTCAATTTGTCCATTGCCATGGACTTGGCTAAGTACTTAGATTTTCCATCTGCAGAGGTTGTGCACTTTCCCCACTAGACTTGGTTTCCCAAGACAGGACCTTTCAGAAGCCTTTCCTTAGTCAAATGGACGCGCTCTAACCTATCATTCCCACTACCACCAACTGTCCAAGTGACTAAGTTCTAGCAACCTATATGATCATGGCAGAGCCCATATTGCCAAGTGGTTGCACTGTAAGCTTTCTCAACACTTGGCCTCCAAATCCCTTTGTGCCTGGGTGGCATACCACAAGTGAGATACACAAGCCAAATCCATGGCCTTGTGTAACCACTCAGCCAAAAACCACCATTCAAGTCCCATTCCACCCAGGAAGTTCATTGACTTAGTTGTTTTATTAAGAAAAGCATGAGTCCCAAAGGACTTAGAATTATTTCACCATAGCATGTACATACTTTACCAACCCTTGTTTTCTACTAGTTAGGCTAAGCATGGCATAGTAACTTAACTTAGGAAAATTCCCTAGCAATTCTACAATTCTACACTACATAGGATTTCCCAACATAGCATTTGGCAAAAGTAGCATGCAAGACTTAGCAAAAGTATTTCTAATGCTTATTCAAAATAAAGGGAATGAAAATATCATGAAGTATCACTTGCCTTGGTAATGGGGAGAGTAGCACTCTTCACAATCACAGTCACTAGCAAAATCTACACAAAAATTTGTAGCATACAATTACACACAATTTATATACAATCAAAAAAATATGAATGCATGCATGCAAGAAATTACTAAGTGATGATTTTGAAAACTCTACCAAGCAAGTGCATTATACAGAAACATAACAAGTCACAAAGTTTGCTATCTAAACTTATTTAGCCCTAAAACAATTTGCTAAACAAAAACTATACTCAAAATGGACCTAAACATGTTTCTGCATACAAAGTCATTTTAACAGATACTATTTGTTAAACACATTGCAGATTCAGAAAGGCCTTGCTTCACTGATTCCAACGGTATAAAATTTGCAAAAATCTAACGTGGGAAACTCAAGTTATAGCCCTTTGAAAATTTGATCTAAATCTGATTTGAATTTCTATTTTTGAATCAGCCCTAGCCACGCGTCACGATATTACTGGCGTGCCGGTTCACCGGATCACCCTTCCGCCGCAGGATCTAAATAAATCGCACGGTCTGAACGCACCTCTTAGCTGATAAGTGATTCTATCCCGCCGCTTGGATCTAGATCTAACGGCGAACCGCGAGCGACCATGGCGGTTGTGGCGTCGCGGGCGCGCGAGCGCTTGGGCGGCGCTTAGCGTTTCAGGTCGCGAGGGAGAAGGGTCATACCCGAACCGCAGGAGGCTGCTGATGCTCAAGGTGGCGTTGGTTTGCGAAGGGGCGCGCTGACACGGCGATGATTTCTCGTCGGAGTAGAGTCTGGCGACGGGTGGCTCTGTTCGAGGTCGAAGGCGACGTTGTCGATCACTAGGAGGCAAACAGAGGGTGTGGTCAGATGCAGGAGATCACGGAGAAGACGCGTGTGTGAAAGAGAAAGCTTGGGGCGGTCTGGACTTACCACTGGAGCTCGACGGAGTTGAAGCCGAAGACGGTGGCGCTCAGTCGTTTGCGTTGCCGTCGTCCTGGGTCACGCGCGGGCGAGCTAGTGGTACTGGGAGATGCGCGAGGTCAAGTGGAGTCTGCTCATGTGAACCAGGAGAAGAGGGATGGTCGGAGTTGGCCGAAATCGTGGCTGCAGCTCGTCGGAGACAGCGGGGTTGCGGTGAGCAATTCCTGCAGCCTGGGGGCGCTCTGGGCTTGGGGTTTGGGGGAGAATGGAGAGGAGGCAGAGGGGGTTTAAGTAGCCAGGATACGAGCGAGATTTACTCGTGCATTTACGCGAATTGAAGCTGCGCAAATCAACAGGAAACGGCCGGCGTCAATTTGGGGATGAACTAGTCGTGGGGGTGGAGACGACGGTACCCGTGTGGGCCGCGGTTGTCAGCGAGAAAGGAGGAGGGGGAGTGGGTCCTGTCTGTCAGCGAGCTGGTGGGTGCGGGAGCGGGTGAAAGAAAACGTTTCGCGGGGGTGAGAGCTGCTGGGCTAGCTGGGCCGTGTTGGGCTGGGTCGGCCAGATTGGCTGGCTGTCTATTTTTTCCTTCTTTTCTCCTTTTCTTTTTCTGATTGTTTTTCTAGGAATGGTTTTCAAATCCTATTTCAAATAATTTTGAATTCAAATCTTCTCTAGCTTTTTGTACAGTGTTCCTTGCATCCAAATAAGTGTAAAACACCTCTGTTCACTCAGACCTACTTGGGTTATTTGAAAATAATACAATAAAACCAAGCCTTTTAGGAGATATAATAATAGGCATAACTTTGGTTTTATTCCATATTTTGTTTTGAAACTTTGCTCAAACTTTTGAAATCACTTAAGTTTGAACTCAAAACATTCTGAATGAATAATAGCACCTTTCTCAATAGCATGTAACACAAAGGCTAGGGTTTTCATACATAAAATAATGAGCAACATTGCTCCTGTTTTTGAAATGATTTTGAGATGAAACCCTAAATGATGATGGATGCATGGATGATATGCATGAGTTTTGAAACATAATTTTAGGGATGTTACATGAATCTCAGAAGCAGAAGAGTCAACAAATATTGCTGATTCCCATTTCCACCATCATCAACGTGGAATATGTTACACATTACTAGTACGTACTAGCTACTCCGATCACGAAGCTCCAATCTCGGTTTCTTCACTCATGGACAACGTAATTGCCGGGAAGCGGCAAACCCAAAGAGCTAGAGCCTCAAAGCCAGCAGGAAGGGGAAAACTCAAGCGAATTGCAAAGCCAAAACACAACTAACTAAAACAAGTCTTCTTCAACTTGCACGCGATCCCTATACATATCAAGCACCACACCACCGTTGTAACTACTGTAGATTGGTCGAGAAGCTGCTGCTTGGGGTCATCTCTGTTGAAGTGTATAAGTGGATTGCACTAGCCCTTTCCATGAGTTCGGACTTTTGGTTGCGTTGGCTAGTGCATGAAGCTTGACATGGTATCAGAGCCTAAGGTCTCGAGTTTGAGTCCTGGCTTTCGTAATTTATCCTAAAATTGTTGTTGACCCCTCTGTGTCCACGTATAGTCCTCCTGAGTCATACGTGAGTTTCGTCGCTCTCTTCTGGTTGCACGTGCTGACTTCTTCCCGTCACACGTGAGAGGGGGTGTTGAAGTGTATAAGTGGATTGCACTAGCCCTTTTCATGAGTTCGGACTTTTGGTTGCGTTAGCTAGTGCATGAAGCTTGACAATCTCATCTTCTGAAGCTGTTCCTGACGCCCGGCACCACGAGGCTGCGGAGGGTCTTGGCTATCTGCACCTTCAGCTGGCCCTCTTGAGAGGAGGCCTCTTCTCCTTGTTGTTGGAGCTGTTGTTGCTGGGGTACCCGTACTCCATTGCTCCTCTCTTCCTCTTCTCCGGGTTTGAGATTCTGGTGGTTTGTGTTGCTGGGAAGGCGAGAGCTGGTTTCGGGATGGAGTGTGCAAGGCAGAGCTTATATATAGGGAAAATTCTTTAGGCACATTCTGTTAGATTGAGCAATCTTTATTTAATCCATCTATCTGTCTGGGGCCCGGGAATAAGTTGCTTTGTTTGGTGTCATGTGGGTTTTTTGCTTTTGATTGTGAGTGGGAGCAGAGTCACTTCTCACTCTCGGCTCTCACAATCACACTCATCTTTATTCACAAGCTAGTCAAGGACAGGTGAATTTTTCCCTTACCTAATTAGCTCTTTAATCACTAGTGTCATAGTTAAAGTACTAACGAGATGTTCCAGCATATCAGATTGTGAGAGCGAAAAGGGCCTTGATCCTTAAAACAAGAAAGCTATGGGTAAAATATGTCAACTATACTTGGGATAGCCACATCCACTTAAATTTTGTTATAGTTTGGAAGCTGCTAAATCTCCAAATATAGTTCCATAGAAGTGTATGTTATGAACTAGAATTTTCTTGCCTTGTGCAAACCTAAAAGATAAACTTTGATGCGAACCTATTTATAAGTAGATATCGTTCTTGGCGTGGAGAGCCTAACAGAAAAAACCCTAGAAGCCTCCACACCATCAACCTCGCCCTCTCCCATCCCTTCCTCTCCCTTCCCCTCCCTCCCGGGCCGCCTTGCGCGGGAAGACTCCGTAGGCCCCCTCTCTGTTGGATTATTAGGCATAATTTCCACGATTAATTCCAGAATATAAATCATGACAGCAACAACTACAATCACGTGAACCTCTAACATACTAGATGTATTGATCAACATGAACAGTAGCAGTGTAGACGCACTAACAACCATAGTAAAGGGCATACATACTGATCGCTTGCCGATAAAGTCGTTGTTGGTGCAGCGTTTGCAGTAGTCTGTCGAAGAAGTCGATGTCGAAGACGACGTGCACGAGGTCCGGCTTGACGACCGGGAAGACACGCCGTGATGACGAACTTGAGCGGCCGCGCGGAGCGCTTCCCAAAAACCTTATTCACCCTCTCTCGTACATGATCGCAAAGGCGAGTGGTTCTGGAGACCTGCTCTCCCGACCGCTGGTGCACGCCGGCAAGCAGGATGGAGTAGACTACGGTGACGACGCAAGCAGAGAGGATGGCAAAACCCTAGATTGGTTTTCGATGTGTTGTGGCGGTAGCCGCGCAGGACTTTATATAGAGCAGCCCAGGAAACCCTAACGAAGGCGGGCGTGGGCCGAGTCCATGTTGCACATGTTCGGGTCGGTTACAGTAGCCCACGATATGGGAGCGACCCGAATAAGCTAACTGTTTGATACGTCTGTCAAAACCTCACAATTTTCCTGAGCAGCAAAATAAAGCTCGGCTCGATTCCCGCAACCCGCGGCGCGCGCGCGTCGGGACGTGACGTGACGAGATGAGCGGGCGGGCGAGCGGCGACGTTGGAGGAGGAGCGCACACGTGTATATGTCTTATTGCCACTCACTTATAAAGTGGTGCAACACTCCACCTTATAAGGTGGTGCAACTCTCCTTCAATTTTCCATGTGGGACTAAACTTGAGATCCCACTCCACTCTCATGTGAGCTGCCACAAACATGGGCCCAAACACATATGGGCTGCCACAATCTGGGCTTTGAGATTTAGGGAAAATCTGAAATACACATGGGCCTAAATGGACTAGCCCATTATTTCTAACAATCCCCCACCATATCTCAAATGGCCATTTGAAGATTTGCCAATCCTCGCTACTTGTTTATATATCTGTGTTTTAGCAGAGACTGTTAAGTTGAACTTCCACCTAGAATCTTGAACTACGTCTATCAACAACTTGAACAATGGACGAACCTTGAATTGCAAGTTTGGTGCCAATATATTTCACTCAAAATTATAACTAGTACCTGGCTGCCAGTAGCCTACCCTGCGGGTTGGAGCATATGCGTCATACTCCCTGGTCTCTTTATGAGTTTACTAGAGATCACCCAAGTCTCATAGACCGTGACGTTTACAGTCGAGCTTATATAGGTGTGTTCTTTCAAGAATATCCTATAGGACGACATCTTTACTAATTAAAGCCAACAGAAACACATTAAGTCATGTTGCCAACCCGCCTTACAGATTATGAGAGTTATGCATCTTCACATAGAGAGGGTTACAAAATACTCTCCTCCATCAAACCACAAGCTTGTTCTTCCCAGGTCCTAATTCACGGGATCTCCGATCACATAGGTTAGGTTACCACTAAGGTGTGACATCCATGGGTCTCAACCCCATCTCCCTCAATGCATTTTCTATCACATTTCGTGATAGTCCTTTTGTAAAGGGATCTGCCAAGTTTTTGTCTGTTTGAATATACGTAGTTTCTCAATTTCCTGACAGATTTCAAACGTCTCTTCATGTGTCTTGATGACTTTGCGTTATCCTTAGAATTGTTCACTTTGACAATCACAGTTTGGTTGTCACAATTCAAAAGGATTGCCGGAACAGTTTCTCAACCACAGGCAAGTCCATCAAGATCTCACGCAACCATTCTGACTCAATAGTGACTGTGTCTAAAGCAGTAAGTTCTGCTTCCATAGTTGACCTCGTCAATATCGTTTGTCTACGAGACCTCCATGACACCGCGCCACCTCCAAGGATAAACACATACCCGCTCGTGGCATAGAGTTTATCAATGTTAGAGATCCAATTCGAATTACTATATCCTTCAAGCACAATAGGGTTTCCTGAATAGTGAATCCCATAGCTCATTATACCACATAGATAGCGCATGACACTTTCAAGTGCATGCCAATGATCAATACCTGGGTTAAACATGAACCTACTCACATCAAAAGAGATATCGGGTCTTGTAGCGCTTGCTAAGTACATGAGAGAACCAACAACTTGTGAATATTTCAGCTGATCTATTGGTTCCTTCTTATTCTTTCGTAATGTCAAACTGGGATCATAAGGCGCTGGAGAAGTCTTGCCATCAATAAAGCCAAATTGGTTCAAGACCTTCTCAACATAATAAGATTGCGTTAAAGTAATCATATTCTCGTTCTTAATAAGCTTGATGTTCAGAATCACATCAGCCTCTCCCAGATCTTTCGTATCAAAACTCTTTGACAGGAAATACTTGACTTCATCTATCACTTTCATGTTTGTACCAAAGATCAGAATGTCATCCGTGTACAAACATAATATAACGTTATCACCCCCACCATGGCGATAGTAAACACACCTATCAGCTTCATTAATGACAAAACCAGTAGAAAGTAGAGTTCTGTCAAACTTCTCATGCCATTGCTTAGTGAAGGAAATATGCCCTAGAGGCAATCATAGAGATGATTATATTTATTATGTATCCATGAGTTATTGTAATGTTTCTTGAATATCCATGCCGGGCAACTTGTATTGATTGACAATTATGTGAATTATTTGTGAAACTCTTTACTTGTATGGTTATTTAATAGTTGTCCCTAGTCAGAGTTCATGTAAGGACACACGTGAATATTAGACTAGCACATTGATTGGTTGATGACTATATTTCACAAGTCATAGACATGGAGATGTCAAACCAATGATGTGGACACATATTATGAACATGGGGTTAGACCGACCCAACTTGAGACTGGAAATTAGACTTGCAGCTCTCTCTACACATCGTGTATGTGTTGTCCTTAGACCTGAGATTGTCGCATGTACTTGAGATGTGGATCGACCTACTTTGGGGCTATCAACCACTACTCCGTAACTGGGTAGTCATAAAGGTAGCTTTCGGGTTTGTCCTGAAGCATGCTGCAAGGCATGGTCAATCAAGATGGGATTTTCCCCTCTCTACTTGAGAGAGATATCTCTGGGGCCCTCGAGTGATCGGATCCAGAAATGCATGGTCGTGCTACATAAGGTTAAGGTTTAACCTAGTAAAGGGACTCCGAATCACAGTATCGAGAAAGGGAGGTCAGCTTGGAGCTAGACCAAATATCGTGAGGAAAAGGGAAAGACATGTACTAAACCTTGTGATGGTTCGTCCGATATGATCTTTGTATGTGTTTAGGAGTTGTGTCAACTCCCGGATTTTTAATCCCAGATGCCTGTTATGCCATACTACGCAATCCCAGGATTACCATTTTTGCGAGACATAACAGAATTGGATACCACAGTACATCATTCATTACAAACCATACATAAGGTCTTACACAAATAAGGATCTCATGATCTAGTTCTTAATACAACTCAAGCGTGAGAATCGTAATAATGCAGTGGCGTGGCGAAGCTCCATCTTGAGGGTCACAGGCAATCTTGACGATGGGAGATGATCCTAGTTGTCGTAACCTTCACGGGTCCATCCTCCGGTAATCCTCTTCATAGTCCGCATGCAGGAATAGCGAGGGGACAAAGCCATGAGTACTCTTTAAGTACTCGCAAACTAATACTAACAAGTGAAAGGGTTTTTGTAATAGGACACTAAGCTCTAGGGTTGTTTTGCAAAAAGCCAGATTTACCTCTACTAAGTTTAGAAACGAAGAAAGCTAGTTGAAGTTTTATAACACCTAAGTGGGAACTTGTATTTCATATCACAACTCTGTTGTGGTCAAGTCAAAGTCTCAATTCATTTCACAAATCATTTTGGAAACATCTGACGGGGGAACAGTATGGCCACTCCAACTATCCATAACCGCGGACGCGGCTATTCAAATAGTTTGACACTCTGCAGAGATTGTACACTTTTACCACAACATTCGATACATCCGTCAGGAACAAATCCTGAATTCACCATACTCAGTATGCGGATAATCAATCCTAACCTTTCAATTACACGCCCTAGTACAAGCACCTCTCCTGTGAGTTTGGCCTCCCAACCATGACCAACTGTCATCTTGGAGTCTGCTGCAGTGGACAATCTTCACAAGGTAGCCTCAGCTCAAACCTTGGCCGTGAGAGAACCAATACTAAGGTATATAAGTTTCCAGTCAAGCCCTACCCAATTCTCGGGTATTGTGGTTGTACGGTAAAATTGGAATGGTATCGCATCCAGACAACCATCAGTTTTATAAAGGGCTAAGGCTCATGCCTCAACGTTTTCATCACCAAAAATCATCTGGTGTTCGGAAACACATGTCAAAACATCTCAATGGAATGATCCATCATTCCAAGCTTCTCATAACCATTTTTCCACCAAGTATTCCCATCTAAAGTTGATCAAGTTTTATGCTTAGCACTAGCATCTATTGGAATTATGCCCTAGAGGCAATAATAAAGATGTTATTATTATAATTCTTGTTCTTGATAAAGTTTATATTCCATGCTAGAATTGTATTAAGCGGAAACTTTGATACTTGTGTGGTTTATGAACAACACTGTGTCCCTAGTATGCCTCTATGGACTAGCTCATTGATTAATGATGGTTAAGGTTTCCTAACCATAGACATGAGTTGTCGATTAATAATGAGATCATATCATTGGGAGAATGATATGATGGACATACCCAAATTAAGCAGAGCAATTAGATCGTGTCATAGTGTTCATATTTGCGAAGCTTTTTCTTATGTCAAATATTGTATTCCTTAGACCATGAGATAATGCAACTCTCTGGTATCGGAAGAAACCTTTGAGGTCATCAAACGTCATCCTATGAGAGGGTGATCATAAAGGTGTCTCTCAGGTGATCAGAAAGTACTTGTTGGGTTGTATGTATCGAGATGGGATTTGTCCCTCCCAAGTCGGAGATATATACTTTGGGCCCACTCGGTAATCGATATCAACACCGCTTGCAAGCAAGTGGTTAAGGAGTTAATCACAAAGTGATATCGGATTACAGAACGAGTAAAGTACTTGCTGTGAACGAGATTGAACTAGGTATGCCGATACCGACGATCGAATCTCGGGCAAGTAAAATATCGCGTGATGAAGGGAATATATATATGGGATTAATTGAATCCTGGCATCGTGGTTCATCCGATATGATCATCGATGAGTATGTGGAAGTCAACATGGGTTTCCAGACCCCGCTGTTGATTATTGATAGAAGATCATGTCTGCATATTCTCGAACCCGTAGGGTCACACACTTAACGTGTGTCGACGCTAGGATAGAATGGATAATTGGTTTATGAGTTTTTGTTCGGAGTCTCGGATGAGATCCAGGACATCCCGAGAGGTTACGGAATGGTCCGGAGAATAAGATTCATATAAGGGAAAGCAGTTTTTTGGATTTCGGAATTGTTTCGGATTGTTCGGTATTGTACCAGAAGCTTCTAGAACCTTCCGGAGTGGGACCAACGTGGCCCCACTTGTCGAGAGGGGGCATGGGCCTACGAGGGAGTGCCCTGGCCGCATTGGGCCAGGGGCACAAGGCCCCATAGGCCCAGCCGGCCAAACCCTAGGGGAAACCCTAGGGAAACCTTCTAGAAGGAGGGGGAAAACTTGCCCCCCACTCCAACCCTTGGGGCCGCCGCCCTAGGGCTTGGAGGAGGGTCCAAGGGGGCCGGCCAGCCCCCTATATATAGATGGCAGGGGCGCAGCCCTCCTCCCTACTCCTTGAACCCTAGCCGCCTACCTGCTGCCCTCCAGATCTCTCTCTCTCCCGACTACGCGTAGGCGAAGCCCTGCCGCAGAAACTCTCCACCTTTGCACCACGCCGTCATGTTGTAGATCCAGTCTATCTCTCCACCCCACTTGCTGGACCGAGGAAGGAGGAGACGTCAAGGTGCCGTACGTGTGCATCTCTCGGAGGCGTCGCCACTTGCGGCGTTGGATCGGATCAGATCGCGAGGAGGAGAAGGCTAGTACGACTACATCAACCACATTCTGTTGAACGTTCCGCTGTGCGATTTCTTCAAGGGTATGAAGATCTCATCTATCCATCTCGTTGTTTGCATCTCCTAGATTAGATCTTGGCTTTTCCCATTCGCATCCGTAGAAAATTTTGTTTTACTATGCTGCGAAACCCTTCAGTGGTATCAGAGCTAGATCTATGCGTGGATGTGTTTCACGAGTAGAACACAACATTCTTGTTGTGGGCGTTGATGTTTTCTGTTGCAAGCCTCTTGTTTGTGTACTTCTTATGACGCGGGATAGTGAGATCGAAGCGGTCTAGGCCAACTTTACGCGACCTCATTCGCGAGACCGGCTCCGCACTTGACGTGTGGCTTGTTCCACACATGCGGTTGGTGGATGCCAGTTTCTCTCACTATAGTTGTCATGGGATTTATACCGGATGTTGGCAACCATAATATCACCGTTGTGGCTTTCCGTAGGTAAGAATCGTTCTTAGCTTGTTACTCCCATAAGCCACGTAAAACATGCAACAACAAAGTAGAGGCGTCTAACTTGTTTTTGCGGGTAGTGTTTCTGTGATATGGTATGGCCCAAGATGTGATGTGTATGTTATATGCAATGATCATGTTTTGTAATGTTTCACGACTTGCATGTCGATGAGTACACAACCGGCAGGAGCCATATGGTTGTCTTTATAATTGTGTATGACCTGTGTGTCAACTTCTTATACGCCATGTAATAGCTTTACTTTATCGCTAAGTAGTTAGCAATAGTTGTAGTTGCTATTCGTGGTGGAGGCAATCATGGTGGAGTGATGGAGATCATGCTGGCACACACAAGATGGAGATCATTGCGTGGAGATTGGCTATACCATGTCACATAAAATTATATGCATGTGATGTTTATCCTTTTATGTATCTTATTATGCTTAGATCGCGACAGTAGCATTATAAGATGATTCCTCACTTAAAGATCAAGATAAAACTGTGTTCTCCCCATGTATGCACCGTTGCGAAAGTTCGTCGTGTTCAAGCATCACGTGATGATCGGGTGCTATAAACTCTACGTTCACATACAATGGGTGCAAGCCAGTTTTGCACACGCGGAAATACTTGGGTTTGACTTGACGAGCCTAGCATGTACAGACATGGCCTCGGAACACACGAACCGAAAGGTTAAGCATGAGTCATATGAATGATATGATCGACACTTTGTTTCCCACCATTGAAACCACATCTCTTCTCGTGAAGATCGGATTAGGTGTGGTGAATTTGGATCATGTTCACTAAACAACTTGAGGGATGTTGAATTTAGTGAGAGTTCATCTAGTAATTTGATTAAGTTGAACTAGTTATCATGAATATAGTCTAAATTGTACTTGCAAACTTTGTAGATCAAATGGCTAAGTCCAACTTCAACTTCAACGTTTTTGCTGAGAAAGAAAAGCTTAAGAATAATGGGTCTAACTTCACCAACTGGTTCCACAATCTGAGAATCATTCTCTCTGGCGGACAAAAGGACTATGTCCTTGAGAAAGCGCTAGGTGACTTCTTTGCCCTAGATCATGGCCGCTGATGAGAAAGCTGTTTATCAACAAGGATGATTATGGTGTGATTAAGAGCACCATGTTGTTTGCTATGGAATCGGACCTTCAAAATCGTTTTGAGGAGTTCCCCGGGCCCTTTGAGATTCTTGAGGAACTAAAAACTATGTTTCAGACTCAGGCCCGTTCTGAGAGATATGAGATCTCTGAGAAATTCTTTAACTGCAAGATGGAGGAAGGGAGTTTTGTTAGTGAGCACGCCATTAAGATGTCGCGCTACACTCAACGCCTTGAGCAACTGGACTGCAAGATTCCAGAGGAGCTCAAGATTGATAGAGTTCTGCAATCACTCCCTCCTAGCTACAAAGGTTTTGTAGTTACTCATAATCAGATTGGTTCCACTGATACAATCACTGAGCTCTTCGCTAAGCTGAAAGCTGCGGAGGTGGACATCAAGAAAGATAATCATGTGTTGATGGTCAACAAGCCCCCTAGCTTTAAGAAAGGTAAGGGTGCAAAGAAGCCCTTCAAGAAGGGGAGCGGCAAGCGTGTTGCCCCTGTAGAGAAGAAGCTCAAGTCTGGACCTAAGCTGGACACTGAGTGCTTCTATTGCAAGGACAAGGGTCCTTTGGGCATCGTCCGAAGTACTTAGCGGACAAGAAGGCTGGCACCATCAAAGGTATATTTGATATACATGTTATTGATGTTTTCCTTACTAGCCCTAGTTGTAGTGCCTGGGTATTTGATACTGGTTCAGTTGCTAATATTTGTAACTCGAAATAGGAGCTACGGAATGAGCGGCTGACTAGCGAGGATGAGGTGACGATCTTGGCGTTAAGCGGATCAAGAGTTGATGTGATGGCCATCGGCACGCTCTCCTTAGTTTTACCTTTGGGATTAGTTTTAGACCTCAAAAAATGTTATTATGTGCCTGCGTTGAGCATGAACATCATATCTGGATCGTGTTTATTGCAAGACGGTTATTCATTTAAATCGGAGAATAATGGTTGTTCTATTTATATGAGTAACATCTTTTATGGTCATGCACCTGTGAATGGTTTATTTCTTGAATCTAAAGCAATGAAACACACATCCATAACATTGAGGCTAAGAGATGCAAGGTAGATAGTGATAATACGACTTATTTGTGGCCTTGCCGTCTAGGTCATATTGGTGTAAACGCATGAAAAACTCCATTACGATGGACTTTTGGAGTCTCTTGATTTTTGAATCATTTGCGCGTCGAGCCATGCCTCATGGGCAAGATGATCAAAACCCCGTTCTCCGGAATAATGGAGCGAGCAACGGACTTGTTGGAAATCATACATACCGATGTATGCGGACCAATGAGTGTTTCGACGCGTGGTGGTTATCGCTATTTTCTCACTTTTACTAATGACTTAAGTAGATATGGGTATATCTATTTAATGAAACATAAATCTGAAACATTTGAAAAGTTCAAAGAATTTCAGAACGAAGTGGAAAACCATCGTAACAGGAAAATGAAATTTCTACGATCTGATCATGGAGGTGAATATTTGAGTTATGATTTTCTCACGCATCTTAAAGCAAGCGGAATTGTTTCGCAACTCACGCCACCCGGAACACCACAGCGCAATGGTGTGTCTGAACGTCGGAATCGAACTTTATTGGATATGGTGCGATCGATGATGTCTCTTACAGATTTGCCGTTATCATTTTGGGGTTATGCATTAGAAACCGCTATTCACTTTAAATAGGGCACCATATAAATCCGTTGAGACGACACCGTATGAAATGTGGTTTGGTGCTAAACCTAAGTTGTCATTTCTTAAAGTTTGGGGATGCGAAGCTTACGTCAAGAAGTTGATGCCGGACAAGCTCGAACCCAAAGCGGAGAAATGCGTCTTCAAAGGATACCCTAAGGAAACTATTGGGTATACCTTCTATCACAGATCCGAAGGCAAAGTGTTTGTCGCAAAGAACGGATCCTTTCTTGAGAAGGAGTTTCTCTCGAAAGAAGTGAGTGGGAGGAAAGTAGAGCTAGACGAGGTTACTGAACCTTCTCTTGAGTTGGAGAGTAGCGCAGCACCTGAAATTGTTCCAGTGTTGTCTGCACCAGCAATAGAGGAAGCTAATGACAAGGATCATGAAGCTTCGGACGATGCTACTACTGAACGTCGCAGGTCGACAAGGTCGCGTGCCCCTCCTGAGTGGTACGACAACCCTGTCTTAACTGTCTTGTTAGTAGACAACAGTGAACCTGCAAACTATGAGGAAGCAATGATGAGCCCAGACTCTGAGAAATGGCTAGAGGCCATGAAATCCGAATTAGGATCCATGAGCGAAAACCAAGTATGGACTTTGGTGGACCCTCCTAGCGACCGAAATGCCGTTGAGTGCAAATGGATTTTCAAGAAGAAAACGGACGCGGATGGTAATGTTACTGTCTATAAAGCACGGCTTGTCGCGAAAGGTTTTCGACAAGTTCAAGGTGTTGACTACGATGAGACTTTCTCTCCCGTAGCGATGTTTAAGTCCATTCAGATTTTATTAGCAATTTCTGCGTTTCATGATTATGAAATATGGCAGATGGATGTCAAGACTGCGTTCCTCAATGGCAACATTGATGAAGAGTTGTATATGATGCAACCCGAAGGTTTTGTCGATCCTAAGGATGCTGATAAGGTGTGCAAACTTCAGCGTTCCATTTATGGACTGAAGCAAGCATCTCGGAGTTGGAACCTTCATTTTGATCAAGATGATCAAGAGGTTTGGATTCGTTCCAAATTGCTACGAAGCTTGTATCTACAAGAAAGTGAGTGGGAGCTCAGTGACAGTTTTGGTACTATATGTGGATGACATATTGATTATCGGAAATGCCATTGACATGCTTAACGATGTGAAGAGTTATTTGAACAAATGTTTTTCAATGAAAGACCTAGGGGAAGCTGCTTACATATTGGGCATCAAAATCTATAGAGATAGACAAAGACGCCTGATAGCTTTAAGCCAACGTACATACCTAGACAAAGTTCTGAGAAGGTTCATAATGGATAAGGCAAAGAAAGGTTCAGTGCCTATGTTGTCAGGTAAGATATTGAGCAATGCTTAGTGTCCATTCTGATGGCGATAGAAGCTATGAGCAAAGTGCCTTATGCCTCGGCCATAGGTTATATCATGTATGCCATGCTGTGTACTAGACCGGATGTGTCCAATGCTCTTACTTTGACGAGCAAATACCAAAGTTGTAAGGTTCCCAACCTTTAATAAGGTAGAGATCCCTATGATTGCAATGCTAGTCCCTGGATCAATAGCTAGCATCCACAGTTAAGATGTAATATCAAGAAACAAAGGTCATAATACAACTTTATAACCAGGAATAAAATAATTTATTACATCTTACATAGCTCATTTGTCTATCTCATTATAATGCAGCAGAATTTAACAATAGCATGGGGTCCTTCATCTTCAAAGTGCCACAGGCAGACATGTTGGTTGTAGACTTGTAATCCTAATCATTAAACTTCACTAATATCAAACAAACCTGCAACATAACAAGTTACAGCCACAAGGGTCAATACATTTGAATTGTATTGGCAAGTGATAATATGGTAGTATGTGGAGTCTATCATCTATATGCATTTGGATAAGTGGAGCTTAGGCTTGCTTTGCTCAAAATAGATTTTCCTTATCATTTTAAAACACTAAGTTTTTGCTTGACAAAATCTTTCCCAAGGCATCTCCCAATAGAAATTGGTGATCCTTTCAATCCCTTGTTCACCCACAAGTTTTTAACTTAGAAATTGGGATGTTGAGATTCTTGATAGCTTCCATGTCTTGATGCTCAAATTGTCCTTTACCAGGGACATGGCTAAGTACTTAGATTTTACACTCTGCAGAGGTGGTGCACTTTCCCCACAAGACTTGGTTTCACCAAGACAAGATCTTTCAGAAGCCTTCCCTTAGACCAGAATGGACGCGTTCCAACCTATCAAACCCCTACCACCAACTGTCCATTTGGCTAAGTTATTGCAACCTATATGATCCAGGCAGATCCCATAATGCCAAGTGGCTGCACTTGAAGCTTCTCAACATTTGACATCTCAAATATCTTTGTTCCTGGGTGGCCATCCACAAGTGAGATACACAAGGTAAACCATAGAAATGGGCCTTGTGAACCACTCAACACAAACCATTCCTTCCATTCCACCCAGGTGATTCATTCACTTAGTTGTTTTATTAACAAAACACAAGTCCTCAGACTTAGAAATTTTTCCATAGCATGAATATATATTCCACCCTTTTTTTCTACTAGCTAAGCTAAGCATGATAGTAGTAGGAATCTTAACTTAGGAAAATTCTACTAAGGTTTCATCTACTAGGATTTCCCATGGCATAGTTTACACTTAGAAAAATTCCATGCAAGTCCTACTTAGAAATATCACTAATGCATAGTGAAAATAATGGGACAAAAGTATGAAGCATCACTTGCCTTTTTGGTAGAGAGTATAAGTTCACTCTTTGTCTTTGCAAAAATCACAATCTTCAAGTCACTACAATTCAATCAAGCAAACAATATTTCAATCTACCATTCAAGCAACATCACATAAAATAATAGAAACAAAACAATGCATGCAAGCATGCTAAAGATTGTTTTATTTGAAAAAGTGGTTTCTAATGGGTCATAAACATTTGGAAAACACTTAATGGTCATTTTACAAAGTGGCAAAATCATTTGCAAAAGGTTCTATCTATAAACCATTTTTAAAACAAGGTATCATTTTATGTGGTGTAGAAATGTTTTTAATAAGGCAATAATCTATAGGTTCATAAAATAAGTTTTCAAATCATCAAACTTGGTGTTTGGGTCAGAGAGTTTAAATCGAAACATTTCCCAAAGGTTTTCCTCCAAAATCATTTTTAACAATTAAATCATATTTTTATTTGACTAGAAATGGTTTAAATCAAGGATTTATTCTTTTGCTTCACCAAATACATTTTTGTAACCACCAATTGATTTCTAGGGTCAGTAGGTTCAAAACTAACCATTTGCCAAAGATTTTATCCCCGAAATAATTTTAGAACAAATTTTATATCCTAATCATGCATACACAAGTTTCTGCAAAAACAATCATTTTACCAGAAGCTTTTTACTAAAAAAAAGTGCATGGTCAGAAAGTGCTTGTCTTGTTGATTCCACTGATATAAAATTTGCAAAATTTGGACGCGTGGTTTGAAAGTTATGAATTTTTCAAATTGGCACATCTAATAGATCTATTTTGTTTTAAATCAAACCGACAGGGACACGTGGCTAGTTCTGATTCGCTGATACCGTTTCGCTCGGATCAACCTTCCTGGACCGTCAGATCTAAATGGCTATGCACGGTGCAGATCAAAGGATACCCTTTCGTTCACGTTCTATCGCAATGCTACGATCAAGATCCTACGGTCGCTACGCGTTTGACCACTAAGCAGCGGCGCTGGGGGCGGTGACTGGCGGCGGGGCTGGTGATAGAGGAAGCGAGAGAGGAAGGGGATTGGCTCACCGAGATCGCCGTGGCGTGGGGAAGCTCAACATGGTCTTCGGGTAGCAGGGGGCGCTCGGGCGTCGTCGGAATCGCTCGTCGGAGTTAGGGGTGGCGCCAGGAGCTTCTGCTTGTCGACGGGGACGGTGCTTCGGTGCATGCCAGAGGGAGAGGAGAGTATGTTTAGATGCGCAAGGACGAGGCGATGATGCGTGTGTGAAGGAGAAAGGGAGGGGCGATCAAGTTCTTACCAGAGGAGTCGCCGGAGAAGAGGCAGACGGCGGCGGAGCTTGAGGTCGTCGTTGTCGAGGTTCTGGGGCGCGCGGTGACGAGCTGGCGCTACGGGGAGATGCAGTGAACTATGGGGAGCAAGCTAGTGTGGTTGAGGAGGCGAGGGGCGGCAGGGTTCAGCCGGAATCGCCGTCGGAGTTCGTCGGAGGCCGCGACAGTGCAAGGTCGATTCGAGACAGCGTGGTGGCGGAGGAGAAAGGGGGTCTAAGGGGAAATGGAGAGGGGGAGGAGGCGGTTAAGACAACCAGGTCAGGGGGGGAATTAACTCGCGCGTTTATGCCAATTCATTCGCAATCAACGCGGCGAAGCGATGAAGAGAGGGCGTGGTGAGAACGAAGGGAGCTGGTGGTGGGGTCTGTTTGACAGCGAGAAAGAGAGAGGTGCGGTGGGTCCAGGCAGTCAGCGAGTGAGTGGGTCGTTCCTCTGGTGCGAAGCGTTTTCCGCGGGGAGAGAGGGAGTGGGCTGACATTGTGCTTAATGGGCTAGGCTAGTTGGGTTGCATCTATTCACATTTTTTTGTTTCAGATTCTTTTCTTTTTTCCATTTCTTTAATTCTGTTTTGATTTTGATCAAACAATTCAAACAATCATTTGAATTCAAACCTTTGCCAAAATTTGTGTAGGTTTAATTACTGATTAGTAACATAATCTGAAGTCAAATTTTTTGAATAAAACTTTATTCTTTTTGGGGTCTTTTAATTATTCAAATAAGCCCTTGTTTTAAATCAAATAAGATTTAACAATAATTTCAAACACCATTTAAATTCTTTAAACTTTCCAAATCCTTTCAGTAGGTTTTTATTTGTTTATTTGGGTTCAAATAATTCATCTTGATTTATTTGGAAAGTATTTAGTATGATTCATAAATCATTTGGATTGGGTTTTCATTTTAATTCCAATGGAATTAAATATAGTTTTAATTCCCTTAAGTTTATTTGGAAGATTTCTTTAATCTTAATTAAGTTGAATTAAACAACTTTTATTTCACTTGGGTAAATTCCAAAATACTATTTTTCTCATGAATTGTATAATTATTCTTATTAGAGATTTGTCTTTATTAAAGATAGGGATAGAATGGTTAATGCCATTTTATTTTATTTTGGAAATTCTTTATCCTTTTATTTTATTTGATTTGGATTATTTTCATTCCATTTGTTTATGGATTAGGCCAAGATTTATTTGTTCTTTCAAATATTCTTTATTTAATATTTCTTTCTTCATCTTATAAAATCCATATCTTTTTATTTAGAGATCCAAACTTAGTGATTCCAATTTGTAAATCTTGTTTAATATTTGTTTATCTTTTTAAATCCCTTTAGGATTATTTTCTCACCATTTGGTATGGATTTATAGATAGGTTCTTTATTAGCTTTGGAAATTTAATTTCCTTATCTTATTATATTCATAAGATTTTATTTATGGCTCCAATTTAAGTGAAACCAATTTATATGGTCTTATAATATTTCTATTTGTATTTCTCATTTTGTAAATGTTTGTTGACAAATTTTTATATGGATCTAATCCATAGGCTTGGAGATAACTTGGAAATGATTTTCTTCCATTTGGGTTTTGGGGTTTTGGTTTATTCTCCAAGTGTTTAAATTTCCAGATGCATTTATGAAGATTGCATTACACTTGATTTGAATTTAGTTGGATTCAAATATTTAACCATAGTTTGTTCAAGATGGGATTTTAAGTTTCCATTTAGAAACAAAAGTTTCTTTTCACCCTAAAATTCAACAATAATTTATTTTGTTTATTTATTTTTCACATAACAAGATTTGGAAAATCTTGGGATGTGACAGTCTACCACCCTTAAAATAAATCTCTTCCTGAGATTTGGGGAGGCTAGGGGTTACAAGTTGGCTCAAAGCATTTAGGGTACTACCACCCTTAAAAAATTTCCAACTAAATTACATCTTGGCTTGCTTGGGATCTTGTTGAAATCTCTCTGGGCAAACATCTGCATAGTGTCCTTTGTTTCCACACTTGAAACATGTGACAAGGCTGAGATCCTTCATAGGCTTTATCTTGTGCTTCATCTTTTTTGGACAATTGCTTGCATAATGTCCTTGGTTAACACAATTGTAACATGTGATAAGGTTGAGTTCTTCACGTATCTTCTGTGGACAAGTGGCTACATAATGGCCTAGCTCTTTGCAGTTGTTGCACCACACTTGGCTAATTTCCTTATACTTCTTCTTCTCTGGACATTCATTGGCATAGTGTCCCATTTCTTTGCAATGACCACATTGCACATGGCTTTTGTCCTTCTGTTTCTTGGGTTTCTCCACAGCTAAGAGTTCTTCTAATTCATGTTCTTCATATGTTATCTCAAAGGTAGGAACAGTTCCTGGTCTCCTTGACCTTCTATTATTCCTTGGATAATACATATGTCTCCTTTTTGGTCCTTTAAATTGAGTCATGTTGCATGGAGGTGCAAGCTGAGATTTTCCTTTGTCTTCATCCTTCTTGGTAGACTTGGCTCTCTCATGGTAATCTGCAATCAGTTGTTGCACTCCACCTTGTTTCCTTTGTTGAACTATGGAATAGATGGGGCATTGGATAGGGACATGATTATTTCCTTCACATAGGTAACAAGTAGCTTGAGATGTGGGGCATTGGTCAATTGGATGTTTCTCTTCACAGTTAGGGCATTGATCTTCATGCTCTTTGGAAGTGTGATCCTTGTCTCCACAAATATTGCAAGCTTGGCTTCCTTCTAGAATAACATCTTTGTCATCCTTGTTGTCACAAACTCCTTTGGAAGAGTTGTTTCCCATGTTGATCATTTGATCTGTCACCTTATGAAACAATTGGGTTTGGGTTTCCAAAAACCTTTGCATGGTTGGATCTACCTCACTGGTGTTGGCTATAAATTGAGTTGTCACTTGGTTCAACTGGGTTTGGGTTACTATGAGTTCTCTCATGTTGTCCTCTTGGTTGTTGTTGTCATCATCCTTGATGTTGGAGTTTCTTGGAGAAGTCATCTGTTTGGGTTGGATTGGGATTAGAATAGGCAAAATATGTCTAAGGAAATCATTCTAATCACACACATCACAATTCACACAAGAAATGTGCAAGCAATCACAAACAAACATTCCACTCAAACAACAAGTTTCAAGCATATTTTTAGGCAACCGAAAATATTTTTGTTACACCACATAAGTTGGTGGGTTTGACTTAAACTAAATATGGTGGTCCAACTATATGGTTCACTTGAAATCTTTCCATCCTTCTTGGTTGATTCTTCTTGAACAAAATGTTTGTATCCTTAGAGAATTTCTTGAATCTTGGACACAAAACTTCAAAGTGATGATGGTTCCTTCTAAGTTGTATTCCCTTAGTCTTCAAGTCTTGAGCAACATTTCTTGTCACACTTGTAGTCCTTAGTGATATCCAAGTTGATGTCCTTGGTGATAATGTTGAAGATGTTGAAGTCATTAGAGTTGAAGATGTTGAAGTCATTAGAGTTGAAGATGTTGAAGTCATTAGAGTTGATGAAGTCCTTATCTCATGGTGAAGTATTTGGCCATGGAGTAGGTTTTGTCCATCAAGTTGAAATAGAAAAGATGTAGAATCAAAACCAAAATGGTTGAGGAAAGAGTTTACAAGATTGTTTGTAAATGAGTTTTGGAACAAATACAGCTCTTATTTTTTCTAAGGGGTTTTGTCCAATCCTAGGTTTACAAATCCTACAGGCAACAAAATGCTCTGATACCATCTGTAAGGTTCCCAACCTTTAATAAGGTAGAGATCCCTGTGATTGCAATGCTAGTCCCTGGATCAATAGCTAGCATCCACAGTTAAGATGTAATATCAAGAAACAAAGGTCATAATACAACTTTATAACCAGGAATAAAATAATTTATTACATCTTACATAGCTCATTTGGCTATCTCATTACAATGCAGCAGAATTTAACAATAGCATGGGGTCCTTCATCTTCAAAGTGCCACAGGCAGACATGTTGGTTGTAGACTTGTAATCCTAATCATTAAACTTCACTAATATCAAACAAACCTGCAACATAACAAGTTACAGCCACAAGGGTCAATACATTTGAATTGTATTGGCAAGTGATAATATGGTAGTATGTGGAGTCTATCATCTATATGCATTTGGATAAGTGGAGCTTAGGCTTGCTTTGCTCAAAATAGATTTTCCTTATCATTTTAAAACACTAAGTTTTTGCTTGACAAAATCTTTCCCAAGGCATCTCCCAATAGAAATTGGTGATCCTTTCAATCCCTTGTTCACCCACAAGTTTTTAACTTAGAAATTGGGATGTTGAGATTCTTGATAGCTTCCATGTCTTGATGCTCAAATTGTCCTTTACCAGGGACATGGCTAAGTACTTAGATTTTACACTCTGCAGAGGTGGTGCACTTTCCCCACAAGACTTGGTTTCACCAAGACAAGATCTTTCAGAAGCCTTCCCTTAGACCAGAATGGACGCGTTCCAACCTATCAAACCCCTACCACCAACTGTCCATTTGGCTAAGTTATTGCAACCTATATGATCCAGGCAGATCCCATAATGCCAAGTGGTCACTTGAAGCTTCTCAACATTTGACATCTCAAATATCTTTGTTCCTGGGTGGCCATCCACAAGTGAGATACACAAGGTAAACCATAGAAATGGGCCTTGTGAACCACTCAACACAAACCATTCCTTCCATTCCACCCAGGTGATTCATTCACTTAGTTGTTTTATTAACAAAACACAAGTCCTCAGACTTAGAAATTTTTCCATAGCATGAATATATATTCCACCCTTTTTTTCTACTAGCTAAGCTAAGCATGATAGTAGTAGGAATCTTAACTTAGGAAAATTCTACTAAGGTTTCATCTACTAGGATTTCCCATGGCATAGTTTACACTTAGAAAAATTCCATGCAAGTCCTACTTAGAAATATCACTAATGCATAGTGAAAATAATGGGACAAAAGTATGAAGCATCACTTGCCTTTTTGGTAGAGAGTATAAGTTCACTCTTTGTCTTTGCAAAAATCACAATCTTCAAGTCACTACAATTCAATCAAGCAAACAATATTTCAATCTACCATTCAAGCAACATCACATAAAATAATAGAAACAAAACAATGCATGCAAGCATGCTAAAGATTGTTTTATTTGAAAAAGTGGTTTCTAATGGGTCATAAACATTTGGAAAACACTTAATGGTCATTTTACAAAGTGGCAAAATCATTTGCAAAAGGTTCTATCTATAAACCATTTTTAAAACAAGGTATCATTTTATGTGGTGTAGAAATGTTTTTAATAAGGCAATAATCTATAGGTTCATAAAATAAGTTTTCAAATCATCAAACTTGGTGTTTGGGTCAGAGAGTTTAAATCGAAACATTTCCCAAAGGTTTTCCTCCAAAATCATTTTTAACAATTAAATCATATTTTTATTTGACTAGAAATGGTTTAAATCAAGGATTTATTCTTTTGCTTCACCAAATACATTTTTGTAACCACCAATTGATTTCTAGGGTCAGTAGGTTCAAAACTAACCATTTGCCAAAGATTTTATCCCCGAAATAATTTTAGAACAAATTTTATATCCTAATCATGCATACACAAGTTTCTGCAAAAACAATCATTTTACCAGAAGCTTTTTACTAAAAAAAAGTGCATGGTCAGAAAGTGCTTGTCTTGTTGATTCCACTGATATAAAATTTGCAAAATTTGGACGCGTGGTTTGAAAGTTATGAATTTTTCAAATTGGCACATCTAATAGATCTATTTTGTTTTAAATCAAACCGACAGGGACACGTGGCTAGTTATGATTCGCTGATACCGTTTCGCTCGGATCAACCTTCCTGGACCGTCAGATCTAAATGGCTATGCACGGTGCAGATCAAAGGATACCCTTTCGTTCACGTTCTATCGCAATGCTACGATCAAGATCCTACGGTCGCTACGCGTTTGACCAAGATGGCCGGCGGCGGCGGCGGCGAGCTGCTGCTGGCGGGGCTGGTGATAGAGGAAGCGAGGAAGGAAGGGGATTGGCTCACCGAGATCGCCGTGGCGTGGGGAAGCTCAACGTGGTCTTCGGGTAGCAGGGGGCGCTCGGGCGTCGTCGGAATCGCTCGTCGGAGTTAGGGGTGGCGCCAGGAGCTTCTGCTTGTCGACGGGGACGGTGCTTCGGTGCATGCCAGAGGGAGAGGAGAGTATGGTTAGATGCGCAAGGACGAGGCGATGATGCGTGTGTGAAGGAAAAAGGGAGGGGCGATCAGGTTCTTACCAGAGGAGTCGCCGGAGAAGAGGTAGGCGGCGGCGGAGCTTGAGGTCGTCGTTGTCGAGGTTCTGGGGCGCGCGGGGACGAGCTGGCGCTATGGGGAGATGCAGTGAACTATGGGGAGCAAGCTAGTGTGGTTGAGGAGGCAAGGGGCGGCAGGGTTCAGCCGGAATCGCCGTCGGAGTTCGTCGGAGGCCGCGGCAGTGCAAGGTCGATTCGAGGCAGCCTGGTGGCGGAGGAGAAAGGGGGTCTGAGGAGAAATGGAGAGGGGGAGGAGGCGGTTAAGACAGCCAGGTCAGGGGAGGAATTAACTCGTGCGTTTATGCCAATTCATTCGCAATCAACGCCGGCATAAACAGTAGAGGGCGAGGTCAGCGGCGGGTGAGAACGAAGGGAGCTGGTGGTGGGGTCTGTTTGATGAGAAAGAGAGAGAGGGTGGGTCCAGCGGTCAGTGAGTGAGTGGGTTCCTCTGGTGCTGCGTTCATGAGGAGAGAGGGAGTGGGCTGACATTGGGCTTAATGGGCTAGGCTAGTTGGGTTGCATCTATTCACATTTTTTTGTTCAGATTCTTTTTATTTTTTCCATTTCTTTAATTCTGTTTTGATTTTGATCAAACAATTCAAACACTCATTTGAATTCAAACCTTTGCCAAAATTTGTGTAGGTTTAATTACTAATTAGTAACATAATCTGAAGTCAAATTTTTTTAATAAAACTTTATTCTTTTTGGGGTCTTTTAATTATTCAAATAAGCCCTTGTTTTAAATCAAATAAGATTTAATAATATTTTCAAACACCATTTAAATTATTTAAACTTTCAAAATCCTTTCAGTATGTTTTTATTTGTTTATTTGGGTTCAAATAATTCATCTTGATTTATTTGGAAAGTATTTAATATGATTCATAAATCATTTGGATTGGGTTTTCATTTTAATTCCAATGGAATTAAATATAGTTTTAATTCCCTTAAGTTTATTTGGAAGATTTCTTTAATCTTAATTACGTTGAATTAAAAAACTTTTATTTCACTTGGGTAAATTCCAAAATACTATTTTTCTCATGAATTGTATAATTATTCTTATTAGAGATTTGTCTTTATTAAAAATAGGGATAGAATGGTTAATGCCATTTTATTTTATTTTAGAAATTCTTTATCCTTTTATTTTATTTGAATTGGATTATTTTCATTCCATTTGTTTATGGATTAGGCCAAGATTTTTTTCTTCTTTCAAATATCCTTTATTTAATATTTCTTTCTTCATCTTATAAAATCCATATCTTTTTATTTAGAGATCCAAACTTAGTGATTCCAATTTTTAAATCTTTTTTAATATTTGTCTATCTTTTTAAATCCCTTTAGGATTATTTGCTCACCATTTGGTATGGATTTATAGATAGGTTCTTTATTAGCTTTGGAAATTTAATTTCCTTATCTTATTATATTCATAAGATTTTATTTATGGCTCCAATTTAAGTGAAACCAATTTATATGGTCTTATAATATTTCTATTTGTCTTTCTTGATCTTTTGTAAATGTTTGTTGACAAATTTTTATATGGATCTAATCCATAGGCTTGGAGATAACTTGGAAATGATTTTCTTCCATTTGGGTTTTGGGGTTTTGGTTTATTCTCCAAGTGTTTAAATTTACAGATGAATTTATGAAGATTGCATTACACTTGATTTGAATTTAGTTGCATTCAAATATTTAACCAAAGTTTGTTCAAGATGGGATTTTAAGTTTCCATTTAGAAACAAAAGTTTCTTTTCACCCTAAAATTCAACAATAATTTATTTTGTTTATTTATTTTTCACATAACAAGATTTGGAAAATCTTGGGATGTGACAAAAGTGATCCAGGAGTGGAACACTGGACAGCCGTGAAGAATATCCTAAAGTATTTAAAGAGGACTAAAGAAATGTTCTTAGTCTATGGAGGTGATGAACAACTCGTCGTAAAAGGTTACGTCGATGCTAGTTTCGACACCGACAAGGATGATTCTAAATCTCAGACAGGATACGTTTATATTTTGAATGGAGGAGCTGTGAGCTAGAGAAGCTGCAAGCAAAGCGTGATCGCGGGATCTACAGTAGAAGCGGAATACATGGCTGCTGCAGAAGCATCAAGTGAAGGAGTTTGGATCAAGAACTTCATCACTGATCTTGGTGTGGTTCCAAGTGCCTAGGACCCACTGGAGATATTGTGTGACAACACTGGCGCCATATCACTGGCTAAGGAACCAAGATATCATCCAAAGACCAAACATATCAACCGCAAGTTTCATATAATTCGAGATTATATAACAGATGGAGATCAGAAGATTAGCAAAGTACATACGGATCTGAATGTCGCAGATCCGTTGACTAAACCTCTTTCACGAGCAAAACATGATCCGCACCTTAGTGCCATGGGTGTTATATTGTTGCCAGATGTAAACTAGATTATTGACTCTAGTGCAAGTGGGAGACTGTTGGAATTATTCCCTAGAGGCAATAATAAAGATGTTATTATTATAATTCTTGTTCTTGATAAAGTTTATATTCCATGCTAGAATTGTATTAAGCGGAAACTTTGATACTTGTGTGGTTTATGAACAACACCGTGTCCCTAGTATGCCTCTATGGACTAGCTCATTGATTAATGATGGTTAAGGTTTCCTAACCATATACATGAGTTGTCGATTAATAATGAGATCATATCATTGGGAGAATGATATGATAAGACATACCCAAATTAAGCAGAGCAATTAGATCGTGTCATAGTGTTCATCTTTGCGAAGCTTTTTCTTATGTCAAATATTGTATTCCTTAGACCATGAGATAATGCAACTCCCTGGTATCGGAAGAAAGCTTTGAGGTCATCAAACATCATCCTATGAGAGGGTGATCATAAAGGTGTCTCTCAGGTGATCAGAAAGTACTTGTTGGGTTGTATGTATCGAGATGGGATTTGTCCCTCCCAAGTCGGAGAGATATACTTCGGGCCCACTCGGTAATCAATATCAACACCGCTTGCAAGCAAGTGGTTAAGGAGTTAATCACAATGTGATATCGGATTACGGAACGAGTAAAGTACTTGCTGTGAATGAGATTGAACTAGGTATGCCGATACCGACAATCGAATCTCAGGCAAGTAAAATATCGCGTGATGAAGGGAATATATATATGAGATTAATTGAATCCTGGCATCGTGGTTCATCCGATATGATCATCGATGAGTATGTGGGAGTCAATATGGGTTTCCAGACCCCGCTGTTGATTATTGATAGACGATCATGTCTGCATATTCTCGAACCCGTAGGGTCACACACTTAACGTGTCTCGACGCTAGTATAGAATGGATAATTGGTTTATGAGTTTTTGTTCGGAGTCTCGGATGAGATCCAGGAAATCACGAGAGGTTCCGGAATGGTCCGGAGAATAAGATTCATATAAGGGAAAGCAGTTTTTTTGATTTCGGAATTGTTTCAGATTGTTCGGTATTGTACCGGAAGCTTCTAGAACCTTCCGGAGTGGGACCAACATGACCCCACTTGTCGG
Source organism: Avena insularis (assembly GCA_023614405.1). Taxonomy (NCBI): domain Eukaryota; kingdom Viridiplantae; phylum Streptophyta; class Magnoliopsida; order Poales; family Poaceae; genus Avena; species Avena insularis. The sequence goes on along the minus strand of CM042689.1, from coordinate 339,834,968 downwards.
GAGGGGGCGTGGGTCTACGAGGGAGTTCCCTGACCGCATTGGGCCAGGGGCACAAGGCCTCATAGGGCCAGACGGCCAAACCCTAGGGGAAACCCTAGGGAAACCTTCTAGAAGGAGGGGGAAAACTTGCCCCCCACTCCAACCCTTGGGGCCGCCGCCCTAGGGCTTGGAGGAGGGGCCAAGGGGGCCGGCCAGCCCCCTATATATAGAGGGCAGGGGCGCAGCCCTCCTCCCCACTCCTTGAACCCTAGCCGCCTACCTGCTGCCCTCCAGATCTCTCTCTCTCTCCCGACTGCGCGTAGGCGAAGCCCTGCCGCAGAAACTCTCCACCTTTGCACCACGCCGTCGTGTTGTAGATCCAATCTATCTCTCCACCCCACTTGATGGACCGAGGAAGGAGGATACGTCGAGGTGCCGTACGTGTGCATCTCTCGGAGGCGTTGCCACTTACGACGTTGGATCGAATCGGATCGGATCGCGAGGAGGAGAAGGCTAGTAGGACTACATCAACCACGTTCTGTTGAACGTTCCGCTGTGCGATTTCTTCAAGGGTCTGAAGATCTCATATATCCCTCTCGTTGTTTGCATCTCCTAGATTAGATCTTGGCTTTTCCCGTTCGCATCCGTAGAAAATTTTGATTTACTATGCTGCGAAACCCTTCAGCATCTACAAATGGGGGTAAATACTAATGAGGGGTGGTAAACTAGTGGAGTTTAACTAAGTTCAATCTTATGCCTTAGGATGACATAAAGATTTTCTACCTTAGGCCAAATTTTATGCTCTTTATGCAACCTTCAATTATCTTCCTAGACTCTACAATTTACTCAAGTAAACTCTAAGTAATAGCTTTGATAAAGAATAAAGGTAGAAAGCTTGCAAGTAAAACTAGGATTGGGGTTATCAAGTGGGTATGATCACATATGCTTAAGGCATATAGTTGGCATGGTAACAAGCAAGTATTTACTTGCATAAGTATAGTATCTTGCAAGTGTTAACTTGCACAATCAACTGGTAGTATTAGGCTTGCTAAAGTAGAGTATCTTGCAAGTGTTAGCTTGCCTTGTGCAGAGCAGTGGTTGAAGTTCTCCTCGGCTTCTTCTTCGTAGTATCCTCCTTCCTCCTCATATCCTTAGTCGATACTAGCGTCTATAAATAAATACGAGGTACACAATCACCAAACAACACTTAACTATTTTCAATCATCACACAAAAGGGTCCTATAGATGATCTAGCATCGTCACTAACATTACAAGATTAAAGCTTGGTTTAATTTCTTTTATTTTTAGAAAATTAATTTCTACTCATTGAAAAACTACTTAAGATTTAATATTCTCCAAACCAAACATGGGATCATGTTGACACATGTCATCACCACATCATTCAGTACATGGGAATGTGATTTAAAGTGGTGTCACAATTTAATAAGATTTAACCTTTTATTTTAAATAAAAATAAATGACTAGAAATGCCTATGTGGCATCCTTTTATTACTTGAACATTATTTCTGTAAGTAAACCCATATGTTTTTATATATTCTGAAAGGTATGATCAAATGTGAGTTTTGAGAGTTGGAATCAACTCAAAAGCTATTATAGTTTGAATTTGAAAAATGTTTGAATGCAGAAAAGCTTCTGCCTTGTTATTTTTACCAAGGTTGATCTACAGATCCAAATGATTTGAATTTAAACGGGCTTGGATTAAGCATTTCAAAATCTTTCTAACAAAATTTGTTTCATTCAATTTGGTTCAGTGAATCGAGCTGGGTTGATTTTTGAAACTGGGTACAGAACTATGTTTGAATTAAAATGGAAAAAGTTAAATTCAAACAACTGGGATCTTGGAACTGCTAATGGGCGGCCAGTGTCACTCCATGCGTGGGCTCAATGACGGGGTTCCACCAGTCGCTGGCTCTTTAACTTAAGCGATGACGGGCAATCTCATCCGCATGATCTAAGTCTAATCGAACGGCTGCTACTCATCGTCCACGTCGGGCGGCGCTGGCGAGACAGAAACCTAACGCGGCAGGTGGGGGTCGTCGGGGATCACCGGGGCTCAGGTGAAGGTCGGCGATGCGGGCGAACGACGAAGTCGATGACAACGAACCTCCTGGTACCGGCAGTTCCTCCTGGGGTGGACGAAATCGATGGCGCCCTTCTTCTCTAGAGGCGGCCTGCTCCGGCGCAATTCCGACGATGCGGTGCTCGCCTTGCTTCGAGAATGAGGTGGAACGATCAGTGAGGTGAGGGGAGTGAGAGGGTGTGCTCAATTAGGCTGGGGTCATCTCCTTTTATAGACTCGACGGTGAGACCGAACGGGATGGGCAGACGTCGGTGGCGACACGGCTATGGGCAGCTAGAGGCATGGCCGAGGGTGGCGATGTATCGGTGGTCTCCTGGCGATGCTCTATGGTTTAAATGCGCGTGTAGGGGCGGTGGAAAATGGTCGGGAACGCTCGATGCTCTACGAGGCAGAGGCGGCGTCTTCGACGACGAGAATCAAAGTATCAAGGTGTTCGATGAAATGGCAGCATGAATTCAAGTTTTGAATTTTCAAAAAAAAATTGGTGGGTGTGCTAGGCATGTGCTGTTGAGTCTGTAGATGCTTGGGTTTTGAAAGTTGACCTTGTTTGAGTGGTTTTTGAAAAAGTGGGATCTTCCCATATGAAATAGATTCAATTTTAAACTGTCATTTAAACTAAGCATTTGAATGTTTCTGGATGATCACAAGGTGGGCCTTGATACTTTGTTATGAGTACAATCAAGGGGTGCAAAGATCCAAACAAGTTTCTGTTAAGTTCTGAAAATTAGAGTTAGCGAAAGTAGGCATGGGAGTTAATTTGGCCAAAGTGACCATTCACTTAAGTTGATGGTTTTGATTTGTTTGTCTTTGGGAAAAGTCTGGGGATTGTTTAGATGATGTTTATTTCACCTAAGAATCATTTTACAAGCAAAGAAACACATAATCATGGGAATTCAAAAGAATCCAAATTGTAATGCATACACATAGGAATGCTTTCATATTTTTAATTGGAAAAGTTTTTGTTAACCCTAATTTTGGTGATTAGAGTTTGATGATTCTAGTTTAATATTTTTGGGATGTTACAAGTTGGCACGTCTTGCTAGAGGCCGCTACCAACTATTGACAAAATAAGTATATTCGTGTCATGTCTATACATATATGAACCTATAGGGTCACACACTTAAGGGGATGGAAGCCTAATGAGGATTAGATCTGAATTAGACCAGGCTTAGGATACTAATGAGCTGCTAATGTAGAAGCCCACTAGGGACGCCTATATAAGAGATGGTGCGGCGAGATGACCAGGGTTAGACCATTCCACCCAGCCGCCACTCCTCACGCCTGTGTCACGCGCGTGGACCTAGCAGTCCGGCGTCTGAAGCTACCACCCCGCACGTGTGGATACCTCAGAGGTGCTGCATCTGTGGCACTTGGATGAGTCGCGCAAGGGGAGCTGCTCGTGGGACGAGGACAAGGAGGAGACATAGAATGCTACACTGCCTCGATGCGCTTCATCAAGTTCCGCAACTGCCCGTCTAGTGGTAATTCCGTGATCTATGACAATAGTATTCCTGGTTTACACGGTAGATTTTTTTATTTGCGCTAGTGTAGCCTACCCGTATCCCTTCACTTAGGTGCTTGTTTCGGGCCATATAAAGATTTTAATAACTTGCACACCTTTGTCTCTTCACCTTTTACCACAAACCCATCCGGCTGATACATATAGATCTCCTCTTCCAACTCTCCATTAAGGAAAGCTGTCTTCACGTCCATTTTATGAACAAGAAGACCATAAGAGGCAACCAGGGATAGTAGTACTCGAATGGTGGTTAGTCTAGCGATAGGTGAATAGGTGTCAAAGTAATCTTCGCCTTCTTTCTGTGTGTAGCCCTTAGCTAAAAGACGTGCCTTGTACTTATCAATAGTACCATCAGGCCTGAGCTTCTTCCTGAACACCCACTTACATCCCACAGGTTTACAACCATAGGGTCGTTCTGATAATTCCTAAGTTCCATTAGAAAGAATCGAGTCCATCTCATTTTGGACAGCTTCTTTCCAATCATCTGCATCAGGGATGCATATGCCTCAGTAATGGATCTGGGAGTATCATCCACAAGGTACACGATGAAGTCATTACCAAATGATTTTGCAACCCTCTGTCTCTTACTCCTCGTGAGAGGTTCATCGTCATCATTCTCAAGGAATTCCTCATGTGGTTGTTCAAAATTCTCAATATATGCACTAGATTCAGGAAGTATTTCAGAAGAAATCCTACCAATGCTATGCATATCTTTCATAGGAAACATATTCTCAAAGAATGTTGCATCACGAGATTCCATTATAGTATCAACATGCATATCAGGTACCTTAGATTTAACCACTAGAAATCTATATCCTACACTCCGTGGAGCATATCCTAGAAAGATACAATCCACTGTCTTGGGTCCGAGCTTGCGTTTCTTAGGGATCGGTATGTTGACCTTCGCCAAACACCCCCAAGTGCGCAGATACGAAAGTGATGGTTTTCTCCCAACTCACTCCTCATAAGGGGTATTTTCTTTATTCTTGTTAGGAACTCTATTCAGGGCATGACATGAAGTCAACAAACCCTCCCCCACCATGCCTTTGATAAACCAGCAGTGGCTAACATGGAATTCACCAAGTCAGTTGGCGTGCGGTTCGGCAATCCCGTTTGATTGGGGCGAGTAGGGAGGTGTCCTCTCATGAATAATTCCGTGTTCCTCACATAATTCGTCAAATATTTTGGAAAAATACTCACCACCACGATCCGACCTAAGACGCTTGATCTTTCTCTCTAGTTGATTTTCAACTTTGGCCTTATAAATTTTAAAGTAGTCTAAAGCCTCATCTTTAGCTTGCAACAAGTAAACATAGAAGAATTTAGTAGCATCATCTATCAACTTCATGAAATATCTCTTTTCACCTTTTGTCAACACACCATTCATCTCGCATAGATCAGAATGTTTGAGTTCTAGAGGTGCCAAGTTTCTCTCCTCGACAGACTTGTGAGGCTTTCGAGGTTGCTTTGATTGCACACAACTATGACACTTAGAACCTTTGGCAATAGTGAAATTTGGAATTAAACTCATACTGGACATCCGAGACATCAAACCAAAATTAATGTGACATAAACGAGAATGCCAAACACTGGCATCATCATTAACACCAACACAAATATTCACGGATTTATTACAAAACTCTGAAAGTGAAAACTAGAACAAGCCTCTGAACTCATAACCTTTACCAATAAATTGTCCATGTTTCGAAACAACGACTTTATTAGACTCTAAAACAACCTTAAACCCATCTCTGCATAGAAGGAAGCCACTAACGAGATTCTTGTTCATAGTAGGGACATGCTGCACATTCCTCAGCTGCACGATCTTTCTGGAAGTAAACTTCAGATCCACCGTGCCAACACCACGAACAAAAGCATGTGACCCATTCCCCATTAGGATGGATGAATCCCGAGCGACCTGATAAGAAGTGAACATAGAGATGTCAGCACACACATAAACATTAGCACCTGTATCAAGCCACCAAAATGGTGATTGAAATACTGAAAGAACAGTAAATAAATTACCAGACCCATTAGTATTGCTAGCGGTCACGATGTTGACAGTCTTAGCCTTTTTCCCTCTGCGGCCTGCGCATTCTGGACAGTCCTTAGAAAAATGGCCAGGCTCTCCACAAGTGTAACAAGACATATCACTCTTGTCCCTGTTCGTCTTCTTCTTCTTGAAGGTTGTAGTCTTTACAGGCTTGTTAAAGGAGGGCTTGAAGTTCCCTCTGTTCTTTGATGACCCACAAGTATAGGGGATCGCAACAGTCTTCGAGGGTAGTATTACCCAATTTATTGATTCGACACAAGGGGAGCCAAATAATACTTATAAGACTTAACAACTGAGTTGTCAATTCAGCTGCACCTGGAAATAGTTCTTGCTCACAGAAGTTTATCAGTAGCAACAGTTTTATAGTAGCAATAGCAAAGTAACAGCAGCAAAAAAACATGAGCAATAATAACAATAGTAGGAAACAATAGGATATGAGTGCGTTAGGCATAGGGATGGATGGACGGGCGTTGCTTGGACGAGCCTAAACATGTAACTTCAAGATCTAGGGCAATTGCAGATAAATAAGATAAAGCATCCAAGTACTAAACAATCATAGGCATGTGCTCCATATATAGTCATGCGTGCTCGCAATGAGAACTTGAACAACATCTTTTGTCCTGCCAGCCCATTGCAGCGGGGCCTCAAGGGAACTACTGGCAATTAAGGTGTTCCTTTTAATAGAGCACCAGAGCAAAGCATTAACACTCCGTGAACACATGTGATCCTCACATCACAGCCATCCCCTCATTCCCAATTTATGTCACTTCAGGGCCTTTGGATCCGAACAATGATATGTGTACACAACTTGCAGATAAGATCACAAACAATACTATCATCATGAATCAATAATAAGTTCAGATCTGAGATCATGGCACTCGGGCCCTAGTGACAAGCATTAAGCACAATAAGTTGCAACAAAGTCAAATAGCACTAATAGATATAATAGGAACCATTCCCTAACAATCTTATTCGATTACGTGATAGAACTCATCCAATCCCTACCATCCCCATAGCCTACAGCGGGGGATTACTCACTCATGGATGAGGGAAACATGGATGGTTGATGGAGAGGCATTGGTGATGATGATGGCGATGATCCTCTCCAAATTCCCCGTCCCGACAGGGTGCCAGAACGGAGTTTTTGGTTCTGAATCATGGTTTCTGGTGGTGGCGGCGCAACGGAACTCTTTCTGAAAAAACGTCGAACCCCCCTTAGTTTTTAGGTCAAGAGGCAACTTATAGGCGAAGAAGGACGCCGAGGGGGTGCCTGAGGCGGCTACACCCCCTCCAGGCGTGGCCTGGGCCCACCCGCGCGACAGGGGGTGTGGGCCCCTCAGGCCTTCACTCTGTCTCATATTCTGGCTCCGTGAGTCTTCTGGTGAAATAAGATTTTTGGCATATTTTCTGGGATTTTTCCTGATAGTTGATTTTATGCACAAAAACTAGACACCAAGGTAATTCTGCTGAAAACACTGTCAGGCTGTGTTAGATGTATCCAAATCACACAAGTTTAGAGGAGAAACAATAGCAAAAGTGTTCGGGAAAGTAGATACGTTTTGGACATATCAACCCCCAAGCTTAGCTTACCGCTTGTCCTCAAGCAATTTAGTTGAAAACTGAGTGCGATAAAAGACTTTCACGAACACATTTGCTTCATATGATGTATATATTCCCAGCACAGGAGTAGATACTTAGACAATTCATAATAAGGAGTATGCAACTAAGTCTACTCAATAGTCATTGCAAGCTATGAAGAGATTTCAACTCAATAATAATAAGTAGCATGAAACATAAACATAAGCAACATTGCAATGCTCACAAAAAGGTATGATAGAGTGGTATCTCGCTTGCCTGTGTTTGTAGAGCATAAAATAAATGCCAAGACACCTTTGAAGTTCAAGATGGTGCAACTCTCCTTCAACTTCCCATATGGGACTAAACTTGAGCTCCCACTCCACTCCCATGTGAGCTGCCACAAACATGGGCCCAAACACATATGAGATGCCACAAATCTGGGCTTTGAGATTTTGGGAAAATCTGAAATACACATGGGCCTAAATGGACTAGCCCATTATTTCTAACACTCTCACCCTAGCGAGCTGCCGATTGATCTACTCTCCACAGTCGCTGCCGCCATCTTTGTTGGCGGTGATGGCCACGCTCAGCTTGTCAAATATGGGGTTGAGGGCGGGCGAGCTCCGACGGTCTTCTATCCACGAGGCGAGCCGTCACAAGGGCGCCGCATGTGGAACACGGGTGGTATAAGAGGTCTTCCTTGGCGGTGCGTTGACCGGCAACATGGGCTTCTCCTCACTGTGCGATTCGGCCGAATACAGCGAAAGATCGCCCCTGTTCTTCCATCTTATTCCTTGATGATGACCTGGTCGGTGAGGTTCGGAGCAGAAAATCGAACAGGGTGTCGACGGGTGGCGTGGGGGCTACTAGCTCATCTTGAATAAAGTTGGCGGTCCTAGGGTTCCAACTCGCGCCAAAATGATGATATGCCGAATGCCTGTCCCCATCGATCTGCCTAGTGTGTCGTGTTCTGAAAGGCTCCTCCGGTGAACTCCACTAGGCAATTCATGCTTGGAGATTGCTAGATCGGATGAGACTCGGTCGTGCGCACCCATGTTTTTATTTGTCTGTTTGGTTTCAGGGAGCGCTGCGAAGTCTGTTGGCTATTACCATCATGGGGCACGCTTTCTTGTTCCATGATAAAGTTATCTGGCGGAGAATGTCATGTAAGCTGAGATCTGAGGACTAGCAATGGTGATTCGAGTCTTTGATGGCGATGGGGAATTGGCTTTGGTGATTCGTGACTTAGATCAGCGGTATCGTAAGTGGGGCGACATCACAGGAGAAGTTCAAATTCTTATCTTTCATTGTAAAAATCCAAGTCTGCCCTTAATTGGTTATGTCTGGTAATGGCTTTGTTGAAGGCATTGTTATATGAGCGAGGACTTCCTTCAGGATGAAAACCTAAGATAAATGATCCGGTGACGACAGCGCTTGTGTCCTGTTTTGTTCTTGAAGGTGTTGCTTTTGAAGGAGCTAGACTTATGATACGGTCTTGCTGGTGTTAGTACTGCTGCGACAAAGAATATGTCAATATAGCAGGACTTTTCGTTTATTGTAAATTTTTTGGATTGCATGTATCCATACATTCGCTAGACAATGCGTTGTTGTAGAGGCTAGATGTAATTAGTATCTTTACGATATTAATATATCTTTTTATTGAAAAAGTAAATACCGTTCTCTTTGTTCATCCTTTAATGCTCTGGTCCTCTCGAATTGTTGGGTACACATGATTCTGGACCATACAGGACGCCTTGTGGCGATCAGTGCTCGCCTCTTGGGATCGGGGTCTTTTTAACGAAGCGAATCTTGCTTTTCCAAAACCTTTGTGTGGTGGTATGGATAACTTAGTTACAGATGTATCTCATTCGTCTAAAATTAAGTGATTTGAATTTATCTAAATTTATATATATCACATACTCTTTATGACCCATATTAGTTGATTTGTATTTGTCTATATTATTTCTATATACTTTCGAATTTAGACAAATTCAAGTCAACTAATATGAGTCGGAGGAAGTACTAAAACGTGTAATACGAATTTTGATAAATCCAAGTTATTTATTTCGGATGAAAAAGTAATGTAGCACCTTTTGCTGATAGACACCCAGATCTCTATCCATAGCTAGCATATACAGTAATAAATCTGGGTAGAATGCAGCAAGATCATGGTCGATTACGATTAACATGGGAGGAACGAAAGCACTGCATATGCATGAATAAAGGAAAGGATCGGGCGATAATCCTTGCCGACTATCCTCGTACATCCTGACAACCGACGCGGAACAACGAGAAGACAACACAATCAGAACCCCTACTACATACTAGTAGACGTTAGTTACGGTCGACACTATACGAACAAAGGTTGTTTACAAGCATTGTACGACACAGGCGCGCGCGCGCACACACGCGAGAAAACGTACGTGATGATAATATATAGCTGCACTTTCCTTCGTGGTCGGCTTGTCATTTCTGCTTCTTGGAAGAACCGGGCGGGGCGGGCAGTACTTTGCCCCCGGCTACCTTCTTGCCTCCCGCGTCGCAGACAAGCACCGACGCCGTGGCCGCGGCGGCCGCGACGATCTGCTTGGCGATGCTCTCCTTGACCTGCCCCCTCCGCGGCAGCGGGTTCCCCGACGGCGTCTTGGTGATCACCCCGCGGCTGACCGGAGCGTGGCCGCTAGTCGACATTGATCGAGTCAGGCAGGCGTACCACTACTACTACCGGCACCCTGCGCGCGGCCGCGCTTTCTCTCTGTTCTGGTGAGGACTGGGAAGTGTGTGTGTTTTGAGCATGGGGATGGAACCAGCCAACCAGCTGGCCGGGGGTATAAATAGAAATAGGGAAGGGAACGAGACACACCCAATGACCCAACCCCAGGGAGAGAGAGGGTGTGTGTGTGTGTGTGTGTGTGGGGGGGGGGGGGGGGGGGGGTGGTGCCCGGGGAGGAGTGGATTAATTGCTTGGACTTGATCGCTTGAGGTAGTGTGGACTGGACTGGAGGGTGGTCAAGAGCGTGGTGGTTTTGGCAAAGCCGAGTCAGGATCCGAGGGGTGGGCGGCGGTGGCGCCCTCGGTGCACGCCGGTTCTCGAGATGAGCTTTTATCCGATTGCTTGATTCCTTGGGATGGGAGGCAGCCAGGTTCCAGCGCACGCGAAAGCTCAACGCACACCTCCTTACTGGCCCATGCATCAGTCGAGCTTCTACGACTACTCACTCCACAGAGAGAGGCGTCAGTCCACGGTCGGTCGTCGAGCTGAAGTTCTGCATTACCGTGATCACAATCTCAAGTCTCCAATCGACTTTGTACGCGAACTGTACTGCATGCTAGCCTGCTGCCAGCCAGGCATCACGCGTGCGCGCACCCAGGCCCGAATTTTGGAACCATGCCGATGGTTCCGTCTGCAAGGCACGTACGGTACGGGTGCGCCCGGGTCCGGAGTACGAACTCAGCCGATCCAATGGACGGAATCCCAAAAGAAGGAAACTCGCGAACGCGACGACGACGTCTGGCCGGGTCCTATAGCCCGAGCACAGACAGCTTTTCAGGAGTCGCTTGAGTGCTTTTGATCGGGAGGTGCATGCATGCATGCCATGCGCATATTCTATCCGAGAGCAGAGCTGGCAACAATAAAAGGAACAATTCACAAACCTAACACACATATTCTGCTCTGCTGCTCAATTTAGCATTTCTTTCCGGGTCAATGCTTTTGATCGATACTAGTCTTCAAGGGAACAATTTGAAAGCCCCGCTGCTTTTCGGCAACATTCTGCTTTGGATGTAGTATGACCTCATTGAGGCTACGTCACCTACTTAGGGGTATGTTTCCAGCTGTCCGATCCAGTAAATCTGGGAGATCGCTGTCTTTGACCACCTCCTCCCGCTTTTGCTATAATTGTTCTGTTTTTCTACAAAATGTTCCACTTTTATAGTAAAAGCGGTTTGTTCAAAAAATAGAAAAAAAGATTATCCTTGTCGGTGATCTAGCTGGAGACATTGTGTTGGAAATATAAGCAATAATCCATATGATTTAATCCGAATAATAAACTGATAAATCATGATCATACAGACAGTAGTAAAACCAAGCATGCAGATCAACAAAGTAGATGAACAGATTACATCTATAGGAGATAAACCTATCACATCTACACCAAACGCTAGAATAAAAAACTCTAGCATAATCTGAAAAAGACAGTTGACTATCACGTACAGTGTAGGCTGAATAGCAGCCGCAGCAGCGTCGCCCACGTTGTGGTTGTCGAAGAGGTCGCTGACGTCCGGGAAGAAGTTGTCGTTCGGGAACTCGCCGTCGGACGACGACGTGGTTGCCAGTAGTCGCGCTTGAGCGCTCCCCAAAAATCCGATTGCCCCTCACCCGTACAGGTTCACGAGAGGTGGGGTTCCGGAGGCCTACTGTCCCGATCTGCGGTGCACGCCGCAAGCCGGGATGGGAAAGACGAAAGCGGCGACGCAAGGTTCTGGAGGTAGGCGCGTGTGTGGATTGATACGGTAATTAACAGCTCGGCTCGGCGAGATTCCATAACCCGCAACTCAGCGCTGGCTGCGTCGCGTCAGCGTCGGCGGTAGGCGGCAAGGCGTCGGAGGAGGAGTGCGCGAGGGCTACTCTTCTTATCACACCTTAGTGAGTGGTGCAATACTCTACTATATAAGGTGGTCCAACTCCCCTTCAACTAGCAATGTGGGACTAAACTTTAGCACCACTAGCACAGCCATATGCTGCCATATATAAGTGGGCCAAAGAGAATTTCAGAATTTGTCTAATGGGCCAACAGCCCAATATACACCAAATTCCAACACATTGTAGCAAAAAATTGTGCTAATGTAGCAAAACCGACTTTATCGAGACCCGCAGTAAAATTTCACCAGAAGACCTTGCCACACACGTCGTAGCAAAAACTTTGCGCTATTATAGCAAAACCATCTTCGCTGGAGACATTATCGGAGATTCTCCTCGAAGATTTGCTATATACTTTGTACTCCCTCCGATCCATGTTACTTATCACTGAAATAGATATATATATATGTTTTAGTGTTAGATACACCTATTTTAACGACAAATAATATGGATCGAAGGGAGTAGCAAAACCATTTTGCTATTGTAGCAAAACAGAAAATCAATTATAGAGAAAAAATTGTACTACTTTAACAACAACCGACTTCACCAGATTTATCGCCGGAGACATCATCTCACATATCGTAGATATTATATATTATAGTGGAATAACAGAACTTCTGTAGGAAAAATGATGCGCTGAGCCGAAGCTGGCAGACTAGGACCAGGTCAGAGTAGAGATGATGCTGAGCCGAAGCTGGACTAAGAGCATCTTCATTCGTTGGGCAAACTTATGCCAAAAATTAGATTTTTTTTGGCTGAAACTAGTTTTTGGCCTGGGTACGTCTAGTTTTCTACTCACGTATCCAGGCCGCGTTCTCAAGTTCGGCTAAAATTCATTAAAGATGGACGAAATTTATTAAGTTGGGCGAATATAGGCGGATTACATCAAATTTAAACTTAAACTAGTACATAATAAACTTAAAAAGGCCGCCGCCGTGGCCTCCGCCGGTTCCTTCGCCGTTCTACATGCCGAAGTTGTTGTAGAACGCCGTGTAGCCGGGGTTGGCGCGACCGTCATCCTCGCCGCCATCGTCGTCGTCGTCGTTCGGCGGTTGGTTCTGGCGGGAGCTCCCCTGGCCTGGGTTGCCGAACCTCCACGGCTGGTAGGATGGGCCTTCATCCTCGTTGTCGTCGAGGACGAGATGGGCTCCTCGGTAGGCGAAGCGCCAGAACGCGCCGTCGCCGCCGCTCCTCGGCCCGCTGTGCTGCCGCTCCGCCTTCTTCCAGTCCTTCCTGAACCATTCCAGGATGTCCGGCAAGGAGGGCTCCACCGGCGGCAGCTGCGGCGCCGAGTCGCGGAGCGACTGCTCCAGCGCCATCCTCAAGGCGCCGTCTTTGGGTGGCGCCGAGTCTTCAGTCTTGGAGCGGCGAAGGCGCAGGTGGCCGGTTGGCGACGCCGTCGCCCGTGGCTCGCCTATGATGATGCCGCGCGAGCGTGTCCATGGTGGCGAGCGCACAGGCGAGCCCGCCTCGCGCTTGACTGCGCGCAGCCCCGGCGAAGGTGCTGTCGGCGTGCGCAGCGGCGCCGAGCCGGAGGAGTGGGATGCCGAGGCGGAGGAGGACGAGCTCATGCTGGCCATCCTCCTCGGCATCCAGTTCGCCGGAGGACGCCACCCTGACCTCTACGCCGGTGTGGTTGTTCGCGGGAAGCCTAGACGCGGCGTGTTGTCGGCGTTGATGTGCTCCAGCACCGCTCTCAGCGTGCGGCCTGGCGCATTCCACCAACGCCGGCGACCCACCGAGTTGTTGCGCTTTAGCGGCGACTCGTTTGGGCAGCCCTTCGTGGCGGGCGAGCTCCTGGGCGCGGCGATCCGCGAAGAACTCCTCCCAGTACAGGAGGTTGTCCGCGATTCAGCGGCGGAGGGGTCGTCCATGGCCGCGATATACTCCGCTACCTCGTACGGCAGCTCCTCCGGCGTCGACGCCGACGATATAGGGATGCCGTCGGCGCTGAGCTTCCACCTCGGAGGGTTCCGCGTGTCCGGCGGCGCCATACAGCCGGCCTCGTACAGCAGGCGCGCCTCCCAGGCCTGCAGGGTGCGCCGGCCGAAGCCGTTCGCCGCCGCACCATCACCGGGGTATCTCTCGGCCATGGCTGGTGGGGAGGAAGAGTGAGTGAGATGGGAAAGTTCGCCAGAGTGTGAGGCTAGGGAGCTGTGAGAGAGTGTGAGGGTCTCCGACAATGGGTATGGCTTATATAGGCCGGGGTGGGCGGCGAGGGCGGGAGGGGTGTAGCGGCGAGGGCGGGAGGGGTGTAGCGGCGAGGGCAGGAAAAGGGGAAACGACGGGAAGTTAGTGCCCGCCGGTCCGTCATGGAGCCGGGCGGCGTGGCGCCAGATGGGCGACGCGCGTGACCGACGCGACGGGCAGTTAAGGTCCGGCGGTCGCCGCGTGGTTCCGAGGATGACGACGACTCGGCTTCCGTCGCTGACTCGGCGGGTCCATGTTTCTTTTTTTTCGCCGAGTTCGCTGCGTCCGGCATTCCCAGGACGTATCCGAAAACCTAAGTTCGGCATGGATAGTCCGGATCAAAATATGCCCAAATCTAGCCGAAAATAGGTTTCTGGGTATGCGACTGGGCAATTTTTGGCGTCTGGACCGAATTTTGGCGTCCGGATCGGTGTCCTGGGTAGACGGATGGACATGTCCTAGGGGGATGGAGGCGGGACAAGCTGTTGCAGGCGCTGGACCGCTGGTATTGCGGAGACCTAGCGCCGCGGCGGTGGTGAGGATGAGGATGCCGCATATATCGAGTACTAGAAAATATATAGTGATACAACACCTCACATGATATCGTGATACCACACTGATCAAAATTAAAATTTGCACGTGTCAATTTTTTTTAAAAAAATTCTAAGTGTTCACGAGATGTGTGTTTACATTTCCTAACATTTTTAGAACTAAATTTTAAATACACATATAAAAAAATAAAAAGACAAATTGCTAGGTGATGGTGAACAGTGTCGTTTTGTCTTTTTGTCTTTTTGTGACCTATTCATTTTCCCGTGGATAGATCAAATAGCACACGAGTTATTTAAAATTTTACATTCATCAATCCACATATTTGACAAAAATAACTATATGTACTCAATAAATACATACAAGTACATGACAATTCTCGATATTTAGAAGTCGTAATCTTATACCCGTCCCTAGATTGCTCGACTGCATAGATTGAATCTCACACGTAAACTTACATGTGAATTTAAACGAGTAGGATATGAGTATACCATGGATACAAGCCTATAACCGTGGTCATACCTAAGACTTAACAGGTAAGATATGAGTATTAAAAGTGTGCACATATCTTGTCCATATGGATACGGTATTCGTGAATATCCATGGATAAAATTGCCATCCTTTGTGATGACCTAATGCCGTTAGATTTACCCATTTTTCTGCTTGTTTAGCTAACTTCACTAGTAGGGAAAACCTTATAGACGGATTCCTTACCTCCGGCAAAGTGGGCCCGAGGTCACCGGCGGTAAGGCCTTCTAGACCTTCCTCGCGTTACCGTCGGCGAATGTGTATTATGTTCGCTGGGCTAGCCCATATAACACCGGCGAACAGGCCTCACGTGCGCCAGGGCTATGGTGGGCCGCGTGCCCCCAGATGGACCGCCCTTCAGCGCCGGCGAAATACTGGCCCGTTTGCTAGGGCTAGAGCCCATTACCACTGGCAAATAGAGCCCATTCGCCGGCGGTAACTGCTGCAGGTCCTACCTGTCGGGCCCCTGTCTCACCCAGCGACGCTCGATCCCCCAATCCCCCAGCGTTGCTTGATACCCAATTCCCCTCCGCAACCCTAGGGTCGTCGCTCGATCCCCAATTCCCCTCCGCAACCCTCGCTCGATCCCCAATTCCCCTCCGCCGCGCACCGCACCACCGCGCCCCTTGCTCCGCCATTGTCCCGCGTCTGCCGAAAGGAAGGAGGAGCATGAGCACCGTCCTGCTGATGACCCACAAGTATAGGGGGTGTATCGTAGTACTTTCGATAAATAGGAGTGTCGATCCCAACGAGGAGCAGAAGGTGTTGACTAATGGTATGGAGCAGGAAATCTCTGTAAATACTTAGCAAACAAATTTTTTTAGGTTTTTTTGATAAAGCAAAGAAACAAAGTGCAAGTAATAAAGGCAACGAACAACTGCAGCAAATGGCCCAATCCTTTCTTAGCAAAGGACAAGCCGGTGGAAATACTTATAAGGACCAAACATTCTCGAGGACACATGGGAATTCTGTCAAGTGCTTTCGCTTCAAATAGCTAAGTAGTATTCTTTGGTGTTGTAAGTGTTGTGTGGGTGAACCTGTGCTAATGTACCAACCTTACTTGGACTAATACATACTTGTGATTAAACCCCCTGCAAGCATCCACAAGTACAGGAAAGTAATTAAGATATAAACCTAACCACAGCCTTAAACTCTGAGATCCTACGCTCCCTTGTACAATGGTGTCCTAACGGGGTTCAGGTTTCTGTCACTCTGGCAACCCCACAATTAGTAGCCAAATACACAATGCATTCCCCTAGGCCCATAAATGGTGAAGTATCATGTAGTCGATGTTCACATAACACCACTAGAAGAATAACACCACAACTTAAATACTAAACCATTGAATAATATCTCAACACAAATCCACTACTAACAACATGACTTCTCCCATATCCTCAAGAACTAGACGAACTACTCACAAGACATCATATGGATCAAGATCAAAGATGTTATGGTGATGAACATAAACAATAATCCAATGGTTCCACTCACAAGCATCAACTACAATAGTAATCAACACCGGAAAAGTTTCCCCTAAGAACTATGCAAGTATTCAACACAATTGTTACAATAGGATGGAGTGGTGATGATGATGCTGCTGGAGATGATGGTGTGGATGATGATGATGATCCTGATGAAGTCTAGCTTGATGACGGTGTTGATGGCGATTGATACGTCCAAAATGTATCAACTTTCTTGAACACTTTTGCTATTGTTTGTCCTCTAAACTTATGTGATTTGGATACAACTAACACGGATTGACGTTGTTTTCAGCAGAATTACCCTGGTGTCTTGTTTTTGTGCAGAAAATCAACTATCAGGAAAAATCCCGGAAAATATGCCAAAAATTATATTTCACCAGAAGACCCACGGAGCAAGAAGACGAGACGGAGAAGGGGCCCGGGGGGCCCACACCCCTGCTAGGCACGGGCCCACCTCTGGCCGCGCCTAGGGAGGGTGCAGCCACCCCAGGCACCCCTCGGCCTCCCTCTACGCCTATAAGTTGCGTCTCGACCTAAAATCGGGGGGGGGGGGATAGTTTTTAAGAAAGAGTTCCGCTCCGCCGCCTCCACCAGAAACCAAGATTCGGATCCAGAAACTCTGTTCTGGCACCCTGTCGGGAGGGGGAATTTGGAGAAGATCATCGCCATCGTCATCACCAATGCATCTCCATCAACCATCGATGTTTCCCTCATCCATGAGTGAGTAATCCCCTGCTGTAGGCTTGGGGATGGTAGGGATTGGATGAGTTCTATCATGTAATCGAATAAGATCTGTTAGGGCATAGTGCCTAGTATCTCTATTAGTGCTATTTGACTTTGTTGCAACTTGTTGTGCTTAATGCTTGTCACTAGGGCCCGAGTTCCATGATCTCAGATCTAAACTTATTATTGAATCATTATGATAGTATTGTTTGTGATCTTATCTGCAAGTTGTGTACACATATCATTGTCCTAATCCAAAGGCACCGAAGTGACAATAATTGGGACAACCAGAGGGGATGGCTGTGGTGTGAGGATCACATGTGTTCACGGAGTGTTAATACTTTGCTCCGGTGCTCTATTAAAAGGAGCACTTTAATTGCCAGTAGTTCCCTAGAGGCCCAGCTGCCACGGGCTGGCTGGACAGAAGATGTTGTGCAAGTTTTCATTGCGAGCACGTATGACTATTTATGGAGCACATGCCTAGGATTGTTTAGTACTTGTATGCTTGTTATTATTTATCTGTAATGCCCTAGATCTTGAAGTTACATGTTTAGACTCGTCCATGCAACACCCGTCCATCCATCCCTATGCCTACTGCACTCGAATCCCATTGTTTACTGTTACTGTTACTATTTCTCATGTTCTACTTTTGTTGTTGCTTTGTTGTTACTACTATCAAACTGTTGCTACTGATAAACTTATGTGAGCAAGAACTATTTCCAGGTGTAGCTGAATTGACAACTCAGTTGTTAAGGCTTTCAAGTATTCTTTGGCTCCCCTTGTGTCGAATCAATAAATTGGGTAATACCACCCGCGAAGACTGTTGCGATCCCCTACACTTGTGGGTCATCAATACTATTTTCTGGCGCCGTTGCCAGGGAGCATAACTTTATTTGTAAGTTCACTTGGATCTACTATTGTTTACTGCTACTCCTTTCATCATGCGAAAGCCTCTCTTGATTCACTGTCTGTTATAAGTAAGCTTGTCACACCACCACCACATACTCATGCTACACGCAATGCTACGACTGCTGAATCTGAAACTGCTTTTGATGCTCATGATGTTACTTCTACCGTGCTTGATGCGAGTGATTCATTAGGTCCTTTTCTAGATGCTACTATGGCTAGTCTAGGAAATACTGAAACTCCTAGTGAAGACACTGTTACACCTGTTAGCTCACCTGAGTCTGGATAAAGTTATGATATTAATGATGGTTACATTGAGTTCACTGATGAATTTGTTGAAGAGTGCCGAAACACACATGGTACTAGTGCTATTAAGAGTCTCCTTGCTAGATGCACCATTATTCCTAAGTTGTCCTCTGATCCTAAGTTTTCCACCTCTCCCATAGATATTAAAGATAAAGATTATGATTTCTCTCTTGTTTTATCCTATTTGGACATTGTTGAGAAAGAACCTTTTTGTGGGACTGAAAATGAGAGTGTTGTGGCTCATATGAATGAGATTTCTACTATGAGTGCTTTGTTCTCTAATGATTTTAAGATGCGCAAGTATTTTGTTACAAAGATCTTCCCTTTTTCACTAAAAGGAGAAGCTAGGGCTTGGTTTAATAGATTACCTCCTGGTTCCATTGATAGCCCTGATTGCTTGATTACTTCTTTCTTCCAAAAATATTTTCCTCCCAGTACTAGACATGCTGCTTTGGAGAGACTTTTTTTATTTTAAACAGGGTGAAGAAGAGAAATTGCCTGAGTCATGGACAAGGTTCTGTGCCTTGATTCATGCACATCTTGGATGTCCATTGCCTAAGAATGAGCTTCTTGATACTTATTATAATGGACTGACTGATGATTCTAGGACATACCTAGATTGCCTTGTTGATTGTGTTTTCAGGAAAATAACTCCTACAGATGCTGAAGAATTAATGGCTAAGATAAGCAAGAATTATGATGATTGGCTTCAACTGAGCTAAATACACCTGAGCCTATTACTCCTGTACCAATTGTGCCTGAACCAGTTCCAACACCAACACCAAAGAAGAGGGGAGTTATTGCATTAAATGATGAAGTGATGAAGGAAGCTAAGAAATGTCTAAAGGAGAAAGGTATTAGAGCTAAAGATGTGAAGAATTTACCTCCTATAGAAGAATTATATAAGCCAATTCCCCACTCATATACTATTGAGTTACACTCTCTCCAACACTTTGATGAAGATGATATTCCTTATGGTAAGCCTCCTAATCAATGTTTAGAGGAACTTGACATTTTTATTGTTAAACAAGGTAAATTTAATAAACAAGTTCAGAATCATTTATTGGAAAACTCTAGATCTATTAATGAGTTGAAATATATTGTGGAAAGAACTTCTAATGATATTAAAATGCTTTGTAAACACTTTCAAATGGTTCAAACCCAACTTGATCAACTTGCTAAGGTACAAAAGGATATGCTAGTTAATGCCTCAGGAGATAAACATGCTTACGGAATTAGAACTAGGAGTGGTATAGCTACTCAAGATCCTTTATATCCTGAAGGACACCCTAAGAGAATTGAGCAAGATTCTCAACAAGGTGAAATCAGTGGTAGTCCTCGTAAGAGAAAGAAAAAGAAACTATAACACTACGGTTCTGAAAAGACCGTAGCTTCTATGTGACATGCCAATCCCTGGATCGGTTCATTGGCCCACAATAGAATAAAGATGAATAACATAGCAAAATATCCGTGTATCATAAATAACGAAGATCCAGAGTAACATTATTATAATAAGGGCTTAGCTCTAGGCTAGCTCAGCTTATTCAAGTAGCAACATAAATAAAATAACTCCTCCATTCTTCAAATTGCCCACAAGTGAACAAGTGCCGAGTGGAGTACCGTGGCCTAAATCGATCACTCAGAATCTAAATATCCTACAACATGAAACATAGCAGCCCCGAAGGGTCAATACATGGAATGTATGGCAAGTAGAGCTATTAAAGGAGACTATAAAACTAGCATCTACATGCATATTTGGCAAATGGAGTTGTGGCTAGCTTGCATTTACAAATATCTTTGCCCTACTTTCATAAACAGTTTTGATTTTCTTTGAAAAGATCCTAATTAAGTTAACCCATCAACATTAAAGCAATTATGAAATTGGAATGAGCGAGAAACATGTCATGAACTCGATAGCAAGCAACTCAGATGTCCATAACTGGGGACACGGCTAATCGATTAGTTTATACACCCTGCAGGGGTTAGTACACTTTACCCATGTGACTCGGCCAGCCCAGCTCGTTCCACCACTCTCATATTGGGTGATGATAGGGAGAAGTCCAAGAAGGGACCGTTCGGGAAGTAGCTCCCCAAACCCGACACGCACCGGACCAACCTACCAAAATTCTACATCTCTGGATACATGAGTTCGAGTTATCACAACCTACTGAGTCCAACCAACCGCCCATTTCATTATTGGCACATGGTTATACACGTAAGATACAAAATAAAGAAGCCAATCATATTATCTTGATACCTGGGTGCCTTTCCGCAATGATACCACCAAAAATTATCAATCCCATCACACCCAGGAGATTCATTGATTAAGTTGTTTTTAGTTTTCGCAAACCAACACATTTAGAAACAACTTTCAGTGATGTAACCCAGCCCTAGTTCATCATAGCATGGGTAAGCACATCTAACAATGGTGGCTCATCTACAGGAAATCCCTACCACATAATAGGACATAGCATAGCGATAGTACTTTCCTACACATGCATCTAAAAAATACACGACAATGCATTGAAAATAGTAGGAGAGCATCATGAATAAAGTAGCATCTACTTGCCTTGGCTGTAGCGGTCGAACAAACAATCCTCACATGAGAAAGCGTTGCACTCGTCACAATCTACACGATACAATTGCAATCACATAAACAAACCAAGCATAATCATATACAAACATAACAATGCAATATGCATGCATGACAAGTTGAACAATGCTACAGTATCTTTCTATAACCTTACTCAGTATACCTACCGTATGCATGCATGGGAAACATTTTAAAAGTATTGAAAACAAGGCATGCAATTTTAAATGGCCAAACAATTGAGCTACAACCCAATTATTAAGCCACTGCTATTAAACAGTTTGTAAAATCTTGGAAAAATAGCTACTGTGTAGGCAACCTAAAATAGAACCAGTACCAACTGTAATCACTCAAAAAGGATTTATATAATTTCCTAAGCAATTAAAATACTCCAGTAAGCCTTTTTATATATTCTGCAATTTCCAGTACTGTAAGTCTACCTTTTTAATTCACTAAAAGATTCCTCTTGTTCTACTGATTCCAGGGACACCTCATTTGCAATTTTTGGAGTTGTAGAAATTTTCCTATGAATTTATTACTCTAAAAGGACATTGAACTATTTAATTAATCACGGCCAAACCTTGCTGCAAAAGTATGAAACAATTGTACAGAAATATTCTACGTGAAGAACTGAATCCATCCATATCTTATTTGCAATTTTTGGCCTAGTAGATTAATTTCTATTGATTTTACAATTTCATCTATTTTCTACCAAATTAAATCGATTTAACAAAATAGTCAACCGTCTGTTGACTGGTCCACGCTGACGTGGCGCAGCGCTGACCAGTCAGCGGTCAGCGTGCTGATCCATGGTCCATCTGGACCGTTCATCCGCGATCGGAGGGCAGGGCTGGCGCGTGGAGATGAAACTCACCGGCGGCGTCGGGTCGGGGGGCGGCTCCGGCGAGGTACGGCGGTGGCTGGACGACGTACAACATGCGGGAGGCGGCGACGAAGCTCGTGATGGTGACGGTGTTGGTTCCCGCGTCCGCGGGCGGCGGTGGCGGCGATCTAGAGCGGCGTCGGCGGGCTCGGGCTCCGGCGAGCTCTCGTGGAGGCTCCGGGTGACCTGCGGCGAAGGGGGTTGGTCAGGGAGACGTAGTCGAGCAGGGGGAAGACGGGAGGGTCATCGGCGTGCGAGGGGGCGGCCGTTCCCTGGCGGGCTGAGCTCTTACCGAGCTCTAATGGCAGCGGCGACTTCGATCTCCGTCGAGAAAATTCGCGAAGACGGAGGCGTCCAGGGCGACGGTTTTTGGGGGCTTTCGAAGAGTAGGGATCAGGGATTAAGAGGGGAGGCAACAACTACCTGGGGTCGTTCGGATTCGATCCGATTTCCTCGCGAAATCCTGCTGGTTGTTTGAGTCTGTGAGGAACACGTATTGGAGAAGATGACCGGAGGGGCCCACTTGGCAGTGGCGGACGGAGGCTGACGGGCGGGGCCCACTCGTCAGGCGCGCTGGCTAGGTGGGTTGGTGCGGCCCGGTGTAGCGGCACGCAGCGATCGTTAGCCGCCGCCAGCGCCACGGTGAGGCCGGGTGCAGCTGCCGGTGGCTGGCTGGCTACGCCTGGCTTGTGCTGCTCTCTTTTTTAATTTCCCTTTTTCTTTTTCTTGGGCATTTTATTATCTGAATCTAAAGTCTGAATATGACAGAACTGTCTAGTTTTTAACCAAAATTTCAGTTTAGCATAACTTTTAAACCGTAGCTCCAAATGAGGTGATTCAAATTGCTACGGGTTCGTGACGGGACCCTCTATGCATCTGTGCTAACCAAAATACTAAACTCAAGGTTTCTAGAAGGTGCAAGGTAGAATCCGAGCACTCTAGTGTAGGTGACAAAATGCAAATGCAAGTGAGGGGTTTTGCCAAAGCTTTTCAAACTGAATTTTTGCAATGATGTTCATGATGCAATGACATGTATGCTATGCAGTACCAAATCTAAAATTTGGGATGTGAAAAGACTAACCCCCTTAAGATGAATCTCGTCCCCGAGATTCGGCGTGGCTAGCAAATAGTTGTGGGTGGTCCTCTCGGAGGTCATCCTCATGCTCCCAAGTGGCTTCCTCTTCGGTGTGGTGGCTCCATTGCACCTTGTAGAACTTGATCGTCTTGGTACGGGTAAACCTCTCCGCTGTCTCCAGTATCTTGACCGGCTTCTCCTCATATGTCAAGTCACTCTCCAGCTGAACCTCCTCTAGTGGCACAGTGCCTCTCAATGGTGTATCCACCATCTCAGGATGGCACTTCTTCAGCTGGGACACATGGAACACATTGTGGACGGCGGACAGTTCCTCTGGCAAATCCAACTGATATGCAACCTCTCCCTTGCGTGCTAAGACCCGGTATGGTCCTATAAACCGAGGTGTCAGCTTACCCTTGATTCCAAATCTCTTAATCCCACGCAGTGGAGACACTCTGAGGTACGCTCCATCACCGATCTCATACACCACTTCCTTGCGCTTAGCGTCAGCGTAGCTCTTCTATCTCGATTGTGCTACCTTCAACCTGTCCCTAATCAAAGCGACCTTCTCCTCGGCGTCCTTGATCAGATCAGGTCCAAACAGCTGATGCTCTCCTACTCCATCCCATAGCAATGGTGTCCGGTACCTTTTCCCATATAGCACATCAAACGGCGACGTCTTGATGCTGGTTTGGTAGCTGTTGTTGTAGGAAAACTCGGCATACGGCAAATTCTCATCCCAACTAGAGCCATGAACCAAGGTGCAAGCTCTCAACATATTCTCCAGAATCTTGATTCACCCTCTCTATCTGTCCATCTGTCTGAGGGTGGAATGTTGTGCTAAACTCCAACCTAGTTCCCAATGACTTGTGTAGCTGGTGCCAAAAGTGCGATGTAAATTGGGTGTCTCTATCTGATACAATGCTCTTGGGAACTCCATGTAGGCACACAATCATGTCCATATAAATCTTGGCGAACCTTGCACTCGTGTAGGTTGTCTTCACCGGTATAAAGTGGGATACCTTGGTCAAATAGTCGACCACTACCCAAATAGAGTCGTATCCCGACCTGGTCCTGGGCAACCCTGTGATAAAATCCATTCCCAATCTATCCCACTTCCAATCCGGCACGGGTAATGGTTGTAGTAATCCTGCTAGTTTCTGGTGTTCTGCCTTCACTCGGCTACATACATCACATAAGGCAATATGATCGGCGATGTATCCCTTCATGTCGCTCCACCAAAATCTGTCCTTTAGATCCATATACATCTTTGTATTGCCCGGATGTATGGAATACGACGAGTCATGAGATTCCTGCAGAATTAGCTTCCTTATCTCCGAATCGTTGGGCACGCACAAACGATCCCCATGTAGGGTTCGCAGCATAGAAAACAAAAATTTTCCTACGATGTGAACTATGTACCAAGATCTATCTATTAGATACAAACAATGGGCAGATGTATATCCGTAGAGAACATACCCTTGAAGACCGACAAAGCTTAACGAGTTCAACTCGTGGTTGATGTAGACGATCTCTTGCCGATCTCAAGATCGAGAGGAAGTCCTAGCGCCGCAAATCAGCAGCGCATCCGTGCTCGCACACACGTTCGAGGCACCGAGCAACCTCCGCCTCCTCGCTCCAGCGATGCAGCGGAAGCACAACTCTTTCTTGCCGAATAGCCACCGGGAACATGTATCTCGCTAGTCCGAGACCATGGGGGATAAATTCTAGAGGGGGAGAGAGATCCATCACGAGGAGGTGTAAGAGACAAGTGAGGAGGGGGGCTCCTTTTATAGGAGGAGGGGGGAACCCCATGGGGGTGGCCGGCGCATGGGGCTGCCCCCTTGCCCTCCCCTCTTCATGTGGGTGGACACTCCACTCACAAAAGTCCTTTAAATTCCCTCCACTCAAAAGTCCACTCAAATTCCCATTAAATTTCCACCAAATTTAATGCAAAATCTCATTAAATAAAACTTTTTTATTTTATTCAGAATTTTGTCAATTACTTTAATGACAAACATTCACAAATAACCCCTTGCTAGAATTCCATTTCACATGCATAACCACTTTATGCAATTTCACCCGAAAACCTGTTTCGGTATCTAGTGAAATAAATTCCTGCACTTGTTCATTCTTTCGTCATGAAACTTTTGCTCCAATTGGATGTCGTTGTCTCTTAAGTGTGTCACCCTACGGTTCGTGAATAATGCGGACATGATCGAGACCCCTCTCGGATCAATAATCAGAAGCGGGATCTAGAGACCCATACTGACTCCCACACATTCAACGATGACTTTCTTGTGATCGTCAGAACCTTTTACGCTAGTATCTTAATCCCTTTGTTTCACGATATATTACATGTCTGAGATTCGATCATCGGTATCTCCATACCTAGTTTGATCTCGTTACCGACATGCACTCTTTTCTCGTTCCTGTGATATAACATTCTAGTGATCAAATCACTTGCTTGCAAGCTAATCAATGTGATATCATCGAGAGGGCCCAGAGTATATCTATCCATCATCAGGATGAACAAATTCCAGTCTCGATCCATGAGCCTCAACATAACACTTTATTAGTTCTGAATCCATCTTTATAATCACCCTGTTACGGTGTGACGTTTGATGTTATCAAGAAACTCTTCCGGTGTTAGTGATTGACATGATCTCATGGTCTAAGGATTAGGATCACTTCGTAAGTTGTTATAGCAATATAAACTCAATGACTTTGATCGTAATGCTATACTTCGGATGAATGTTCATCACACCATTACACTAATGTTGTGATCCCGTTATTAACAACATCTAATGTCCATGCTCAGGAAACCTTGATCATCTTGTTAATCACCGAGCTAGTTTATGAGAGAGGCATAACTAGGAACTTTCTGTTTGTTTATTAAACACACATGTATTAATGTTTCCGTATTAATAAAATTATAGCATGCAAAATAAACATCTATCATATACTTGGAATACACATAATAAACACTTTATTATTGCCTCTCAGGGCATATTCCCTTCAGTCTCCCACTTGCACTAGAGACAATAATCTAGTTACATAGTGATAAATCTAACACCCATTGAGTTCTGGTGTTGATCATGTTTTGCTCTAGGGAGAGTTTTAGTCAACGGATCTGCTACATTGAGATTCGTATGTACTTTACAAATCTTTATATCTCCATCCTTGACATGCTCGCGGATGGAGTGAAACCGGCGCTTAATATGCTTGGAATGCTTGTGAGACCTTGGTTCTTTGGCATTGGCAATGGCACCATTGTTGTCACAATAGATCAACATTGGGTCCAACACGTTTGCAACCACTCCTAGTTCGGATATGAACTCCTTCATCCAAACTGCTTCCTGAGCCGCTTCTGAAGCAGCAACATATTCGGCCTCCGTTGTTGATCCCGCTACCACAGGTTGTTTGGAGCTCCTCCAACTAACCGCTCCGCCATTCATGAGAAATACGTATCCGGATTGAGACTTAGAGTTACCCGGATCGGTGTCAAAGCTAGCGTCAACATAACACTTAGCAACGAGCTCTTCTTCACCTCAGATACAAGAAACATATCCTTAGTTCTTCGTAAGTACTTAAGGATATTCTTGACCGCTATCCAAAGGTTCGAACTCGGATCCGATTGGTACCTACTAGTCAAACTAATAGCATGTGCCACATCCGGTCTTGTACATAGCATGGCGACATTATAGAGCCTATGGCTGAAGCATAGGGACTTTGTCCATTATCTCTCTTTCTTCCGTGAGCGGACTTTGAGTCTTACTCAATGTCTTGCCTTGCAACATAGGTAAGAACCCCTTCTTACTTCCGTCCATTTTAAACTTCTTTAAAATCTTATCAAGGTATGTACTTTGCGAGAGCCCTATTAGGCGCCTAGATCTATCTCTATAGATCTTTATGCCTAATATGTATGACGCTTCACCTAGGTCCTTCATTGAAAATTTGCTGTTTAGATAACTTTTAACACTGTTTAAAAGATCTATATCATTTCCGATCAATAATATGTCATCCACATATAATATCAGAAATGCCACATTGCTCCCACTCATTATTTCTTGTAAATACAAGCTTCTCCATAAGTTTGGACAAATCCAAACTCTTTGATCACCTCATCAAAGCGGAGATTCCAACTTCGTGATGCTTGCTTCAATCCATAGATGGATCGTTGAAGCTTGCACACCTTGTTAGCATCCTTAGGATCGACAAAACCCTTTGGTTGTATCATATACAACTCTTCTTCAATATTACCATTGAGAAACGCGGTTTTGACATCCATCTGCCATATCTCATAATCGAAAAATGCAGTAATTGCTAACATAATCCTAACTGATTTTAGCATCGCTACGGGAGAGAATGTCTCATCGTAGTCAACTCCTTGAATTTGTCGAAACCCCTTTGCGACAAGTCAAGCTTTATAGACGGTCACATTACCATCAGCATCAGTTTTCCTTTTGAAAATCCATTTATTCTTCACGGCCTTTCGGTCGTGAGGTAATTCCACCAAGTTCCAAACTTGATTTTCATACATGGATTCCATCTCGGATTTCATGGCTTCTAACCATTTGTTGGAATCCGGGCTCATCATCGCTTCTTCATACGTCGCAGGGTCATCATTTTCATCAACCATGAAATTTATGACAGGATTTCCGTACAGCTCGGGAGCTGCACGCGTCCTGTTTGACCTACGAGGTTCGGTAGTACTCTCTTTCAGAGTTTCATGATCATTATCATTAGTTCCCTCTTCAACTGGTGGAGCCAACTCCGGAACAACTTCCGGCGCTGCGCTACTCGCCATACTTTGAAGAGATGGTTCAATAACCTCTTCGAGTTCTACCTTCCGACTACTCACACCTTTCGCGAGAAACTCTTTCTCTAGAAAGGATCCATTCTTGGCAACAAAAACCTTGCCCTCGGATCTGTAATAGAAGGAATACCCAATAGTTTCCTTAGGGTATCCTATGAAGATGCATTTTTCCGCTTTGGGTTCGAGTTTATCCGGTTGAAGTTTCTTCACATAAACATCGCATCCCCAAACTTTAAGAAAAGACAGGTTAGGTTTGTTTCCAAACCACAATTCATACAGCGTCTTTTCAACGGATTTAGATGGTGCCCAATTTAAAGTGAATGCAGCAGTTTCTAGTGCATAACCCCAAAATGACAACGGCAAGTCCGTCAGAGACATCATAGATCGAACCATATCTAATAAAGTACGATTACGACATTTCGACACACCATTTCGCTGTGGTGTTCCGGCAGGCGTGAGTTGTGAAACAATTCCACACTCTTTCATGTGAGTGCTAAACTAGTAACTTAGATACTCACCTCCACGGTCGGACCGTAGAAATTTGATCTTTCTATTACGATGATTTTCCACTTCATTCTGAAATTCCTTGAACTTTTCAAAGGTTTCAGACTTGTGTTTCATCAAGTAGATATAACCGTATCTACTCAAATCATCCGTGAAAGTAACAAAATAACGATATCCACCTCGCGCCGACACACTCATTGGACCACATACATCAGAATGTATGATTTCCAATAAATCTGTCGCTCCTTCCATTGAACCGGAAAACGGCGTTCTAGTCATCTTGCCCATAAGGCATGGCTCACATGTATCAAATGATTCAAAATCAAGTGATTCCAAAAGTCCATCCGAATGGAGCTTCTTCATGCGTTTAACGCCAATATGACCTAGACGGCAGTGCCACATATATGCGGATATATCATCATTAAGTTTAATCCTTTTAGCATCAACATTATGAATATGTGTAACATTATCATCGAGATCTAATAGAAATAAACCATTCATCATCGGTGCATGACCATAAAAGATTTCATTCATATAAATGGAACAACCATTGTTCTCAGATTTAAATGAATAACCACTTCGCATCAAACACGATCCAGATACAATGTTCATGCTCAGTGCAGGCACCAAATAACAATTATTCAAGTTTATAACTAATCCCGACGGCAAGTGGAGAGGCAGCATTCCGACGGCGATCACATCAACGCTTGATCCATTGCCGACACGCATCTTGACCTCACCCCTTGCTAGCGGTCGCTTGTTCCGCAGCCCCTGATTCGAGTTACAAATATTAGCAACTGAACGGTATCAAATACCTGTTCTCTGCGAGCACTAGTCAAGTACACATCAATAACATGTATATCATATATACCTTTGTTTGCCTTGCCGGCCTTCTTGTCGCCAGATACTTGGGCGATTGCGCTTCGATGGCAGGTCCCCTTACAATAGTAGCACTTTTCGATCAGACTTAGGTCCAACTCGGGGTTTCTTTTCAGGCATGGCAACAGGCTTGCCGCCCTTACTACCCTTCCGTTTTCCCTTCTTGTCTTTCTTGAAACCAGTGTTCCTATTGATCATCAACACTTGATGTTCCTTTTTGATCTCCACTTCTGCAGTTTTAAGCATTGATAGAATCTCGGGGAGAGACTTCTTCATGCCTTGCATATTATAGTTCATCACAAAGCTCTTATAGGTAGGTGGCAGAGACTGCAGAACACGATGGATGCCTAAGTCAATGGAAATCGTTATTCCCAAGGACACAAGCTTATCGGCGTAACCCGGCATCTTGAGTACATGCTCACTAACGGAGTTGTGCTCTTCCATCATGCAGCTAAAGAACTTTTCTGAAGTGTTGTAGCTCTCTACAGCAGCATGTGTGTCGAAAATCATTTTCAACTCACCCATTGTATCAAATTCATTGCCGTTTTCGAAACTCTTTCGAAGTTCCGGCTCTAGGCCATACAATATGCCGCAATGAACTAAGTTGTGGTCCTCCTGACGAGTCTGATAGACATTCTTTTCCTCGTTGGGGGCATCATCAAAAGGTGGGGGGCCTAGTGGCGCTTCTAGCACGTATTGCTTTTGTGCAGCAGAGAGGAGAATCCTCAAATTCATGGCCCATTCAGTAAAGTTGCTACCGTTCGTTGCTAGTTTCTCTTTCTCCATGAACACATTGAAATTAAAAGCAGGTGGTGCCATCTACAATAGAATTTGTAAAGTTTAGACTAAGTGTATGATAGATTGAGTTCAACAAATCCATATTACGAATGAACTCCCACTCAAAAACGACATCCCTCGTGCCTTTTTGGTGATTACATGAACCAAATCCACTATACCAAGTCCGATCATCACGTGAGTCAGTATAGCTTCAAAGGCGAGCATCAAATGGGCATCATATAAACTATATGACTCATGATTAACCTTTCGGTCCGTGTTCCGAGGCCATGTCTGTACATGCTAGGCTCGCCAAGTTAGAACCTTAGTATTCGCGTGTGTAACTGTTTTACACCCGAAATATGGTCGTGGATCCAAGAACACCCGATCATCACGTGATGTCTTGGAGCGACGAAACATAATCGGTGCATACTAAAGGAAGAACACGTTCTTATCTTGATATTTAAATGAGGGGTCATCTTATTATGCTAACAAAGCACTAAACAAGCAATATAAGATGCTATCAAACATCACATGTTTATTAGTGAAATGATATGGTTCCCGCAGATGATCTCTATCATGTGCATCGTGGTATGATCACTATCATACCTATATGTGTAAATCCAAGGTCTATGGAGTTTACGCGCTATGTGTGTTGTAAGTGTATCATCTCATACTTCTACTTACAACACTACCATATCATAACACTAGCCCAGCAACAATCTAAACTAGACGCCTCTAATTTATCCATTGCAAGTTTTACGTGGCTTAGGGCTTTCGAGATAGAACCGTTCTTACCTACGAACATGAACCACAACGAGGATAACCAAATTGTTGACAACTCGTTTGCAAAATAGATATTGACTATAGTAGGAGAGACAGACACCCGCTAACCACTTATGCAAACTAGTTGCATGTCAAGCGTGGAACAGGTCTCATGTGCGAGGACATACTCATATGTGTACCAATATCCCACATGGAAAAGTTTGTCCGGGCCGCTTCATTCCACTATGACACCAATATCGAAAATTACAACAAAGGAGCAACAACATGATCATCATCGCCCACATACTCATATGTGTACTACCCGTGTAAAGTATCTACGCATAGATCCGGCTCTGATACCACTGTAGGGTTCGCAGCATAGAAAACAAAAAAAATCCTATGATGTG
The DNA here is from genome assembly GCA_023614405.1 of Avena insularis. Lineage (NCBI taxonomy): Eukaryota > Viridiplantae > Streptophyta > Magnoliopsida > Poales > Poaceae > Avena > Avena insularis. The sequence goes on along the minus strand of CM042689.1, from coordinate 339,803,717 downwards.
AACTATGTACCAAGATCTATCTATTAGATACAAACAACGGGCGGATGTATATCCGTAGAGAACATACCCTTGAAGACCGACAAAGCTTAACGAGTTCAACTCGTGGTTGATGTAGACGATCTCTTGCCGATCTCAAGATCGAGAGGAAGTCCTAGCGCCGCAAATCAGCAGCGCATCCGTGCTCGCACACACGTTCGAGGCACCGAGCAACCTCCGCCTCCTCGCTCCAGCGATGCAGCGGAAGCACAACTCTTTCTTGCCGAATAGCCACCGAAAACATGTATCTCGCTAGTCCAAGACCATGGGGGATAAATTCTAGAGGGGGAGAGAGATCCTTCACGAGGAGGTGTAAGAGACAAGTGAGGAGGGGGGCTCCTTTTATAGGAGGAGGGGGGGAACCCCAATGGGTGGCTGCATGGGGCTGCCCCTCCCCTCTTCATGTGGGTGGACACTCCACTCACAAAAGTCCTTTAAATTCCCTCCACTCAAAAGTCCACTCAAATTCCCATTAAATTTCCACCAAATTTAATGCAAACTCTCATTAAATAAAACTCTTTTATTTTATTCAGAATTTTGTCAATTACTTTAATGACAAACATTAACAAATAACCCCTTGCTAGAATTCCATTTCACATGCATAACCACTTTATGCAATTTCACCAAAAACTGCTTTGTATCTAGTGAAATAAATTCCTGCGCTTGTTCATTCTTTTGGCATGAAACTTTTGCTCCAATTGGATGTCGGTGTCTCTTAAGTGTGTCACCCTACGGTTCGTGAATAATGCGAACATGATCGAGACCCCTCTCGGATCAATAATCAGAAGCGGGATCTAGAGACCCATACTGACTCCCACACATTCAACGATGACTTTCTTGTGATCGTCGGAACCTTTTACGCTAGTATCTTAATCCCTTTGTTTCATGATATATTACATGTCCGAGATTCGATCATCGGTATCTCCATACCTAGTTTGATCTCGTTACCGACATGCACCCTTTTCTCGTTCCCGTGATATACCATTCTAGTGATCAAATCACTTGCTTGCAAGCTAATCAATGTGATATCACCGAGAGGGCCCAGAGTATATCTATCCGTCATCGGGATGAATAAATTCTACTCTCGATCCATGAGCCTCAACATAACACTTTATTAGTTCCGAATCCATCTTTATAATCACCCGCCATAGCAGTGACGTTTGATGTTATCAAGAAACTCTTCCGGTGTTAGTGATTGACATGATCTCATGGTCTAAGGATTAGGATCACTTCGTAAGTTGTTATAGCAATATAAACTCAATGACTTTGATCGTAATTCTATACTTCAGATGAATGTTCATTACACCATTACTCTAATGTTGTGATCCCGTTATTAACAACATCCAATGTCCATGATCAGGAAACCTTGATCATCTTGTTAATCAACGAGCTAGTTTATGAGAGAGGCATAACTAGGAACTTTCTGTTTGTTTATTAAACACACATGTATTAATGTTTCTGTATAAATACAATTATAGCATGCAAAATAAACATCTATCATATACTTGGAATACACATAATAAACACTTTATTATTGCCTCTCAGGGCATATTCCCTTCACTCCATACCACAAGGTTCCTTGCTCATCCTCGCGGAATTCTTTTGCTCGATCCTCCTTCATCTTTTCCTTTATCTCCTCTATCTTCCTGTCTCCTACTTGAGCCTTCCTGATCATGTCCTATAGCGTTGGTTGGACTTCCATTGCTGCCAAATATCCATCTGACACTACCTCCAGTCTAAGCTCCTTGAATTGCTTGCACAAATCCTCGGGAAATTCCCCAACAGTCAATCCATTGGCATAGACCTTCCGGCTTAGAGCATCTGCTACTACATTGGCTTTTCTTGGGTGGTATGGCAAATTCATATCATAATCCTTGATAAGCTCCAACCATCTCCTTTGCCTCATGTTCAACTCCTTCTGTGTAAATATGTACTTAAGGCTCTTGTGGTCGGTGTACACATCGCAGTGTTTTCCCATCAGGTAGTGCCTCCATACCTTGAGCGCATGTACAACCTATGCTAATTCCAAGTCATGCGTGGGGTAATTACTCTCATGGTGCTTAAGTTGCCGTGAGGCATATGACACCACTCTCCCATCTTGCATCAACACACTTCCAAGTCCCTGTCGAGAAGCATCACAGTACACTTGAAAATCCTTCTGAAGATCGGGTAAACATAGAACAGGTGCGGTCACTAGGCGACGCTTCAATTCCTGAAAGCTGGCTTCACACACATCTGTCCACTCAAATTTCTTCTCCTTCTTCATCAGATCCGTCATTGGCTTAGCAATCTTGGAGAAATTCTCTATGAATCTCCTTTAGTATCCAGCAAAAGTCCCAAAAAGCTCCGAATATCGCCCACGTTCTTGGGCGCTTCCCATTCAGTAATTGCCGTCACTTTGCTTGGGTCAACATCGACTCCTTCTCTTGACACCACGTGTCCAAGAAATCCAACAGTGTTAAGCCAAAATTCACACTTGCTGAATTTGGCATACAACTTATGTTCCCTCAGTTTCTCCATAATTAGTCGCAAATCTCTCTCATGTTCGGCATCATCCTTGGAATATATCAGTATGTCATCGATGAACACAACCACGAACTTGTCCAAGTACTCCATAAACACCTTGTTCATCATGGTCATGAATTATGCCGGAGCATTCGTTAGTCCAATAGACATAACCGTATACTCATATAAACCATACCTAGTGGTGAAAGCAGTCTTGGGAATGTGCTCCTCATGAATCTTCAATTGGAAATAGCCCAATCTCAGATCAATTTTGCTAAACACCTTTGCTCCTTCCAGTTGATCAAACAAATCATTTATGTTCGGCAGGGGGTATTTGTTCTTGATGGTCACTTAATTCAGCGAGCGATAGTCCACCACTAACCTCTTGCTACTGTCCTTCTTTTCCACAAACAGAACAGGTGCACCCCATGATGACGAACTGGGCTAAATAAATCCTTTGTCCAACTGCTCCCTTAGTTGTTTCTTTAATTCCTTCGGCTCATCCACATACATCTTGTATGGCCTCTTTGCTATAGGTCCTGTTCCTGGCATCAGATCGATGAGAAACTCCACATCCCTGTCAGGTGGCATCCCTGGCAGCTCCTCCGAAAACACGTCGGGGTACTCCTTTATTACATGCACTGTATCCATGCTAACCCCCTTAAGAGAATTCAGCTTACACCTTTCTAGTCGCACCGACGACTTGAACCTAATTCTCTTACCATCCGGGGTTTTGAGCAAAACCGCTCGCTGTGCACAATCTATGTGTCCCTCTTGCATAGACATCCAATCCATGCCTAGTATTACATCTAAACCTTGTGACTACAATATTACCAGATGTGCAATAAAATTGTGTGCTCCAATTCTCACAGTTAAGTCGCGGCATCCCGCGCTAGCTATCATTTCCCCTCCAGGTGAGCTTACTCTAATAGACCCCTTTAGAGACTCCATAGGTATCTTATACTTATCCACAAATGCCCTTGATATGAATGAATGCGATGCACCAGTATCGAAAAGAATAAGTGCAGGGTGAGTGTTGATTGGAAACTTACCAACCACAAGCTCAGGCTCATCTGGGATCTCCTCCACATTCATGTGGTTCACTGTGGCCTTCCGTTGTTGCTCGGCTTGATCCTTTGTTCTTCGGACAGTTGTCTGCATAATGCCCTTTCTGGTTGCACTTGAAGCATGTCACCTCACTCAGGTCCTTCTTCACAAAGTTGCGATCACGGTTGCGGTCATGCCCATTGTGTCCTCCAGAATGGTGAGTGTGTCCTCCCTTGTGGCTGTGGCGGTTGCTCTTGTGGCTCTCATGGTGATGTCCATCGCTTCCATGGCTGTGGCGGTCATGGCTTCCATGGCGCCCATAGTCACTTCCCCCATGCTTGGAGTATCCATCATAAGAAGTGCGGGACTTGTGGTGAGAGCCAGAGTGGTGATTGTTGTTCTTTCTCTTGCGGTTTTCCACCTGTTTGTGCTTTCCCTCCAAGATTCTGGCCTTGTCCATAAGCTCCTGGAAAGTGGGACAATAAACCACTAGCAGCTGTACCGAGAGCTCATCACTGTGGCCATCCAGGAACCTCTCTCTCCTTTTGGCATCAGTGTCAACATCCTCAGGGGCACAACACGACAGGTTATTGAACTCCTCGATATATTCAATCATGGTGCGGTTGGTTTGGCGCAAGTTGCGAAACTCCTTACTCTTCAGGCTCATAACTCCTGAAGAAACATGGTTGGTCCTGAAACCTTCCTCAAACATGGCCCAAGTTACAGTGTCCATCGGGTGAGTGATTTGAAAAGTGTCCCACCACGAAGCGGTTGGTCCCTCCAGTAGGTGAGCAGCAAACCTCACCTTTTCAGCATCTGTGCATCCAACAGTTACCAGGTACTTATTCACTGAACGCAACCAGCCGAGAGCAACCATCGGCTCAGTTGCAGTAGAGAACTTCGCTGGCCTTAGCCTCAGGAACCTTGTAAGTGCATCTCCCTGGGGCTGGTTGTTCCCATTGTTGTTGTTATTGTTGTTCTGAGCTTCCATGAACTGGGTCATCACTTGGGTTAGCTGTGCCTGAGCGCCATAAGCTATTCCATATCAGTGGGTTAATGGCGGGGAGGCATCTGCGGTTCAGCACAGGTAAGCTTAGAAAGAGTCATTTACGAAAATAGGATTCTACCCATGCTTCATGATCAAACAACAACAAAGCAATCATAGACAATCATGAGCAAGCAACACATCAGCAAACAAGCGATCAAGCAATGTTCCAGGGGTTATCCTAGCTGTATATACCTACTGAAATAGTTTTAGAAGCGTTGGCAACAGTTGTAAACATAAATAGGCCAACAAGGCATTAAAACAAGAATCTGCCAGAACAGTCCAGCAGTGTTCACGAATTTTTCTACCTGACTTAAACTTTTCAGGAATTTTTTCTGATCTTTGTGCATATTGTACAGAGAGTTTCGAAACAGACCCTATTTTTTCAGATTTTTCCCAGTTACCCAAAAAATATGAAAAATCGTACAGTACAGCAGGATCAGTAGAAAACTGTATCAGGAAAAACTCGAATATCAACCAAAACCTTGCCATAACTCATTTATAAAATTCACACAAATAATCCTGGAACTTTAGAGTACACATAGGAGCAACTAAACGCTTTAAACTAACAGAAACTAAGTTTTACATTGATCGAGGCCTTAAACTAACGATGTATCCTAACGAAGACTAATTGGTGGCCATCTAGCTACTTGAAAGAGGTCCCAACCTTAGATAAGGTAGAGATCCCTGTGTTTATAATGCTAGTCCCTGGATCAATAGCTAGCATCCACAGTTAAGATGTAATATCAAGAAACAAAGGTCATAATATAACTTTATAACCAGGAATAACATAATTTTATTACATCTTACATAGCTCATTTGGTTATTTCATTACATTGCAGCAGATTATCTATAAGCATGGGGTCCTTCATCTTCAAAGTGCCACAGGCAAGCATGTTGGTTGTAGACTTTGTAATCCTAATCAATCAACTTCACTAAAATCAATCAAACCTACAACATAACAAGTTACAGCCACAAGGGTCAATACATTTGAATTGTATTGGCAAGTTTCACTACTATGTAGTATATAAGTGGATCCTACCATTACATGCATATTTGGCTAAGTAGGGTTTTTAGGCTCATTTGCAGAAAGCAATAATTTATCCTATCTTTTCAAAATGGTTTTGTTCCTTTTGTCAAATCTTTCTGAACTCCTTGGTAAATCCCCAAGTGTTCAAGTCTTTGTCAAAACCTCTTGAGATCCTTGGTAAATCCCCAAGTGCTTCAAGTTTTATCAAAATCTCTTGAGCTCCTTGGTAAATCCCCAAGTGCTGCAAGTTTTTATCCAAATCTCTTGAGCTCCTTGGTACCCCCAAGTGCTGCAAGTCTTTTGTTGTTACTTTAAAGTTTTTCTTTTTGAAATTGGAATGTCGAGATTTCCCATAGCTTCAAGCTTTAGTTGCTCAGTATTGTCCATAACCGGGGACACGGCTAAGTACTTAGATTTTTATCTTCTGCAGAAGTTGTACACTTTACCCACATGACACACCCTCATCTTGTTGCCACTAGTGGCCGCTGGATTGGTACTCACCAAGATGGAGTACTGGCAGATTGAGAATGTGACGAAGTCTTTCCAGAGGGTCCTCCGATACACCATTGCTAGCTTGTCTTCAGGCACCCATGTAGGGTTTCGAGTTCCCTCATTTTCAGTACCTGGGACAATGCATGGGTCTCCCCAATGTAGTTGACTAAGCCAGAGCCATAAGTAGCATGTGGCTGTACACGAAAGCCACAATTGGAGAAACATGTTCAATCTCTAAGTTTCCTGGGTGGTTTTCTTTTGGTGCACAACACAAAGAGATTGCCATAGACATGGTTCCTTTTGTTGCCACCTTGTCCAAAACTAGAGTATCCTTGTCCACCCAGGTGGTTCATTGAGTACTTGTTTTATTATATAAAACATAAGTCCTTTTCTTAACTTCATAAAATCTCAACATGTATCTCTTCTCAAAATAAGTAGCATGGCTAAGAATTTTACAACTACATTGTTTTCACTAAGGAATATATAGGGTTTCCTATTTGGATTTAGCATAGCATAAGTATAGAAATTCCTTTCATGCATGTTTCAAAATCCACTAAGTGTAATGAAAAATAGTAGGACTTTAGATGATAGTGTAACTTGCCTTTTTGGTAGGGAATGTTGGTTCACTTCTTGATCTTGATAGTTTCACACTTTTCTAACTTCTCTACAAATCAATCAAGCAAACACAATATCAACTAGCATTCCACACAATAACCAAACAAACATAACACACATAAAATAATAGGGACTAAGCCATGCATGCAAGCATGCAAAAGGTAGTTTTATTTGCAAAGGTGGTTTCTACTAAGCTCTAGACTTTGTAAAGTCCAAAGTGGTTATTTTCCAAAGTGGCAAAGTCTTTTGCAAAAGGGTTTTATCTATAAACCATTTTTAAATCCAACCAATATTTTATGTGGTGGAAAATGTTTTTATCAAAGCAAAAACTTTATGTTGTTCACCAAATAAGTTGTTATTTCTCAAAACTTGGTATTTAGGGTAAGTAGGTTTGATTCAAATCATTTTCCCAAAGTTTTTACTCCAAAATCATTTTCATAACAAAATCAATATTTCTATTTGACTAGAAATAGGCTAATTCAAGTTTTTATTCCTAATCTTCACAGAATCCATTTTTAAAACCATGGGTTGGTTCCTAGGGTCAGTAAGTTCACCACAAACCAATTTGCAAAGGTTTCAACCTCAAAATCATTTTGGAATAATTTTTATAACCTAAACAAGCATACAAATGTTTCTGTAAAAACAAACAATCTAATAGAAACTTTTTACTAAACAAATTGCATGGTTGGCTAGGTCTTGTCTTGCTGATTCCATTGATATAAAGTTTGCAAATTTTGGACGTGTGGATCAAAAGTTACAAGGGTTTCAAATCTGCATCTAAATCTGATTTCAAATTCTGTTTTAAATTGTCTGGTGCCACGCGGCGGGATGTTACTGGCTGGTACCGCTTCGGGTGGATCGGCCTCTGCGGGGCGTTGGATCTAAACAGATCGCACGGCTCTGGTTGCGTACCCCTTTCGCTGTTAAGTGGTTCTATCGTGTCGCTACGATCTGGATCGAACGGCTCCTATCAAATGGCCAAGAACTGGCGGCGCTCGACGGTTGCGCGCGGCGGCGACGGTCAGACGACGGCGAAACTGGCGATGCAGGAAGCGAGGAAGGAAGGGAGTATGCTCACCGTGTTCGCAGTAGCGTGGGGAAGCTCAACGTGTTGTTGGTTCGATGAGGGGCGCACAGGGGTGAGGTTAATGGCTCGCCGGAGTTGCTCCTGGCGTCGGGTTCGTCTGGTGGTCGTCGAGGGCGGTGCTGTGGTACGCCCCGAGGGAAAACGAGGACACAGTTAGATGCGCAAGATCAAGGCGAAGCTGCGTGCGTGAAGGAGAGGGCGCGGGGTGGTCGGTTCTTACCAGGGAAGGTCGTCGGAGATAGTAGCAGACGCGGCGACGTTCAGTCGAGGTGGTTGCCGATGTTCTGGGGTGCCCGCGGTTGAATGGGAGGTACAGGGAGAAGCGTCTAGGTCTGGGGAATGTACCCGTGTGCTTTGGAAGGCAAGGGGCGACGAGGTTCAGCCGGAATTTGCTGGAGATGCTCGTCGGAGCAGTGGCGGTGCTGCTTCGATTCAGGGCAGCTTGGTGGCTCTCGTCCAACGGGGTTTGAGGGGAAAGGAGGAGAAGGCGCAGACGATTAAAACAGCGTGGTCGCGGGGTGGAGTAATGCGGCCTTTAACGCGAATTGATCGCCGGCATTTACTGGCTGCAACGGCAAGGAGTAATCGACGCGAGGAAGAAGGAAGTGAGCTGGCGGTGGGGTCCGGGCGTCAGCGAGGGAGTGAGATAGGGAGAGGGTCCACCAGTCAGTGTCTGCGCGGGTTCAAAAATGAGTGCGAATCGTTTTCTTTCGGGGGAGAGGGAGTGGGCTGGTTGTTGGGCTTATTGGGCTGGCCGACTGGGCTGCTGTCTACTTCTATTTTTTTCTTCCTGATTGTTTTTCCCTTTTCTGTTTCTATTTTCTGTTTTAAAATTCAAACAACAAATCAAACATTCAATTCGCATCAAACTTTTACCAAACTTTGCAACTGAATTTGGTTCTGTTTAACAACATAAACCAAAGTCCCAAAATAAAATAATATTTTTTATTTTAGAGTCCATTTATAATTAAATAAAATGGACATTAGTTAATAAATCAAATGGGTTTTAATTTATTTAAAACCTCCATTTGAAATCTAAATATTTTCAAAACCAAATCAGTAGGTTTTATTTGAAAATAAAGAATACTTGGAAGACTTGTTTAAAATAAATAAGTTTTGATGTTTAATTAAAATAGTAAAACCTTTATTTTTAATAAACTTGGATATTATATCCTTATTATTTTATTTTAAATAAACCTTTACTATTTTTATCAAATAGAAATATTTTATTTTAAAGGCTTGGCCAAGTTTTAATTTGGCTCTATAAAATAATCCTTATTTAAAAGTCTATCCTTTGCTTTTGAGAACCAAATATTTTTATTAAAAGATTCAAAATAGTATTTCCAAATATTTTTAGCTTTATTGTTTATTTAACTTTTTAAATCCCTTTAGGATTTTATTGGATCCAAAAAAATAGGTTTGAAAGTTTTCCAATTGGATTAAAAAAGTTTCTTCTCACCCTGAAAATCAACAAAGTTTTATTTTATTCATTTATTTTTCACATTACAAGATTTGGAAAATCTTGGGATGTGACACTACTTCATGAAGAGGTTGCAGTAGGTCCTTGCGTTCATGCGTTGGCGATTCTGTCCACGGACCATCCATGGCGGTGGTGTATACACTTCTCCTGAATCATCACTTGAGACCTCAAATTCCACCTCTTCTGGATCCTCCTCTTCTTCTTCATCCTCTGCTGCAGCAGCAACAGCTTCATCTCCTCCACCATCGTCGTCTCCATCATCATCATCATCATCATCTTCGTCCTCCTCATCATCATCATTCCCACCGTCATCATCATCATTGTTGCCATCAGGGGTGGGTTCAACTGTGCTTGGAGAGCAGCAATCTGGGCTGCCATATCAACAATAGTCTGGTCCCTTTCCTGGACGGTCCCTTGCAGCTGCTCTATGGCTTGATTGTTTTCCTGGACGGTCCCATTCAGCTGTGCTATGGCTTGATTATTCTCCCGGACGGTCCCATTCAGCTGTGCTATGGTCACGTCCCTGCCAATAAGTGCATGGTTCAGAACATCCACAACTTCATGTAAAGTATCAATCTCCTGTCCTTGGACCACCAGACCGTTGCTGGCAAAATATGCTATCTCCTTTACCACCATCACTTTCTCAGCTAGGGATCCATTCTCCCTCTCCATATCTTCTATGTGCCTCCGACGGGGCGGCATGTTGTTCCTGTTGCCTGGGGTAACCACTATGTTCCCGTTCTCATCACGCCTTCCGTAGTCACGGTAAGGTGTGTCTTCTGGAAGCAGGTGTCGAACAAGATGGCACTGGCGTGACAGGGCTTCATGCAGGGCCAAGTTTATCCCAAGCTCCCAGTTGCAATACCTCTTGGTGTAGACCAGATGTACAGGGTTTGGCAAGGCGATATCTCTGAAGATGAAGGTGGTGATCTCCCAGGCGTCCTCGCCATATCCATAGGTGTATAGCCTTCTTCCCTTGAACATGAGCAGTGGCAATCCCAATGACTGTGAGAGCTGTCCCAACTGTCTTGCAAAGGGCCTTGGTGACTCAATTGTAGCATACTCAGTCCTGTCCCATCTATCAATTAAAAGGGGAAAGTGTGAGAATAGCATATGATAAAGATTTACGAGAGTGAAAGGCATAAGATGAAAGACAGAGTTAATATAAGATTTAGTAATTCTATGGCTTCCTAATCCAAACCTAGGTCACGATCCTACAGTCGACACACGAGATCTGATACCATCTTGTAACACTACGGTTCGGAAAAGACCGTAGCTTCCATGTGACATGCCAATCCCTGGATCGGTTCATTGGCCCACAATAGAATAAAGATGAATAAAATAGAAAAAATCCGTGTATCATAAATAACGAAGATCCAGAGTAACATTATTACAATAAGGGCTTAGCTCTAGGCTAGCTCAGCTTATTCAAGTAGCAACACAAATAAAATAACTCCTCCATTCTTCAAATTTCCCACAAGTGAACAAGTGCTAAGTGGAGTACCGTGGCCTAAATCGATTCCTCAGAATCTGAATATCCTACAACATGAAACGTAGCAGCCCCGAAGGGTCAATACATGGAATGTATGGCAATTAGAGCTATTAAAGGAGACTATAAAACTAGCATCTACATGCATATTTGGAAAGTGGAGCTGTGGCTAGCTTGCATTTACAAATATCTTTGCCCTACTTTCATAAACAGTTTTGATTTTCTTTGAAAAGATCCCAATTAAGTTAACCCATCAACATTAAAGCAATTATGAAATTGGAATGAGCGAGAAACATGTCATGAACTCGATATCAAGAAACTCAGATGTCCATAACCGGGGACACGGCTAATCGATTAGTTTATACACCCTGCAGGGGTTAGTACACTTTACACATGTGACTCGGCCAGCCCAGCTCGTTCCACCACTCTCATATTGGGTGATGATAGGGAGAAGTCCAAGAAGGGACCGTTCGGGAAGTAGCTCCCCAAACCTGACACGCACCGGACCAACCTACCAAAATTCTACATCTCTGCATACGTGAGTTCGAGTTACCACAACCTACTGAGTCCAACCAACCGCCCATTTCATTATTGGCACATGGTTGTACACGTAAGCTACAAAATAAAGAAGCGAATCATTTTCTCTTGATACTTGGGTGCCTTTCTGCAATGATATCACCAAAAATTATCAATCCCATCACACCCAGGAGATTCATTGATTAAGTTGTTTTTAGTTTTCACAAACCAACACATTTAGAAACAACTTTCAGTGATGTAACCCAGCCCTAGTTCATCATAGCATGGCTAAGCACATCTACCAACGGTGGCTCATCTATAGGAAATCCCTACTATATAATAGGACATAGCATAGCGATAGTACTTTCCTACACATGCATCTACAAAATACACGACAATGCATTGAAAATAGTAGGAAAACATCATGAACAAAGTAGCATCTACTTGCCTTGGCTATTGCGGTTGAACGAACAATCCTCACACGAGCAAGCGTTGCACTTGACACAATCACACGATACAATTGCAATCACATAAACAAACCAAGCACAATCATATACAAACATAACAATGCAAGATGCATGCATGACAAGTTGAACAATGCTACAGTAGCTTTATATAACCTTACTCAGTATACCTACTGTATGCATGCATGGGAAACATTTTAAAAGTATTGAAAACAAGGCATGCAATTTTAAATGGCCAAACAATTGAGCTACAACCCAATTATTAAGTCATTGCTATTAAACAGTTTGTAAAATCTTGGAAAAATAGCTATTGTGTAGGCAACCTAAAATAGAACCGGTACCAACTGTAATCACTCAAAAAGGATTTATAGAATTTCCTGAGCAATTAAAATACTCAAGTAAGCCTTTTTATAGATTCTACAATTTCCAGTACTCTAAGTCTACCTTTTAAATTCACTAAAAGATTCCTCTTGTTCTACTGATTCCAGGGACACCTCATTTGCAATTTTTGGAGTTGTAGAACTTTTCCTATGAATTTATTACTCTAAAAAGGACATTAAACTATTTAATTAATCACAACAAAACCTTGCTGCAAAAGTATGAAACAATTGTATCTACGTGAAGAACTTAATCGATCCATATCTTATTTGCAATTTTGGGCCAGTATATTAATTTCTATTGATTTTACAATTTCATCTATTTTCTGCCAAATTAAATCAATTTAAAAAAAACAGTCAACCGTCTTTTGACTGGTCCACGCTGACGTGGCGCAGCGCTGACTAGTTAGCGGTTAGAAGGCTGGTCCACGGTCCATCTGGACCGTTTATCCGCGATCGGAGGGCAGGGCTGGCGCGTGGAGATGAAACTCACCGGCGGCGTCGGGTCGGCGGGGGGCGGTGGCGGCGAGCTGGGCGGCGTACGACGTGCGGAAGGTGGCGGCGGCGTTGGTTCCCGTGTCCGCGGGCGGCGGTGGCGGTGAGCTGGAGCGGCATCGGCAGGCTCGGGCTCTGACGAGCTCGCGTAGAGGCTCTGGGTGACCTGCGGCGAAGGGGGTTTGTCAGGGAGACGTAGTCGAGCAGGAGGAAGACGGGAGGGTCATCGGCGTGCGAGGGGGCGGCCGTTCCCTGGAGGGCCGAGCTCTTACCAAGATCTAATGGCGGCGACGGCGGCTTTGATCTCCGGCGAGCAAATTTGCGAAGACGGAGGCGTCCCGGGCGAAGGTTTTTGGGGGCTTTCGAAGAGGAGGGATTAGGGATTAAGAGGGGAGGCATCAACTACCTGGGGTTGTTCGGATTCGGCCCGATTTCCTCGCGAAATCCCGTTGGTTGTTTGAGTCTGTGAGGAACACGTATTAGAGAAGATGACAGGCGAGGCCCACTTGGCGGTGGCGGATGGAGGCTGACGGGCGGGGCCCACTCGTCAGGCGTGATGGCTAGGTGGGGCTGAGCGGCGGCGCTTAGCGGGAAGCGCGCGCGCGATGCGTTAGCTGCCGCTCGGCATGGGCGCTGGCAGGCCCCGGGTGGGCTGCCGGGCTAGCAGGCTGGACGCCTGCGCTGCTGCTGCTCTTTTTTTTATTTCTCTTTTTCTTTTTCCTGGGCATTTTCTTATCTGAATCTAAAGTCTGAATATGAGAGAACTGTCTAGTTTTTAACCAAAATTTCAGTTTAGCATAACTTTTGAACCGTAGCTCCAAATGAGGTGATTCAAATTGCTACGGATTCGTGACGGGACCCTCTACGCATCTGTGCTAACCAAAAATACTAAACTCAAGGTTTCTAGCAGGTGCAAGGTAGAATCCGAGCACTCTAGTGTAGGTGACAAAATGCAAATTCAAGTGAGGGGTTTTGCCAAAAGCTTTTCAAACTAAATTTTTGCAATGATGTTCATGATGCAATGACATGTATGCTATGCAGTACCAAATCTAAAATTTGGGATGTGACAGAAACATAAGGTAGTGAGGAACCACTTGAACCTGCTGAGATCCTAATAGTATATCTGTCTCTAATGCTGAAACTGAGAGTGGCAATAATAATGATGCTCCTGATAAGGAGAAAGTTGAGGAAGAACCTAAGAAGCACACTAAGAACACTAGGTACACTAAGGAAGATTTTATTGCTAAGAAACATGGTAGTGAGAGAGAACCTTGGGTGCAGAAACCTGTGCCTTTTCCAGGTAAGAAACACAAGTCAAAGGAGGAAGAATACTACAACAAGTTTTGTGAGTGGATGAAACATTTATTTTTGCAAATTCCTTTGACTGATGCTATTAAATTGCCTCCTTATTCAAAGTATATGAAGGATATTGTCTCTAATAAAAGGAAGATTCCTGATGAGGAGATTTCTACTTTGCTTGCTAATTATTCCTTCAATGGTAAGGTTCCAAAAAAACTTGGTGATCCAGGTATACCAACTATTCCTTCCTCTAAGAATAATTATGTCAGAACTGCTTTATGTGATTTGGGAGCTGGAGTTAGTGTTATGACTTTCTCTCTCTACAAGAGACTCCAACTAGAAAAGTTGATACCAACTGATATATCATTGCAAATGGCTAATAAGTCAACTACTATTCCTATTGGTATATGTGAGGATGTTCCTGTTCAAGTGGCTCATAATTGCTTGGTTTTGACTGATTTTGTTGTGCTTGAGATGCCTGAAGATGATAATATATCTATTATTCTTGGGAGACCTTTTCTTAATACTGCAGGTGCTGATATTAATTGTAATCATGGAAAAGTAACATTCAATATTGATGACAAAGAGCACACTGTTTATTTCCCCAAGAAGGTTGTTAAGAGCTATTGCCTGAATTCCATTGAAAATATTGAGAGCATCAAGGTTGGAGAAATATATTGTCCCATTCCATAAGAAAATTTTGAAACTATTATGATTGGGACCATTGCTATCAAGTATGAGGTAACATAATCACCTTGTGGAATGCAAAGTTTTGTTTCATATAAGATTGTTTTGGTAACAAGACTTGATCAACCTTGTTAACAAATGGATTTTTATGAACAAAATAATGTTTTCACTATGGTTATTCTTACTTTCTTTTACCTTTTCTCCTTCCTAGTCTTTGCCTTTCTTTTGCTAGCTTTGGTTTTGCTAGTTGCTTGTTTGTTAGAGTGTCTTAGAACTTCTGTAGTTTGGCTTTTGGTTTGCTTTTTCTTCTTCTGAAAAAACTGTTTCTATGAGAAAATCAATTTTCATACCCAGAAAATTGGCCAAAAATAAAGTTTCCCGAAAAATCCTAGAAAATTCAAAATAAAATTTTCCTCGAAAAAAGGGGTAGAGGGACACCTGAAGTGACCCAGGGAGCCACCCCAGGCCACCACACCCATGGTAGGCGCGGCTTACCTGTGGGTGGCGCCTAGGAGGGTCTAGCCCACCTGGGCCCCTTCGAGGTGGCCCCTCACAACCATCTTCTTTCTCTCTCCCGAAAAACACCAGAAAACTTGCTCAAGCTCGAGTTCTTGCTAGCGATTTTCTATCTCCTTGCTCAGCCCATCTTTGCTACTGATTTTTGGAGGGATTCCTCCTTGAATAGAGGGGTCATGGACAACCACACATTTGGAGATATATTTGAGAGTGATGCACCTAGAAGGGAAAGGCCTTCAAGATCATCTTCCTGTGCTAGGCCCTCATACAATGAGGATCTCATCACTCCGTGATTCAGTGACGAGGGAGATGAGGGGGATGCGCACCCCTCCACCTTTCCTTGCCAAACCTTCTTGCAGGCTGCGGGATTCTTGATGGTTTTATGACCTTGGTTCGGAGGGCTGGTCTAACAAGTCTTATGCAGGATGAGAGCGTGCAATATGCTACGCTCACTAAAACATTTGTGGAGAGCTTCTCCTTTACTAACAGCATGCTCAACCCTGATGTTTCTTTCAAGATTTATGGCAGGTCTTACCATATGACGTTGAAGAAATTTTGTGAGGCTCTGGGACTTGGTACAAATGGGTCAGCAAAGAAGATTCCAGCTCAACCCACTGATTTGTTGGAGCTCTACCGCGGAATAACCAATGATGATAACCATAGAGCTCAACAGGGAAAGATAAGAAACATTCAGCTTCCTGCCATCAGGTACTTCACTTACTATCTTGCCACCAGTGTTCTTGGTAGGGAGAACACTAGTAATATTTCCAGCTATCATTTGGCTTTCTTAGCCGCTACGCTTAACAATAATACCAAGTACAATCTTGATTCTCTCATTGCTCGTCGTTTAACTTCTAAGGGACCCATTTATGGGGGAGTTATTGCTATGAGTGTTGCTACTGCCTTGGAAATTGCTGTTGATCCAAATGATACAGTTTTGGCTCCTCAGAGGCTTGATCTTGCTGCCATGAAGGCGCACCGCTTTTTCACTAATGGCTCTACCCTTGAAACTTGGTCTATAAAATGTTGTTTATTGACGGGGAAGAGAGAGAGAGAGAGATCCCTCTCCCCCAAACCACTTTGTTCAGTATTTCTCAGGGACCTTTGTCATGCTCCAAGGAGGAGATGGATGACAAGCTGCGCTCTCTTAGCTTCTATGGACACTTTCAGGAGGAAGCACCCTCGTATGACCCCGTTGTACACTACATTAGAGAGACCTCGAGCTCGTACCAGGACGAGGGAGCCTCCTCGTCGTACTACGGAGGTGAATCTACTTGGACACCATGGGATTGATCCCCACTTAGGCCAAAAGCCTAAGCTTGGGGGGATGTATACCGACATCACACTCATCTATATATCATATTCGGTCGGTTCTTTTTATATCCATTGTTTCGCTTTATTTTTGGTTCTTGTTGCTTCTTTCTCAAAAACACAAAAATACCAAAAATATTTTCGTTGTTTCTCTTGCTTTGTTTGCTTCTTGTTTGGTTTGCCTTTTCTTTGTTTGGTTTTGGTTTGTTTGGTTTCTTTAAAAAATCGAAAACACCAAAAATATTTGTTGTTCTTCTTTGGTTTTGTGAGTTCTTTGCAGGGTTTAGCCATCCTTAGTGGATTTTGGGTTTCATGTTATTATTCAAGTCACACAAGTGAAGGGCAATAATGAAGATTAAGAGAAATTGAGGTGTGGTAAGAGGCTGGTAACGAACTCTATTTGTTTTCATTTTTGTACATATACTCATCATTGTGAGCATGCTTAGTCTGTTCATTGTAAGGAGTGTGTTACTGATGGATGCTTAGTAGTTCTTGCTTGTCTATGATTAGCTCTAGCTTGCTAATAGTTTGTAGCATGTCATATGAATGTTTGCTTGCATTGTTTTATTCATATTTTGGTATGATATTGTGGTATCCTCCTTTGGAAGTTTCATTTGAATCGACTTGGCACATGCTCACGCATGCATATGACTAATCAATAGTCAGTAAGCCTCGATGATTTATTTTGCCTTAGATTTCTTGTATCACTTTCATGCCATAATTAGTCATGTTTTGTTGCAAGCATGATTATGAAAATTATTGCTCTCTCATTTGTTGCTCCCTCTCTATTGCTAGCCTTCACCTGCACTGAGTATGATCTCTACCTGTGCCTCCAACTCCCCAAAACCAATATTGCCAACTGTGTCCACCATACCTACCTATTAGCATCGTTTGCTATTTCAGTGCATATTCTATATGCCTTGTTTTCTTCCAAATAAAATGTTTGTCTGTTTTGAGAAAGTTAGTTAGTAAAGCTCTCACGAAATTGATGGCACACTTTATCCCTTGCACGTAATAATCCTAAACCATTGTCACCTGTCCATGAAAGTTATATGCTTGCAAATTATATGCT
Organism: Avena insularis; assembly: GCA_023614405.1. Classification (NCBI taxonomy): domain Eukaryota; kingdom Viridiplantae; phylum Streptophyta; class Magnoliopsida; order Poales; family Poaceae; genus Avena; species Avena insularis. The sequence goes on along the minus strand of CM042689.1, from coordinate 339,786,154 downwards.
GGGAGTCAGCAGAACCGTGCTACCACGGGGAACGCCTTCAACACTCTTTTTTTGGATATTCTATCCAGTTGATACTTTTCTCTTTTGTTTACAGATGTCGATGATGTGAAATAAAAGGGGAGCTTGTGAGTTCATGGAGTCTATACATTGTGTTAGAGAAATGCCTGGGCCGCTAGCCTAAGCCATGCCTAATCATGGTGGAAACTTGCAGCATCACCATAATGAGCATTCTATGAAGCATCCTCATAAAAAGCTATGCACATAGTAAATAAAAAGATCGCTGAGATGCTCATTGTCTGCTTGCCTTGTCATTTTGATCACGGGATAGCTCCTGTATCATGTGCAAGGGGTACCCCGTTGGCGGTTATCTATGATATGCATGTATGTACAATGATAAGAACTTGCAGGTAACCAAAGTTGAGTAGCATGCGAAGCGTCCCTCGTACTCAAGGGACATGTGATTTCCAGTTTATGGTCTGTCAAGCATATAACTCATACTGGACCTCACTTTCACCTTAGCCACATGAAGATGCATATGATAGGGGCAATGAGATCTCAAAGCTAATAAGTACCTTCCTTTCAGCATTAGGAAGCCTTTCAAACTTTTCAAAACCTTTTCACTTCCTTGTTGAGTCACCACTTATGCTATGAGCACCTTCTTGAGACCATAGTTGTCATTCTTGTGTTTGTTCCAAAACTTGGTTAATTATGTCATGACTTTGATGGTTGTATCTCTGATATTTTTTACATCTAGTCTTCACTTGAACTTTAGAGGTTCCTCGGCATTTATATTGTGCTCTACAAACAAAGGCAAGCGAGATACCACTCTATCATACCTTACTATGAGCATTGCAATGTTTCTTATGTTTATGTTCCATGCTACTTATTATTATTGAGTTGGTTTCTCTTCATAGCTTGCAATGATTATTGAGTAGACTTGGTAGCATACGTCTTATTATGAATGGTTTAAGAATCTACTCCTATGCTGAGATTATATACATCATATGAAGCAAATGTGTTCGTGAAAGTTTTTTTATCGCACTCAGTTTTTAACTGAATTGCTTGAGGACAAGCAATAAGCTATGCTTGGGGGGAGTTGATACATCCAAAACGTATCTACTTTCTCGAACACTTTTTCTATTGTTTCTCCTCTAAACTTGTGTGATTTGGATACAACTAACACGGACTGACGCTGTTTTCAACAGAATTACCTTGGTGTCTTGTTTTTGTGCAGAAAATCAACTATCGGGAAAAATCCCGGAAAATATGCCAAAAAATATATTTCACCAGAAGACGAGACGGAGAAGGGGCCTGGGGGGCCCACACCACTGCCAGGCGCGGGCCACCTCTGGACGCGCCTAGGGGGGTGCAGCCACCCTAGGCATCCCCTCGGCCTCCCTCTGTGCCTATAAGTTGCCTTTCGACCTAAAAACAGGAGGGGGGGTCGATATTTTTCCAGAAAGAGTTCCGCTTCGCCACCGCCACCAGAAACCAAGATTCGGATCTAGAAACTCCGTTCTGGCACCCTGCCGGGACGGGGAATTTGGAGAGGATCATCGCCATCGTCATCACCAACGCATCTCCATCAACCATCGATGTTTCCTCATCCATGAGTGAGTAATCCCCCGCTGTAGGCTTGGGGATGGTAGGGATTGGATGAGTTCTATCATGTAATCGAATAAGATCTGTTAGGGCATAGTGCCTAGTATCTCTATTAGTGCTATTTGACTTTGTTGCAACTTGTTGTGCTTAATGCTTGTCACTAGGGCCCGAGTGCCATAATCTCAGATCTGAACTTATTATTGAATCATTATGATAGTATTGTTTGTGATCTTATCTGCAAGTTGTGTACACATATCATTGTCCTAATCCAAAGGCCCCGAAGTGACAATAATTGGGACAACCAGAGGGGATGGCTGTGGTGTGAGGATCACATGTGTTCACGAAGTGTTAATGCTTTGCTCCGGTGCTCTATTAAAGTGAGCACCTTAATTGCCAGTAGTTCCCTAGAGGCCCCGCTGCCATGGGCTGGCTGGACAGAAGATGTTGTGCAAGTTATCATTGCTAGCACGTATGACTATTTATGGACCACATGCCTAGGATTGTTTAGTACCTGGATTCTTGTTATTATTTATCTGCAATGCCCCAGATCTTGAAGTTACATGTTTAGACTTGTCCATGCAACGCCCGTCCATCCATCCCTATGCCTACCGCACTCGAATCCCACTGTTTACTGTTACTGTTACTATTGCTCCTGTTCTGCTGTTGTTGTTGCTTTGTTGTTGCTACTATCAAACTGTTGCTACTGATAAACTTATGTGAGCAAGAACTATTTCCAGGTGCAGCTGAATTGACAACTCAGTTGTTAAGGCTTGCAAGTATTCTTTGGCTCCCCTTGTGTCGAATCAATAAATTGGGTAATACCACCCGCGAAGACTGTTGTGATCCCCTACACTTGTGGGTCATCAGCGATTATCTCCCCTCTCCGGGAAGGAATTTCCCCGATAGAAATTTGTCTACCAAAGAGCTCTTTCTCTCTCTCGGTGTTTTCCGCCCCGCAGAGGCGGTGGAATCTTTATGTGGTCGCTCCCCGTGTCCTAGGGTTTCGAGGAGAAGATATAGGCGAGAGGGCAGAGTCGGAGACCGGCCTGGTGGGCCACACCTCCTCCAGGCGTGACCCAGGGGGCCGCAAAAGGGAGCACCGTGCTGCCAAGCTTCAGGAAGGAGGAGGAGGCCCCGCCCGCAGCAGGAGGATAAGGGCAGCACACACGGTTGTCGCTCGCCACCGTCAGCAGAAGCCACGTCGTCGTCCATCGTCTTCTCAAGGCACCCTAGGTAATCTCCGCGTCCTTCCCCTGGCCTTCCCTTGGTACTACTTATTCTTCTACTCCCTCAAAGATGCTCACTCAATCCAGGATTCTACCCCTCTCTGGCTTTACTAAGAGCTTGCAGTAGATTGTGTAGTATAGTTGCTAATTCTATCATGCTCTGGTTGATTTGTCTTGTGGATACTTAGTAGTATCCATGAATATTGTACTAGTCATCCTAAATTCCTGATATTGTTTCCGCTTGGATAACCACCTGGGTACATTCTAGGCTATTTCTTTATAATTCTACTTAACACCATCTGCTACCAGTATCTGTTTGATCGATATTGGTGAAATTTACACTTGTTTATGTTTTTTGAACAACATTCTGGAATGATGTTCATGTTTACCACCCTCATTTCATTCTACTCATTGTTAGAGGTGTTGACATTGTCTAAATGACAGTAACAGAATATCATCATGCACTGGCTCTAGTTTCTTGATCCATAATTTAAGATTATTCTGAAGATATCCATGCTAGTAAGACTATAGATACATGCACATTACCTCCCTCTGGATCTCTTTAGGAAGGGTTTGCTTGGTCTTTACTATCTGATTATGTATTGTAAAAGCTCTAAATTATCATGCAAATAATTGGCTGCAGTTGCATTTTTCGTGTCAGAGGGCTGGTTTAACAGCTGTAATTCATTCAACCACTATATATGTTTCGTATACCTGCTTTAATTCATATATGTATTCATAGGAGCATTGCGGTGACCCAACATACCACTGCATGTGTCGTACACTATAGTCGTTGACATGACATTCACACCTTGCGTGTTGAATTGTGATCCCCACGACCACCTGCCACTACCGCCACTGGTCATCGTCGTGTCGCCGTCTCCAGAGACCGTTTTCGAGCGGCGCAGCCACTAGATGACTCCGCCGTGCTGCACTGGATCGAATGCCACCACTCTGTACGCTCGAGCTCTCGATCAACAGATCGACCCTCGATTTGTAGGATCATCCGTGGATGATGTCAGCATGACAACATGCTGATGTCACCCCAGCCCAGTCAACGAATTTGACTTGGTCTGTGCCCATGTGGCAGGTGATGTGTACTCGACCCCACTGGACAGAGACTATGGGTAGATCTATTCTGGATGTGAAAAGAATTTTCTTATTTAGAAGATAATTTAGAAAATTATTAAATCTTAAAAATTCAATAACTTTTGTTTTATAGTTCAGGAAAATATGTATAATATATGAAAATGTTTAGAAAAATAAAATCTACAATTTAACTTTATTATCAAACATTATTATCTTAATTATTTAAATCATTATCCTTTAATAAATAATTTATAAGTAATAAAACTTTGAAAATTCATATTTTAATATTGGTAAATGTTAAAAATATAAATAAAATACCAAAAATCTTTGAAAAATAAGAACTATAATTCAAAACTATAATCATGCATTATTATTTCACTTAATTAAACATTTATTATTTATTAAGTATTTATAAAGTAATAAATCTTATAAAAATAATATCTTATTATTTTTAAATCACAAAAATAAATGTAATATACCAAAATGATCACAAAAATATTACCTACATGTTAAAATATAACATTCCACTTTTGAGATAAATAAAAATTTAAAACACTTTAACAACTTGAATTTAAACCTATTTCTTTAATTGATAATTTAGATAAGGATAAATAAAAATTGCTAATGTTTCTAAAATTAGCCAATTAAGTCTAATAAATAGTATTAGCCTTACAATACTAATAATATAAAGTGAAAATGGTTCAACACATTTTAAATGCAATTTTACTGAATTATCATTCAACCATAAGTATAGATTATTTTCTAAAAGGATCCTTATCCATTATAAAATCCTCAAGAATAATTTGTCACTAAATTAAATCTTTTCCATTACTTCAACTACAAGTTTACAAAAATATCAAAACACTATCGTGAATCCATAAGTAGTTAAGTAATACTACTTCCTTGTTTACAAACTATAACCACTCATTTGTAAAAAGGTAAATGATTCTATTCCATTATAATGTTAAGAAACCACTATACCAAATAAAAGTAATACCATTCCTAGTTAACTTTAAAGGAACCTGATGAAGTGAACAAAGTACAATTATCATCAGCAATATACCTTAAGTCCATCTATGCCTTTAAAGTTAACTTTAATCTACAATACCTTAAATATAAGGCTAAAGACTTTGTTATATGTTTTATAGTTAACTTTGGTCTGTTATAATTAAGTCATAAAGCATCTCAAGTCCAGAATATTCAAGCAAGCATAAACAACATCAATCACATTCTATTAATCCTATTCTAAAAACTATCAGGATTTTTTAAACCTTAATAAAGAAATCTTTTCTTCAAAAGTTATTCGTTTTGCCACTTAAGTCAATAGATGACAATTAATCGTAATCACATTACTTTATACTTTTCTTGTATACCTAGGGTTGATAACACTTAAGTTCTTTACAAGTGACATTACTTGTAAGGTAAAAATTTAAAGATGAACAATTATAGTATGAGAAATCTTGAGGAGCATTTCACATTTGTGTGTATCTTATTATTTTATGATATTATAGTTACATGTTGTTTCACACACAATCACAAGCCTTAATAAGAAGCACAAATATGAAACTTATCTAAAAGGACAATACATTCTAACAGGAACCATTTCCAGTTTCCAAACCCTAGATCAACGTTATTCCCGGGATCCGCGTTTATAAAGTGCATCACATTACTTATGCATAAAAGCATCTTGCTTCTTTAAACATTAGTCCTTACCGGACCAATGATGCTGATTTCAGATATTGGATCTTATATTGTCTTGAAGACCGTGAGTGCATAATCTTGCAATCACAAAAGGCAAGTTCACACTTGCATTTGAAAAATGTCAGAAAACACTATTTTCATAATAATATGATTATGGGTTGTTTACCATAAGGTAATAACCTACTACGAAAGTTCCGGTGGTAAAGGAACATATTATCTAGGACTTAACAACCAATGTCGCCAGTGATTCTTGCGCCGTATATCACGCGTTAACCATGAGATTTGGAATGGGACGGAGAAGTCAGCTGTATCTCCTTCCTCTCGCATGTAGCCGGATGTGCAGGTCGTGGATGTTATCACTCGTAGCATGCATATTAATTGGTAATTCGTAGAGGATATGCAGCATATGGGTGGGAACCCTCAACATCCCACGATAGTTCTGGCATCTAACGGTATGTACAAACCATTGCCGTAATTCAATGGGTGGGCATGGTGTACACCAAGGAGGCATGCGAGGTCGCAAAGGGGGCAGTGATTGGCTTGGATCTTAGACTGGGGCCCACACCAAGGAAGTGTAGACGAGAATGCAACTCGGATGTGCAACAAAGCTAAGATCTCTCATGGGTAAAGTGACGCACCTCTGCAGAGTGTAAGAACTATAACTTATTACTCCCTGTTCCGGGAAGGAGCTGCGAACACGGCGGGAAAGGAACTCCATGAAAGTTCTGGTAAACACATGAAGGCTGACGGACATAGTTTTTCAGAATAAAAGCAACTTTTGAAGAAATGTTTACGAAAACCTGCATTGCCTACGACCTATGGTCTGTGGCTGTAGATATAGTGCATCAAACACTCCTTTTCTAGTGAACTTGCTGAGTACGCTCGTACTCAACGTATCTTCTTAACCCATGATAGGTTCTAAAGCAAGTACAGATGACGTCTACATCAAGTCATGCTCTAGGAATCATCATCAAAGGCTAAAGCTCTTCAATGAAGTCAAGAAAGTCAACATATACATCAACTCATGTGAAGAAGTTACTGATTAGATAGGAATATAATCTCTAGCCATAGAACCTATTTCTATAGTGTATTGAAATAGCAGCAATGCCAGATCATTAGTTAATATACTAGCCTTAATAGTATGATAGTTTTTGAGTTGTTTATTTCTGATTCTTCTTTGTAAGAAGTTTCTTTCTCTCTCTTTAACCTAGAGTGTTCTCTGGATCTTGTGTAAAGAGTTGAGTTGTAACCTATAGTCATGTCTTGGACCTGCTGTGTTTCTGTTGTACCACTCTGAGGGATGTAATACTAGTGAACAGTGTTTCATTGGTGTTATGTCAACGACTATAGTGTACTACATCATGTAGTGGTATGCTGGGTCACCGCACGAAGTTTGCTGGAGTGTACCTGAATAGTTCTAGATAGGCTTCTCTTAAGTCATCTTCTTTCTTCTAGGTGGCTTCTCTCTCGGGGTGATGCTCCCGCTGTACTTTGTAGTATTTGATTGCCTTGATTCTCAACCTTTTTCCAGTTCTCTTCCAGAATTTTACAGGGGTTTTCAACATATGTCAAGTCTGCTTGTAATTCCACCTCTTGATGTGTAATTGCATCATCAGGAACCTTAAGAAATTTCCGGAGTTGTGACACATGGAAAACATTGTGAACTTGAGCTAATCTTGGTGGTAACTCTAAAGCATAAGCTATAGTCCTGTTTTGACTCAGTATTTTGAATGGTCCTATATATCTGTGACTCAATTTTCCTTTAACTCTGAACCTCTTAACTCCTTTCATTGGACTTACTTTGAGATATACCATGTCTCCTACTTCAGGATGCCATGATCTTCGACTTAGATCAGCATAACTTTTCTATCTACTTTGAGCTATTTTCAATCTATCCTTGATTATTGATAGCGCTTGACGAGGTGGAAGAGGTTGAAGTAGATTCCTAGTAACGGCACCAGAAAGCTTGATGGCGCGTGGTGTTTGATGTGGAAGCGCTTCGTTGGAAACCCCAAGAGCAAGGTGTGAAGCAGCAAACAGCAAGTCTTCCCTTAGATGAGACCAAGGTTATCGAACCAGAAAGAGGAAGGAAACGTCACACAGGTGTTGGAAACAACATGGAGACCTGCACAACACAAACTCAAGACTTTGCCCCAACGAATCAGTGAGGTTGTCAAGATCAACGGTTTGCTGTAACAAAGGATTAAACGCATGGTGTGGAAGGTAATGGTTTGCAGCAAGTAAACAAGTAACGGTGGAAGATGTATCAATGGTAAAGATTGGACCGGGGTCCATAGTTCACTAGAGGTGCTCTCCTTAGAAACAGCATGTCATGAAGGGTAAACAAATTACAGCGAGGCAATTGACAGGAACTGAGTAAGGCATAACAATGCAATTACTAGCCAGAAAGATCCTATGAGGTTGATTGGGCAATACAACAATATACATAGACCGTAATCCAACTGCATATATGACTAGAAGTCCACCTTCAGGTTATCATCTGAACCCCCTCCAGTATTAAGTTGCAAGCAACATACAACTGCTTTAAGCAAAGTGTGTAAGGTAAACAGTCCACATGTTCCATGAACAAGAGACCGTTGTTTTCTCCCTAGTAGCAACAACACATCTACAAGCGATGAGATTTCTGTCACTTCCCTTGGAAACTAGAGGCATGAACCCACTATCGAGCATAAATACTCCCTCTTGGAGTCACTAGCAACTACTTGGCCAAGATAACCACTAGCAACGGAGAGCATGCAAGATCACAACCAACAAAGACATGATAGAATCATAAAGATAAAACCATTAATCAAACCAACATAATAATCTCAATATCCATCGGATCCCCGCAAACACAACATGCATGATTACAAATAGATTAGATCTTGATCATGAACGGAGCTCATAAGATCTATACATGAAAGCACAAAGGAGGAGATACAAACATCTAGCTACTACATGGACCCATAGTCCAAGGTGGAACTACTCACAAATCATACCGGAGAGAAGGCCTCCGAGATGATCTCCCCTCCGGCAGGGTGCCAGGAAGAGCTTCAGACCCCCCCCAATCTAGGGACGATGGTGGCGGTGGCTACATACGGTTTCGTGGATTTCTGATCGGGGTACCGAGAGTTTCTGCATCGGGGGCTTCTTATAGGCGAAGGGGCGAGTCCGGGAGGCGACCAGGGTCGCCAAATCCTAGCCAGGCGTGGGCCCACCTTCCCCCGCGCCTGGGGTGGGTCTGCCCCCCTGGCCAGCCCCTCCGGCTCTCCTCTGGACTTCTTATTCCCCACAGAAAGTTATTGACTTTGTCCTTCGTCCCGTCCAATTCCGAGAATATTTCTTTACTAACTTTTCTGAAACCAAAAACAACAGAAAACAGGCATCTGGTACTGTTGCAACTTGTTAATAGGTTAGTACCAGAAAACATGTAAAAAGCACCTCAAAGTGTGGACAAGTAAAGTAAAGTAGATACAAAACAAGCATGGAGCATCAAAAATTGTAGATATGTTTCCAACATATCAGCATCCCCAAGCTTAACTCCTGCTCGTCCTCGAGTAGGTAAGTGATAGAAGAATAATTTTCGAGGTGACATGCACCCTCATAATATATATCCAACCATTTGCAAACATTGAAAGCTGGGATCAAAGAACTCTTAACATGTGCATGAAAGATGGAGTTCTAACAATAGGACATAGTAACTATGCATGCAACATGACAAGCTCCAAACAAAGATCATGAGTAATATGCATTGAAAAACATTTATTTGTTTCACATGTAGAAAACATAGCATAGTGGCAATCAGCTTGTCCCTCATAGATTAGCAATATAAATGCATAAGACACCTGCAAATTTCACAAGGGTGACTAGAAATAGATAGCACAAGAGCAAGTAATAACACAATATGCTTTAATTAATAAGCTTTGGAACATTGCACACAGAATGACAACTATGCTCTATTAATGGTGCCTAAAGGTAGAAGGTGGAGACTCAAATAATGGTGGAAGAAAGGCCTTTTTGTAAAGAAAGCAGGGATTACAAGTTTCAAAAAGAGCTTCCAAAAATTATGGTACTTATTATCTTTTAGCCCTCATTGCCCCTATCATAAGCATCTTGAAGTGATTAAGGTTAAAGTGGCAAAGCTGGAGTATATGCTTGACAAAGTATAAGTTGGCAATCTCAAGTCCCTTGACTATGAGGGCTACACCTCATGGATACTAAACTTAGGGCCCAGGCAAATTCTTGTCACTGTAAGTACTTGCATATCATTGAGAACTGCCAACGGGGTACCCCTTGCACATGGCACAGGAGCTTTCCCATAACCAAAATGACAAGGCAAGCAGACAATTAGCATCTCAGCAATTCTTCTTATGTACCATGGGAATATGGTGCTTTTTTCTCTCTTTCCTATTTTCTCATTATGTCTTTTTAAATAAGAAGAATGCTTCATAAATGTCACTATGGTGATGCTGCAAGTTTCCACCATGATTAGGCATGGCTTAGGCTAGTGGCCCAGGCGTTTCTCTAACACAGAATACAAACTCCATGAACTTACAAGTTCCCACTTCATTTCACACCGGTAACATCCATAGACAAAAGAGCATGATATCAACGGAGTACAAAAAGTACAAGTGTAATGTTGAAAACGTTCCCCGTGACAGCACGGTTCTGCTAATCCCAACTTATAAGTGCGAGCATATACAACAAAGTTGCCTCAATGGTTCAAGTTTATTAGGGGCAAAGAATAAAATGTGCCATCAAGTTCGTGAGGGCTTTAATCACTAAGTTTTCACATACAAAATAGTTTTTAATTGGAAGATAGCTGAAAACAAGAATGTACTTGGAATGGTGTAGCACACCATGCATAGGAATTTATAGTGGACACTTTGGAACAACTTGGTTTCTTGGGAGTTGGAAGCATGAGTAGAACTTACTCATACGAGTGGAGGCTATCAAAAGACCGGGAGCAACCAACTAAGAGAGCAATAATGACCATAATTATGCAATGCAACAAAGCAAACTAATCAAAGCAAAGAGTGGTACTTCAAGTCAAGGACTAAATGATCATAGAGGCTAATGGTGACTTGTTATATTCATAACATGGTGTAAGCATGTGCCAAGTCAACCCAAGCAAAACATCAAAGGAGAATACCACAATACTATGCTTTTGCGTGCTAAAACAACGCATAATTTCTTCAAGGCACACTAAGCAATCCCAATTGTTTGGAACAAGACATGCTACAACAATAATGCAAAATCAACACCTATCATGTCATGTTAAAGTCTTAGTCACAGTCAATGCAAGCTCCTTTTGCACTTCAAGCAAGAACTTACTACTCCTTTCCAAACACCAAGAAACTTATTTGCAAAACAACATAGCGAGAACGGGGGTCCAAACTACTAAAGAAAACTAAACAAACTAAGCAAATCAAATGAAAACTAAGACGCTCCAAGAAGAACACAACTGTGCATGAAACAATAAAAGTGAAGTGTCTAGACAGACCTGAGCTTTTTATTGATGAAGAAGGGGATGGGTTGGGCATCCCCAAGCTTTGACGCTTGTACCTATTGGATATTTTTTGGGGTGACACCATGGTGGCATCCCCAAGCTTGAGATTTTGTCCATCCTTCATCTCATTGCATCATTCTCTCTCTACACCTAAATTTTTTCCTTCATACAAAACTTCACACAATCTTCATTAGCAACATTAGCTTATTCAAAAGATATTAGACCACTGGCAAAGCTTTGGAACAGCAAGGCTTTTCACTAAAAACACAAACTACTGTAGTAACTCCTTCAAAGAAAATCAATTTACCTGAAGAGAGCTAAAAAAGGAATCAATAAGAAGCAAATGCAAATAATGGTAGAAATCTATCAAAACAGACCATCAGGTAGAAACAATTTTTTTTCGAACATCTTCTGTTGCTCAAATCAAAAGGTGTTGAACTAACGAAAGTTAGCCCACATACTGGGGGATTTATTCGTAAATTTTGAGCTCAATCCAAGTTACAGAGCCTTCTCATGAATTTGTTTGATGGAGGACATAAATCTGTTACGGGTCAGCAATTCCCCAAATCTTAGTTCCCTCTCATTAGAGGTCATTCTTCGCACAAAAAGCAAACAAAAAAGATAAGTAGAGTTTATTACAGTAGTAATAACTTCCAAGACACAAGGAAACTCTTGGGTTATCTCACAACAAGTACTTTTCTTTAACGCCTTTAAGTTAGGCACAAGAAGTAAGAAATCAAGTATTTTCAAATGAGGAAACATTAACATCAAACCTTGCTTTCAAAGGAGGAGCAAAAAGCAACTTCTCTCTCCTCATAGGGAAGTGTTCAATACCTTTCTTTAATGGTGCCTTCTTTCATATCAATGATGGCACCAACAGTTCTAAGAAAAGGTCTTCCCTAAGTAATAGGACAAGAAGCATTGTATTCAACATCCAAAACATAGAAATCAACAGGGACATAAGCATTGTTAACCATGATGGGAACATCATTAATACTCCCCCATTAGTTTCTTCTTAGCATTATCATCAAGTGGGACATCTAAATAACAATCTTCCAAAGGTGGCAAATCAAGCATTTCATAAATCTTCCTAGGCATAATAGAGACACTAGAACCAAGATCACATGAAGCTTTGAGATCAAAGTCATTCACTTGCATATTAATAATGGGTTCCCAACTATCTTCTACTTTCCTAGGAATAGAAGCTTTGTGTTTTAGCTTCTCTTCCTTAATCTTAACAAGAGCATCTGTAATGTGTTTGGTAAAGGCAACATGCATATCACTAGCATCGGGACTTCTAGCAAGCTTTTGTAGGAACAAAATGTCTTCAGAAATATTGCAACCATCAATATCAAAATAAAACTTAGCATCACTAGTAGTAGGATCAATAGGTTTAGGCATAGTAGGAGGAGGAATATGGGCTACTTGTGGTTTAGTGGTGATAGTGCACACACTATTGTTTCTATCAATTTCAGCTTCCATTTCCCACCTAGCATGAACTTGAGATAACAGCCTAACATTTTCATCAATAGTAACTTGTATGGCATGAGCAGTAGCAAAGGTGTTTTCCATAGTTTCAGGTTTAGCAGCCATTTTATTAACCAAGGAAGTTTGAGCTTCAGACAAAGAGGATATATTTTTCTCAATAGTTAAAAGATTTTCCTCTACAGTCTTATTGAAAGTGGTTTGTTTACTTATAAAGTCCTTGAGCATGAATTCAAGTTCAGAGGGGGCACTTCTAGCATTATTATAAGAGCTTACATAGGAATTGCCATTATTAGGAGGATAAGGCCTATAATTGTTGTTGCCACCAAAATTATGCCTATAGGCATTGTTGTTGAAATTGTTGTTTCTAATGAAGTTCACATTAACTTGCTCTTCTTGAGCAACCAAAGAGGCTAAGGGAACACTATTAGGATCTAGAGGAGCTTTCCCATTAACAAGCATATCCATAATAACATCAATCTTTTCACTCAAAGAGGAAGTTTCGTCAAAAGAATTTACCTTCTTACCATGTGGAGCTCTCTCAACATGCCATTCAGAGTAGTTAACCATCATATTATCAAGGAGCCTTGTTGCAGCACCCAAGGTGAGTCCCATAAAAGTACCTCCAACAACAGAATCCAACAGGTTTCTTGAGGAGAAGTTCAAACCTGCATAAAATGTTTGGATAATCATCCAAGCAGTGAGTCCATGAGTAGGGCAATTTTTAACTAAAGATTTCATTCTTTCCCAAGAAGGAGCAACATGTTCACTATCAAGCTATTTAAATTTCATAATATCACTTCTCATAGAAATAATCTTAGCAGGAGGATAGTACTTTCCAATAAAAGCATCTTTGCACTTAGTCCAAGAATCAATACTATTTTTAGGCAAAGATAGCAACCATTCTTTAGCTTTTACCCTCAAGGAGAAAGGAAAAAAGCCTGAGCTTAATAATATCTTCATCTACATCGTTATACTTTTGCATCTCACAAAGTTCAACAAAGATATTAAGATGGGCAGTAGGATCATCAGAACTAGCGCCAGAAAATTGCTCTCTCATCACAAGATTCAACAAAGCAGGCTTAATTTCATAAAAGATAGCATCAGGAGCAGGTGGAGCAATATGAGTGCTTAGGAAATCATTGTTGTTGGTGCTAGTGAAGTCACACAACTTGGTGTTCTCAGCAGAGTTCATTTTGGCAAAGGTGGGCAAGCCAAAAACAGCAGCGGCAGCTAGAGTATGAACTAATTCTTTTTGTGTTTTTGAATAAGGTAAGCAAACCAAGCTAGACTAATTTTTTTTGGGTTTTTTGAAAAGAGGCAAACAAAACCAAGCAAAAAAAACAAAGCAAACTAAAAACAAAGTAAAGAGAAAGCAAGTGAAGGACTCCCCTAGTAAAAAGACGTCCTTAGCCTCCCCGGCAACGGCATCAGAAAACTTGTTGATAGCGCTTGATGAGGTGGAAGAGGTTGAAGTAGATTCCCCAGTAACGGCACCAGAAAGCTTGATGGCGCATGGTGTTTAATGTGGAAGCGCTTTGTTGGAAACCCCAAGAGCAAGGTGTGAAGCAGCAAGCAGCAAGTCTTCCTCAGTTGATACCGAGGTTATTGAACCAGAAGGAGGAAGGAAACATCAAACAGCTGTTGGAAAAAACGTGGAGACCTGCACAACACAAACTCAAGACTTTGCCCCAACGAATCAGTGAGGTTGTCAAGCTCACCGGTTTGTTGTAACAAAGGATTAAATGTATGGTGTGGAACGTAATGGTTTGCAGCAAGTAAACAAGTAACAGTGGAAGATCTATCAATGGTAAAGATTGGACCGGGGTCCATAGTTTACTATAGGTGCTCTCCTTAGATAAACAACATGGCATGAAGGGTAAACAAATTACAGCGAGGCAATTGACAGGAACTGAGTAAGGCATAACAATGCAATTACTAGCCAGAAAGATCCTATGAGGTTGATTGGGAAATACAACAATATACATAGACCGTAATCCAACTGCATCTATGACTAGAAGTCCACCTTCAGGTTATCATCCGAACCCCCTCCAGTATTAAGTTGCAAGCAACAGACAACTGCTTTAAGCAAAGTGTGTAAGGTAAATAGTCCACATATTCCATGAACAAGAGACCGTTGTTTTCTCCCTAGTAGCAACATCACATATACAACCGAAGAGATTTCTGTCACTTCCCTTGGAAACTAGAGGCATGAACCCACTATCGAGCATAAATACTCCCTCTTGGAGTCACTAGCAACTACTTGGCCAAGATAACCACTAGCAACGAAGAGCATGCATGATCACAAACAACACAAACATGATAGAATCATAAAGATAAATCCATTAATCAAACCAACATAATAATCTCAATATCCATCGGATCCCCGCAAACACAACATGCATGATTACAAATAGATTAGATCTTGATCATGAACGGATCTCACAAGATCTATACATGAAAGCACAAAGGAGGAGATACAACCATCTAGCTACTACATGGACCCACAGTCCAAGGTGGAACTACTCACAAATCATACCGGAGAGAAGGCCTCTGGGATGATCTCCCCTCCGGTAGGGTGCCGGGAAGATCTTCATATCCCCCTGATCTAGGGACGATGGTGGCGGCGGCTACAGACGGTTTCGTGGATTTCTGATCGGGGTACCGAGAGTTTCTGCATCGGGGGATTCTTATAGGCGAAGGGGCGAGTCCGAGAGGCGACCATGGTCGCCAAACCCTAGCCAGGCGCGGGCCCACCTACCCCACGCCTGGGGTGGGTCTGGCCCCCCTGGCCAGCCCCTCCGGCTCTCCTCTGGACTTCTTGTATTCCCCACAGAAAGTTATTGACTTTGTCCTTCGTCCCATCCAATTCCGAGAATATTTCTTTACTAACTTTTCTGAAACCAAAAACAGCAGAAAACATGCATCTGGCACTGTTGCAACTTGTTAATAGGTTAGTACCAGAAAACATGTAAAAATCACCTCAAAGTGTGGACAAGTAAAGTAAAGTAGATACAAAACAAGCATGGAGCATAAAAAATTATAGATACGTTTCCAACGTATCAATTATATCGATTATATCTCGCCTTTCCTTGATATAGTCTGGTGCAAATTCTTTGCTACTACCAGGCTCATACCAACATATTGGTGATCTACATTTCCTTCCATAGAGTACTTGATATGTAGCTGCCTTCAGACTACTTTGATATCTATTGTTGTAGGAAAATTCTGCCAGTGGTAGATGATCTTCCCACAAACCTCCAAAGTCTAATGCACAAGCCCTAAGCATGTCTTCCAATATTTGATTGGTTCTTTCTGTCTGACCCACAGTTTCTGGATGATAGGTGATGGCGCCCAGCACTGTCGTGGGACGCTTCGTTGGAAACCCCAAGAGCAAGGTATGATGAGTACATCAGCAAGTTTTCCCTCAGTAAGAAACTGAGGATATCGAACCAGTAGGAGGAAGGAAACGTCTCAAATGTGTTGCAAACAACATGGAAACCTGCACAATACAAACTCAAGACTTTGCCCCAACGAATCAGTGAGGTTGTCAAGCTCACAGGTTTGCTGTAACAAAGGATTAATCGTATGGTGTGGAATATGATGGTTTGCAGCAAGTAAACAGGTAACAGTGGAAGATGTATCAATGGTAAAGATTGGACCCCGGTCCATTGTTTACTAGAGGTGCTCTCCTTCGATAAACAACATGGCATGAAGGGTAAACAAATTACAGCAGGGCAATTGAGAGGAGCTGATCATGGCATAACAATGCAATACCAGACAAAAAAGATCCTATGAGATTCGATTGGGCAATACAACAATATACATAGACCGCCATCCAACTGCATCTATGACTAGAAGTCCACCTTGTGTTATCATCCAACCCTCCTATTAAGTTGCAAGCAACAGACAACTGCTTTAAGCAAAGTGTGTAAGGTAAACAATCCACTTGTTCCATGAACAAGAGACCGTTGTTTTCTACCTAGTGGCAACAACACATCTACAACCAAAGAGATTTCTATCACTTTCCTTGGAAACTAGAGGCATGAACTCACTATCGAGCATAAATACCCCTCTTGGAGTCACTAGCAACTACTTGGCCAAGATAGCTACTAACAACGGAGAGCATGCAAGATCACAAACAACACAAACATGATAGAATCAAATAGAAAAAACCATTAATCAATCTGACATAGTAATCTCAATATCCATTGGATCCCCGCAAACACAACATGCATGATTACAAATAGATTAGATCCTGATCATGAACGGAGGTCAGAAGATCTATACATGAAAGCACAAGAAGGAGATACAACCATCTAGCTACTACATGGACCCGTAGTCCAAGGTGGAACTACTCACGCTTCATACCGGAGAAGAAGGCCTCCGGGATGATCTCCCCTCCGGCAGGGTGCCGGGAAGAACTTCAGATCCCCCCTGATCTAGGGATGATGGTGGCGGCGGCTACAGAAGGTTTCGTGGAGTTTTGATCGGGTGTCTAGGGTTTCTGCATCAGGGGGTCTTATAGGCGAAGGGGCGAGCCAGGGGGACCACACCATACCCAGGCGCGGGGTGGGCCCAACCACGCCTATTGGGGGGTCTGGCCGCACTGTGGCGCCCCTCCGTATCGTCTTCTAGCTTCATGTCGCCCACGGTAAAATATTGACTTTGGCTTTTATCCCGTACAATTCCGAGAATATTGATTTTCTGCCTTTCTGGAGCCAAAAACAGAAGAAAACAGGCAACTGGCACTGTGGCAACTTGTTAATAGGTTAGGTCCAGAAAATATATAAAAACACCTCAAAGTGTATAAAAAACAAAGCAGAGTAGATACTAAACAAGCAAGGAGCATCAAAAATTATAGATACGTTTCCAACGTATCAAGCATCCCCAAGCTTAACTCCTGCTCGTCCTCGAGTAGGTAAGTGATAAAAGAATAATTTTTGAGGTGACATGCACCGTTAAAACCAAGATCAAACCATTTGCAAGCATTGGAAGCTGGGATCAAAGAACTCTAAACATGTGCATGAAAGATGGAGTTCTAACAATAAGACAAAGTAACTACGCATGCAACATGAAAGGCTACAAACAAAGATCATGAATAACATGCATTGAAAAACGTTTGTTTGTTTCACATACAGAAAACATGGCATAGTGGCATTCAGCTTGTCCCTCATAGAGTAGCAAATATATGCATATGACACCTTCAAAGTTCACAAGGGTGACTATAAACAAATATCACAAGAACAAGTAATATCACAATATGCATCAATCAATAAGTTTTGGAACACTGCACACATAATGAACCCTATTGTCTCTTAATGGTGCCTAAAGGTAGAAGGTGGAGACTCAAATAATGGTGAAAGAAAGACCCTTCATAGAGGGAAGCAGGGATTTCAAGTTTCAAAAAGAGCTTCCAAAAATTATGGTACTTGTTAGTTTTCAGCCCTCATTGCCCCTTTCATAAGCATGTTGAAGTGATTAAGGTTAAAGTGAACAAACTATGGAGTATATGCTTGACAAAGTATAAGTTGGCAATCTCAAGTCCCTTGAATACGAGGGCTACACCTCATGAACTTCAGTCACCTGTAAGTTCTTGTCATAGTAAGTACATGCATATCATAGAGAACCGCCAACGGGGTACCCCTTGCACATGGTACAGGAGCTATCCCATAACCAAAATGACAAGGCAAGTAGACAATGAGCATCTCAGTGATATTTTTATTTACTATGTGCATAGCTTTTTATTGAGGATGCTTCACAGAATGCTCATTGTGGTGATGCTGCAAGTTTCCACCATGATTAGGCATGGCTTAGGCTAGCGGCCCAGGTGTTTCTCTAACACAAAATACATAACTCCATGGACTTACAAGCTCCCTCTTTATTTCACACCGGTGACATCCATAGACAAAAGTGCATGATATCAACTGTGCACAAAGTACAAGTGCAATGTTGAAAACGTTTCCTGTGACAGCACGGTTCTGCCAATTCCAACGTATAAGTGCAAGCATATACAACATAGATGACACAATGGTTCAAGTTTATTAGGGGCAAATAATATAAAGTGAGCCATCAAGTTTGTGAGGTCTTTAATCACTAAGTTTTCACATAATAAAATATTTTTAAATTGGAAGATAGCTGAAAACAAGAATATACTTGGAATGGTGTAACACACCATGCATAGGAGTTTATAGTGTAAACTTTGGAATAACTTGGTTTCTTGGGAGTTGGAAGCATGAGTAGAGCTTACTCATACAAGTGGAGGCTAGCAAAATACTGGGAGCAACCAACTAAGAGAGCAATAATGGCCATAATCATGCAGAGCAACAAAACATTACTAATCAAAGCATAGAGTGGTACTACAAGTCAATGAATAAATGATCATAGAGTCTATGGTGACTTGTTCATACTCATAACATGGTGTGAGCATGCGCCAAGTCAACCCAAACAAAGCATCAAAGGAGAATACCACAATACTATGATTTTGCATGCTAAAACAACGCATTATTCTTTCAAGGCACACTAAACAATCCCAATTGTTTGGAACAAGACATGCTACAGCAATAATCACTAATCATAAGGTCAAAACAACACCTAGCATGTCATGCTAAAGTCT
This sequence comes from Avena insularis, assembly GCA_023614405.1. NCBI lineage: Eukaryota > Viridiplantae > Streptophyta > Magnoliopsida > Poales > Poaceae > Avena > Avena insularis. Next base: position 339,766,926 of record CM042689.1, on the reverse strand, counting down.
AAGTCATAGTCAATGCAAGCTCCTCTTGCACTTATCAAGCAAGAACTTTCTACTCCTTTCCAACACCAAGAAACTTATTTGAAACAACACAGCGAGAACGGGGGTCCAAACTAATTTATTCAAGCAAACTAAACAAACTAATAAAATCAAACAAAAACTAAGACGCTCCAAGAACAACACAATAGTGCATGAAACAATAAAAACGAAGTGTCTAGACAGACCTGAGCTTTTTATTGATGAAGAAGGGGCCTTGGGCATCCCCAAGCTTTAACACTTGTACCTCTTGGATATTTCTTGAGGTGACACCAGGGTGGCATCCCCAATCTTGAGCTATTGTCCATTCTTCATCTCATTACATCATTCTCTCTCTACACCAGAATTTTTTCCTTCATACAAAACTTCACACAATCTTCATTAGCAACATTAGTGTATTCAAAAGATAATAGACCTTTGGGTTTAGCTTTGGAACAGCAAAACTTTTTACTAAAAACACAAGATAATGTAGTAAATCCTTAAAAAAGCTCAAAGCCCCAAAAGAGAACTCAAAAAGGAATCAATAAGAAGCAAATGCAAATAATGGCAGAAATATGTCAAAACAGACCAGCAGGTAGAAACCGATTTTTAGAACATCTTCTGTTGCTCAAATCAAAAAGTGTTGAACTAACGAAAGTTAGCTAACATACTGGGGGATTTATTCGTAAGTTTTCAGCTCAATCTGACTTACAGAGACTCGTCATGAATTTTTATGGTGCAGGACAGAAATCTGTTTCGGGACAACAACTCCCCAAATCTTACTTCCCTCTCATTAGAGGTCATTCTTGGCAAAAAAAAGCAAACAAAAAGGATAAGGAGATGTCATTACTAAAGTAATAACTTCCAAGACACAAGGAAACTCTTGGGTTATCTCACAACAAGTACTTTTCTTTAACGCCTTTAAGTTAGGCACAAGAAGCAAGAAATCCAGTATTTTCAAATGAGGAAACATTAACATCAAACCTTGCTTTCAAAGGAGGAGCAAAAAGAAACTTCTCTCTCCTCATAGGGAAGTGTTCAATACCTTTCTTTAATGGAAATTGATATTTAATGGTGCCTTCTTTCATATCAATGATGGCACCAACAGTTCTAAGAAAAGGTCTTCCCTAAGTAATAGGACAAGAAGCATTGTATTCAACATCCAAAACATAGAAATCAACAGGGACATAAGCATTGTTAACCATGATGAGAACATCATTAATACTCCCCCATTAGTTTCTTCTTAGCATTATCATCAAGTGGGACATGTAAATAACAATCTTCCAAAGGTGGCAAATCAAGCATTTCATAAATCTTCCTAGGCATAATAGAGACACTAGAACCAAGATCACATGAAGCTTTGAGATCAAAGTCATTCACTTGCATATTAATAATGGGTTCCCAACTATCTTCTACTTTCCTAGGAATAGAAGCTTTGTGTTTTAACTTCTCTTCCTTAATCTTAACAAGAGCATCTGTAATGTGTTTGGTGAAAGCAACATGCATATCACTAGCATCAGGAATTCTAGCAAGTTTTGGCAAGAACAGAATCACTTCAGAAATATTGCAACCATCTATATCAAAATCAAACATAGCATCACTAGTAGTAGACTCATTAGGCTTAGGCACTGTAGGAGGAGGAATAGAGACTTCTTGTGATTTAGTGGTATCCATTCTAGTGATGGTGCACACACTATTGTTGCTATCAATTTCAGCTTCCCTTTACCACTTACCATACAGTTGGGCTAACATTCTAACATTTCATCAATAGTAACTTGTATGGCATGAGCAGAAGCAAAGGTATTTTCCATGGTTTCAGGTTTAGCAGCCATTTTATTAATCAAGGAGGACTGTGCTTCAGACAAAGAGGAAATATTCTTCTCATCAGTTAAAAGTTTTTCATCCACAGTCTTGTTGAAAGTAGTTTGTTTACTAATAAAGTCTTTGAGCATGACTTCAAGTTCATAGGGGGCACTTCTAGCATTGTTGTAGGAGTTTCCATAGGTATTGCCATTATTAGGAGGATAAGGCCTATAATTGTTGTTACCACCAAAATTATTCCTATAGGCATTGTTGTTGAAATTGCTGTTTCTAATGTAGTTCACATCAACTTGCTCTTCTTGAGCAACCAAAGAGGCTAAGGGAACATTGTTTGGATCTAAAGGAGCTTTCCCATTAACAAGCATAGCCATAATAACGTCAATCTTATCACTCAAAGAGGAGGTTTCTTCAACATAATTTACCTTCTTACCATGTGGATCTCTCTCAGTGTGCCATTCAGACTAATTAACCATCATATTATCAAGGAGTTTCATTGCAACACCCAAAGTGATGCCCATAAAGGTACCTACAGCAGCTGAATCCAACAGGTTTCTTGAAGAGATGTTCAAACCTGCATAAAAAGTCTGGATAATCATCCAAGCAGTGAGTCCATGAGTGGGACAATTCTTAACCAAAGATTTCATTCTTTCCCAAGCTTGAGCAACATGTTCATTATCAAGTTGTTTAAATTTCATAATATCACTTCTCATAGATATAATATTAGAAGGAGGATAATACTTTCCAATAAAAGCATATTTGCACTTAGTCCAAGAATCAATACTATTTCTAGGCAAGGATAACAACCATTCTTTAGCTTTCCCTCTCAAGGAGAAAGGAAACAGCTTGAGCTTAATAATATCTCCATCTACATCCTTATACTTCTGCATCTCACAAAGTTCAACAAAGTTATTGAGATGGGCAGCATCATCAGAACTAGCACCAGAAAATTGCTCTCTCATCACAAGATTCAACAAAGTAGGCTTAATTTCATAAAAGGTAGCATCTGGAGCATGTGGAGCAATAGGAGTGCTAAGGAAATCATTGTTGTTTGTGCTAGTGAAGTCACACAACTTGGTGTTCTCAGCAGATTTCATTTTGGCAAAAGTGGGGCAAGCCAAAATAGCAGCAGCTGAGCAGGAACTAATTTTTTTGACAAGAAAAAGCAAACCAAACTAAACTAATTTTTTTTGGAGTTTTTGATAAAAAGAGGCAAACAAAACCAAGCAAAAGAAACTAAGCAAACTAAAATCAAAGTAAATAGAAAGGTTGAGGAGGACTCCCCTTGTGAAGACGTCCTTAGCCTCCCCGGCAACGGCGCCAGAAAGATCTTGATGGCACCCAACACTATTGTGGGACGCTTCGTTGGAAACCCCAAGAGCAAGGTATGATGAGCACAACAACAAGTTTTCCCTCAGTAAGAGATCGAGGTTATTGAACCAGTAGGAGAAAGGAAACGTCTCAAAGGTGTTGCAAGCAACGTGGAAACCTGCACAACACAAACTCAAGACTTTGCCCCAATGAATCAATGAGGTTGTCAAGCTCACCAGTTTGCTGTAACAAAGGATTAAACGTATGGTGTGGAAGATGACGGTTTGCAACAAGTAAACAGGTAACAGTGGAAGATGTATCAATGGTAAAGATTGGACCGGGGTCCATAGTTCACTAGAGGTGCTCTCCTTAGATAAACAACATGGCATGAAGGGTATATAAATTACAGCAGGGAAATTGGCAAGAACTGAGCATGGCATAACAATGCAATACTAGACAAAAAGATCCTATGAGATTAGATTGGGCAATACAGCAATATACATAGACCACCATCCAACTGCATCTATGACTAGAAGTCCACCTTTAGGTTATCATCCGAACCCCCTCCAGTATTAAGTTGCAAGCAACAGACAACTGTTTTAAGAAAAGTGTGTAAGGTAAACAATCCACTTGTTCCATGAACAAGAGACCGTTGTTTTCTCCCTAGTGGCAACATCACATCTACAACCAAAGATATTTCTGTCACTTCCCTTGGAAACTAGAGGCATGAACCCACTATCGAGCATAAATACCCCCTCTTGGAGTCACTAGCAAATACTTGGCCAATATAGCTACTAACAATGGAGAGCATGCAAGATCACAAACAACACAGTCTGACATAGTAATATCAATATCCATCGGATCCCTGCAAACACAACATGCATGATTACAAATAGATTAGATCTTGATCATGAACGGAGCTCACAAGATCTATACATAAAAGCACAAGGAGGAGATACAACCATCTAGCTACTACATGGACCCGTAGTACAAGGTGGAACTACTCACGCTTCATACCGGAGAAGAAGGCCTACAGGATGATCTCCCCTCCGGCAGGCTGCCGGGAAGAACTTCAGATCCCACCGATCTAGGGACGATGGTGGCGGCGGCTATAGAAGGTTTCGTGGAGTTTTGATGGGGTGTCTAGGGTTTCTGCATCGAGGGCTTCTTATAGGCGAAGGGGCGAGCTAGGAGGGCCACCAGGGGGGCACACCCTACCCAGGCGCGGGGTGGGCCCACCCACTCCTAGGTGGGGTCTGGCCGCCCTGTGGTGCCCCTCCATCTCGTCTTCTCGCTTCATATCTCCCACAGTAAAATATTGACTTTAGCTTTTGTCCCGTCCAATTCTGAGAATATTGATTTTCTGCCTTTCTGGAACCAAAAATAGAAGAAAACATGAAACTAGCACTGTGGCAACTTGTTAATAGGTTAGTTCTAGAAAAGATATAAAAATATCTCAAAGTGTAGACAAAACAAAGCAGAGTAGATACTAAACAAGCATGGGCATCACAAATTATAGATACATTTCCGACGTATCAATATGTTGTGCTGAAATCTAACTTTGAACCAAGTTCTTCATGTAATTGTTTCCAAAATGCTGAAGTAAACACAGATCCTCTATCAGTTACGATCTTCTTGGGCACTCCATGCTTACTTACTATCTCCTTGACATCAATTTCTACTAACTTTTCGACATTATCTTTCTGATTCACCAGAATAAAATGTGCACTTTTAGTGAGTCTATCAACAATCACCCATATCATATCTTTCCGTTTTGGTGTCATGGGTAATCCTGTGATGAAATCCATACCAATTTCCTCCCATTTCCATTCCGGAATTTTCAAAGGTTGTAACGGTCCTGCTGGATTTTGATGTTCAGAGGTTGTAACGGTCCTGCTGGATTTTGATGTTCAGCTTTTACCCTTTGTCAAGTATGGCATTCTAACACGTATTTAGCAATGTATCTTTTCATATTATTCCACCAGAATAATTCTTTCAAATCCATGTACATCTTGGTACTTCCTGGATGAATGGAATATGGTGTCTCATGTGCCTCTCGGAGTATCACTTCACGAATTCCTGACACATCTGGAACACAAAGACGATCTTGGAACCATAAAGATCCAAAATCTGCTAAGTGAAAAATTGATGCTTGACCTTGAGATATCCTCCGAATTTCTTCAGCAATAAAAGGATCTTCAGCTTGATGTCTAAAAATTTCATGCCTGAGATCACTATTCTGCTCTGCAACTACCTGCATGGTAGCTAGTCCTCCAAGAATCTTTGTTCTTATTAATTGTATTTCCAACCTCTCCAAATCCATCTGTAGCTCTTTTGGTAGTTCTTGATTGCTAGACTGAATATCTGTGCTTTTTGGCTTAAGGCATCTACTACAACATTTGCTTTTCCAGGGGTATAATTGATAGCCAGATCATAATCTTTGATTAACTCTAACCAACGCTTCTGTCTCATATTCAACTTCTTTTGAGTGAAGAAATATTTGAGACTTTTGTGGTCATTGTATAACTCACACCTTGCTCCATAAAGAAAATGCCTCCATCCTTTCAAAGCAAAGACTATTGCTGCTAGTTCCAAATCATGTGTTGGATAATTGACTTCATGTGGTTTCAATTGTCTTGATCCATAAGCAATTACTTTACGATGTTGCATTAACACACAACCCAAACCTTCTTTAGATGCATCACAATATACTGTATAATCCTTTCCTGTTTCAGGAACTGCTAAAATTGGGGCGGTAGTTAATCTAGTCTTCAATTCCTAAAAACTTGCTTAACACTTCTCATCCCAAATGAATGGTGTGTTCTTTCTTAGCAATTTGTTCATTGGTCCAGCTATCTTGGAGACACCTTCAATGAACCTCCGATAATAACCAGCCATACCCAAGAAACCTCGAATTTGCTTCATTGAGTTTAACTGAAGATCCACCATAATATGAATATTCTTATCTTCCTGATATACAATTCTTTCTCCACTTGGAGTCTTGATTGAGACAGTTTTATCCTCACAATTAATCTGAGCCCCATGTTCGGTCATCCAGTCCATACCCAGCACTACTGCAATTCCCTTCAAAGGAATCACATAAAGGTCCACAAAGTATGTACAACCACAGATCAAGATAACCTGATCTTGTTTAATGTGGCATACAACTACATTTCCCCCTGTCGTCACCATGGTCATAGGGTTTACTAATGTTGCCCTTCTAATCCCTAATTTATCACAGAATTCTTCAAAAATGAATGAAGTAGTTGCACCGGTATCAAATAGAACTTTTACGGGATTGGTAAGGATATTGAGTGTACCTATCACTGCATGCTTGGAGTTATCCACCTCCTCCAAGGTTGCACAATTCAGCTTCTCGGTAGGCCTGCTCCTCTTGCCATTATTGTTCTTGACAAAATTTCCTCCTCGATTGGGATGTACATTGCTTCCACTGGTTTGTCCTCCACCTTTAATAGGCCAACCACCTTGTGGTTTACTCGGACAGTTTAGCTTTATATGACCCCTCTGGCCACAAGCATGGCAAATTATCACTGTTTCTGGCAATCCCTGCTCATAAGCCCTAGAAGTTTGCAATTATGGCATATAATATTCCTTCCGGTTGGATTTGCATTCCGGTTGGAATTGTTGTTGTTGTTGTAGGGTCTGTTCCTTGGCTTGAACTCCAAATTGGGATTGGGGTTACTTGCCTGAATCCATTTTGTTTCCTTCTTGGCTCTCTTCCTTCGCTCCTCTTGGACATTCTTATAATCATCTTCAAAAGTGATGGCTGCATCCAGTAACTGCTAAAAAGTTTGTTTATTGGCCAATCTCAATTGCATCTTCACGAATGGATTTAACCCTCGTAGAACGTTTCTTCCTGTTCTCCTCAGTGCTCACTTCATCCTCTACATAACGAGACAGTTAGCTAAACTCCCGGATGTACTTCATGACACTGGTATAACCTTGCTGAAGCTCCTCAAACTCCCTACACTTCAACTCCATCACACTTTCAGGAACATGATACTCACAAAACCTCTGCTTGAACTCTTCCCAGGTATACTCTCTCCCTGGCTGTTGCATTGCTAACTAATTTTCCCACCATTATGTTGTAGGTCCAGTCAAAAGATGAGTTGCATACCTCATATGTTCTTCATCATTGCAACCTACAGTTTTCAACTTCCTCTCAGTATCTGCTAGCCAATCCTCTGCATCCATTGGTTTGGGGGCTAATGCAAAAGGTAACGGCCTTGCATTCTGGAAGTTGGAAAGACTCACGCCTCCTCCTTCAGGTGCTCTCTGATTTCCAGCTCATCCCAACAACTCTTCCATGAATTTGTTTTGGTGTTCTTGCATCATTTGCATGTATTGCATAAAGTTCTGCTCCATTAGCGGACTCATTGGTGGTGGTGGTAATGCTCCTTGATTTCCAGCATCTGCATATGCCTTCTCCTTAGCCTCGCGCTCCATGCGCTGCTATTCATATTCGGTTTCTACACCCGATTCCATGACCCCCTAGTCCTGCAACATAAAGTGAATACTCATAATTACATCATGCATATGTGTTCTGAGCTCAACTTTACACACAGAAATAGTCACACAATGGAAAACAAAACCCAAATAATCCAAATATGCATTTCACATATTATACATTACGGACTACTTAGTAAATACAAAGTCACTACAACCTGTACCATATAGGTACAATAACAAAAAAACACTACCTCACTTATTTAGCTACATATTCTCTCGGATTACAATACGCAATACCAGCTGTTACATAATAAGTAACCTATGCTTTTAATATCCGCGACGCTCATTATACATGCCTGTAGACCAACCGTGATGACACAACGTTCGTCGCACAGTTTGTGGAACAAATGGCCTTGTAGACGGAACATACTCAGTATCTGAAGTATCAGAACTTGAGTCATTACTCATCCTGAGTGCATTGACTCCATCCAGCTCAGCTGAAAAGTCTTCAGAAACTTGTTCAACATTATTACCCACTTGCATCTCCTGATCTTCATTCCTAGAGTTGTCAACAGAATACGCAGATTCTGCTGCTCCCCAGGTGCTCTGTTGGGCAAGATAGTTAAACACTGGTTAATGTACATTCCCTGGGTTTTGAGAAGGTGTTGATGATTCAAACATTCTCTCCTCAGGATCTTCTTCCTCATCCTGACTTCCTACAAATATGGTAATTCTACGACTGTTATTAGGATTGACTCTTGCACCCATCCAACTGGATTGTCCAACATCTATGTCAGACCCATCTACTGACATCTGATTCCCTTGGGATTCCTCAAGTGACCCTATTCTCCATCCATCAGAATTCTCGATAGGAAGTTCTGAATCAGATCCTTCCTCAGAAGTCTGTGATACAGAATACCTCATATCAAAACTAGGATCATAGGTAGGTTCTGGTCTGGATGAACAAGGGTATGGTGTAAATGAGTTGGGATCTATAGATATATCCTTAAAGATTGGTTCTGCACTACTCCTTGCTTCATTCTTCAATTGGAATGCTAACTGTTTCCTTCTTTCTGGATCAGTTAGATCCTCTAACATGCATTTTTATCTTCTACTATAACTTGATGTGTCTTATAAAAAGACGCAACAAGTGTTCGATATCGATCCATAAACTTGGAAGCTAACTTATTATGCTTCTTTACCAAGGTAAGATGATCCGGTACTGTCTCTGAGTCTATAGAATCATGAGGAATCACATAAAATGTGCTCCCTTCTAACTCCTGGGCTTTATGCTCCCGGATATTGGTTATCGCCTCCACAACAGCAACATGGTATTCTGTTAAATGACTCCTACCTTCACCTATAGGTAGATCATAATATAATCCAAGATCCTCTGGAAGTTGGATACTCGCATGATACTTGGATAACATACGACCATCATAATAGATTATGGTATTCACTGGGATTTTAGTTGGACAGCTAAATCCTTAAGAGTTGATGAAGCTGATCAGTGAATGATCCTTGGTAATCATCGAGAGTCTCCTCTTTCCTAAGTTTGTTTTGGAAACTTTGGTGCCATTATTCTGTATAACAAAAATATTTTTATTAGTAATCAATAATATATTGCATCATAACAAAGAATTATCGCACTAAAATATATAACGGAATATTCTCATTTGAATACCCATTATACCCTTTTAGACAATTCTTTATCGTTGCTATACACTCCAACAGGTAATACCCTTTACTAGGTTTCCAACCTAAGGTCAAAGAAATTTGCTCTAATACCAACTGTGGCGACCCAGCATACCACTACATGTGTAGTACACTATAGTCGTTGACATGACATTCACAGAACACTGTTCCGTAAATATCATATCCCTCAGAGTGGTACAACAGAAACATTGCGGGTCCATATTACATACATACATACATACATTATTATTACAAAACCAGAGGTTCAATAATTCAAAAGATTCAACTTACAAACCAAATATAAAGTGTTTCAGTGGAAGTTTTAAAGTACAACTTCATCTCCAAATTGAGCTCAACAACTTATTCTTATATAAGGTCCATATTGCTTGGCTCAATTGGTTACTTATACTAAGGTAATTATTCTGACTCATGGTGCTCTCCTCCATAGACGACGTCGTAGTCCACCCCTTCTACAACTACCGTACAGATCGAGTTCTTCATAGAAGACCTCTTCTTGTCTTTCAGCTGCATACATTGGGGTATCTTCTCGATCCTCATAGTCTAAATAGGGTATCAAAGGAAAAGGTGAGTAACATTGTTACCCAGCAAGTTCATTATATGCAAGGTGGGAAGTTTGATTGTAAGGTTCCCAACCTTTAATAAGGTAGAGATCCCTGTGTTTACAATGCTAGTCCCTGGATCAATAGCTAGCATCCACAATTAAGATGTAATATCAAGAAACAAAGGTCATAATACAACTTTATAACCAGGAATAAAATATTTCATTACATCTTACATAGCTCATTTGGCTATCACATTACATTGCAGCAGAATATCTATAAGCATGGGGTCCTTCATCTTCAAAGTGCCACAGGCAATCATGTTGGTTGTAGACTTGTAATCCTATTCAACACACTTCACTAACATCAAACAAACCTGCAACATAATAAGTTGCAGCCACAAGGGTCAATACATTTGAATTGTATTGGCAAGTTTCACTACTATGTAAAAATAAGTGGATCCTATCATTACATGCATATTTGGCTAAGTAGGGTTTAGGCTCATTTGCAGAAAGGAATATAGTTTTGTCCTATCTTTTCAAAATAGGCTAAGTCCTTGGAAAACTTCTTGGAACTTCTTGGGTTTAGGCTAAGTAGGGTTTAGGCTCATTTGATCTTTTCAAAATATAGGGTTTAGGCTAATTAGGGTTTAGGCTCATTTGATCTTTTGTCAAAATCTTTCTGAACTTCTTGGAAAACTCCAAGTGCTTCAAATCCCTTGTTGTCACCCTCAAGTTTTTAACTTTGAGAAATTGGAATGTCGAGATCTTCCATAGCTTCAGGCCTTAGTTGCTCAGTATTGTCCATAACCGGGGACATGGCTAAGTACTTAGAATTTGATCTTCTGCATAAGTTGTACACTTTACCCACATGACACAATCTCATCTTGATGCCACCAGTGGCCGCTGGATAAGTACTCACCAAGATGGAGTACTGGCAGATTGAGAATGTGACAAAGTCTTTCCATAGGAGTCCTCCCAATACACAATGCTAGCTTGTCATCCAGGCACCAATGTAGGGTTTCAAGTTCCCTTACACAATTCTAGTTAACCTGAAGATGCCAATGCATGGGTCTTCCACTATGTAGTTGACTAAGCCAAAGCCCATTTAGCATGTGGCTGTACACGGAAGCCACTGTACGAGAAACATGTTCAATCTCTAAGTCCCTGGGTGGTTTTCTTCTAGTGCACATACAAAAATAGATGGCCATGTAAACATGGTTCCTTTTGTTGCCACCTTGTCCAAAACTTGAGTATCCTTGTCTACCCAGGTGGTTCATTGAGTACTTGTTTTATTATATAAAACATATATCTTTTCAACTCTTCATATATCATGTATCCCATCCCAAATATATACCTGGGCTAAGCATACTACAACTACAATGTTTTCACTAAGGAATATATAAGGGTATCCTATTAGGATTTAGCATAGCACAAAATATAGTAGTTCTTATCAGGAATGTTTCAAAAATCCACTAAGTGTAATGAAAATAGTAGGACTTGGATGATAGTGTCACTTGCCTTTTTAGTAGAGAATGTTGGTTCACTTCTTGATCTTGAAAATATCACACTCTTCTAATTCCACTACAATTCAATCAAGCAAACATATATTTCAACTAGCATTCCAAATAACTTCTCACACATAAAATAACAAAAAACAAGGTCATGCATGCAAGCATGCAAAAGATAGTTTTATTTGCAAAAGTGGTTTCTACTAAGCTCTAAACATTATAAAGTTCAAAAGTGGTCATTTACTAAAGTGGTAAAACCATTTGCAAAAGGTTTTATCTATAAACCATTTCTAAATCAAATCAATATTTTATGTGGTTGAAAATGCTTTTAGCAAAGCAATAATTTTATATTGTTCATCAAATAAGTTGTTAATTTACAAAACTTGGTGTTTAGGGTCAGAAGGTTTGAATCAAACCATTTCCCAAAGGTTTCACTCAAAAATCATTTCTAAACCAAAAACAATATTTTTATTTGACTAGAAATGTGCTAATTCAAATATTTATTCCTAAACTTCACAAAATACATTTTTAAATCCATAAGTTGGTTCCTAGGGTCAGTAGGTTCATAACAAACCATTTTTCAAAGGTTTCACATGAAAATCATATCTAGAATAATTTTGATATTCATAATAAGCCTACACATGTTTCTGCAAATTCAACCAATTTTACAGAAGCAAAACATTAAACATAGTGCATGGTTGCAAAGTACTTGTTCTACTGATTCCATTGATATAAAATTTGCAAAATTTGGACGTGTAGAACTAAAGTTATGAATTTTACAAGTTTGCATATCAATCAGATTCAAATTTCTGTTTTAAACTAAACCATGTCCACGTGGCGCGTTTCTACTGGACGGTACCGCTTCATGTGGATCGGCCTCTCCGGATCGTTGGATCTAAGTGAGATCATGTGGCGCAGAGGCACCCGTACCTCTTCGTTTAATGATTCTATCTAAGCCGCCAGATGGAGATCTAACGGTGTAAAATGATTTGACCTAAATCGAGCGGCGCTGACGGCGACGCTCTGGCGTGGTCGTCGCCGACGATGCATGACGCAAGAAAGAATGGGATAGGGCTCAACGTGTTCGCTTTGACGTGCTGATGCTCAACCTTCTCACGAGGAGGAAGGGGGCGCACTGGAACGATTGGAATCGCTCACCGGAGTTGCTGCGGGCGGCGGTGCTCTCGGGTTGTCGTCGGGGACGGAGCTGTAGGTCGCGCCGAGGCAAGGTAGAGGCCCGGTTAGGTGCGCACGAGGGTCGCAAGTAAGGGAGCATCACTGAGAGGTGCTGGGGCGGTTTGAGCTTACCAGGGGAGGTCGCCGGAGAAGGGACAGACGCGGCGGTGCTCAGGTGATGATGAAGCCGATGTTTTGGAGCGCGCGCGAGTGAATGGAGCACACGGGCAGATGCGCCAGGAGGTGGGGAGCAAGCTCGCGTGCAGAGGGAGGAGAGGCGCGGCTGCGGTTCGCCGGAATTCACTGGAGAAGCTCGCCGGAGCAGCGGCAGTGAAAAGCCAATTGGCAGCTGGCGAGAGAGAGCGGAGAGAGGCGCTTATACACGCGTGATCACCGGAGGAGTTAAGGCCGCCATCAACGCGAATTCAACGCCGGAGTTACTGCCAGAAACGGCGAGGGGGAACGGTCGAGTGGAGACGACGACGTGCTGGCGTGGGGCCGGGCTGACAGTGAGAGGGAGAGAGAGGGCACGGGGTCCACCTGTCTGTGTCTCTGCGGGTGCGAGATTGAGTGAGAGAAAACGTTTCGCTGGGGGACGAAGTTGGGCTGCGAGTGGGCTGGAGTGGGCCTGTTAGCTGGGCTGCAGTTTGTTTCTTTTTTTATACTGAGGTTTTTTTCTTTTTCCATTTGGAATTTCTGTTTTGATTTTATTCAAACAATTCAAACACCCAAATGAATTCAAACCTTTGCCAAACTTTGTGTAGATTTTAATTCTGTTTATCAACACAAATCAAAGTCCAAAACAAAATAATTTTTATTCTTTTTAGGATCCATTAATAATTAAATAAATGGACCATAGTCATTGATTCAAATAGGATTTAATTTATTTAACCACTCTATTTGAAATCTAAATAATACCAAAATCATTTCAGTAGGTTTTATTTGAATAAATAAAACACTTGGAAAACTTATTTAAAATAAAATAACAAGTTTTAGTGTTTATTTAAAATGGAAAAGCCTTTACTTAAATAAAATTGGATATTATTAAATCCTCATTATTTTATTTAAATAAACCTTTACTCTTTTCATCAAATAGAAATATTCTATTTCAAAAGTTTGGCCAAGATTTAATTTGGCTCTATAAAATAATCCTTGTTTATAATTCTACCTTTTCTTTTGAAAACCAAATCTTTTTATTAAAAGATCGAAAAAATAGTAATTCCAACTATCATAATTTTATTTATTAATTGTTTATCTTTTTAAATCCCTTTAGAATTTTATTTGATCAAAAGAGGTTTTGATATTTCCAATTGGTATCAAATAGTTTCTTCTCACCCTAAATTTCAACAAAATTTTATTTTGTTTATTTATTTTTCACATTTCAAAATTTGGAAAATTTTGGGATGTGATAGGCTACCACCCTTAAAATAAATCTCGTCCCGAGATTTGGGAAGGCTAGGGTTACAAGTTGGCTTTAAGGCAACTAGGGTACTACCACCCTTAAAAATAAAGTCTCCTAGGTTTACATTGATGGTTCACTTGACTATGGGTTCAACACTTAATATCCAGACAAGGAATTCTTATTTGACTCAACTGAGTTAACTAGTTTCTGACATCCACTTCTTCTATCTCTTCAAAGTTTCCATCCATGACAATGTGGTTCACATGTCCTTTCTGGGTCACATTGGAGTCATTTCCATTGGCTCTTCTAGCATCCTTTTTCTTTTTCTTCTCAGGACAGTTTGATGCATAGTGTCCAAGTTCCTTGCAATTATAGCACTGCAACTGGCTAATGTCTTTCTTCCTGAAAGTGTCTTGTTGATTCTGACCAAGGTCATCTCCATCGTCAGTATCATTTCCATTATTCTCACTTCCATTGCTGTTGTGGTGATGCTGATGTGGTTCAGAATCTTCATTGCTCTTTTTGAATGAATGCTTCTTTTTTGATGATCCTGAGTGATTCTTGAGTTTATTTTTCCTCTTTTTGTTCTCAACTTGATTCATCTTGTTTTCCAATATAGTGGCTTTGTCACAGAGTGATTGATAAGTTGGGACATATGCAACAGCTAGTTGCAGGTTCAACTCATCATTAAGTCCTTCAAGAAATTTTTCTTTTCTCTTAGCATCTGTGTCAACTTCATTCGGTGCATATCGTGCCAGATTGTTGAATTCTTCAATATACTCAGCCACACTGAGGTGACGCTGTTTCAGATATTGAAACTCCTTTTTCTTCAAGTACATCACTCCAGGTGAGATGTGAGTTGTTCTGAATCCATCCTCAAAAATAGCCCAAGTTACATCTTCAAGGGGAGTGGTGATCTGAAAGTTGTCCCACCATGTTGCTGCTGGTCCTTCAAGTAGAAATGCTGCAAACCTTACTTTTTCTTCATCGGTGCAGCCAACAGTCACTAAGTCCTTATTCACTGAACGTAACCAGTCATTGGCTTCCATTGGATCAGTTGTTCCAGAGAAACTTGCAGACCTAAGTTTGAGAAACTTGGTGAGCATGTCAAGTGCTGGAGGATTATTCCGATTGTTGTTGTTGTTGTTGTTGTTGTTGTTGTTGTTCTGATTCTGTATGTATGTGGTCATCTCCTGCATCAACTGTGTCTGAGCTGCCAACATCTGCTACATCTCAGGGGTGATGTTGTTGTTGTTTTGGTTGGGGTTGGCACGACGGGGAGGCATCTATTGGTTTGATAGGGATAAGTATTGGTGGATAGGTTTTTAAGAAGTTTTAACACACAACTCAAAACCAACCAAGTTCAATCAAACAATCAAGCAATCAACAAGCAACTATTTACTTAACAACTTATGAGTTTAACTCATGAGTTGAAGGAAAACAACAAGTTTTCTTGGAATAAAAACTTAGTATAATCATACCTCATAGGTCAATATGATCCATACTCTAACTTGATATCAATGTCTTTGGTAGGCATTCTAATGTCTCTTGGTTTTCACTTGTAGTCCTTAGTGATGTCTAAGGTTGAAGTCCTTGGTGAAACTAAAGTTGAAATCACTTGCCGATGTTGAAGTAATTAGAGTTGATGAAATCCTTTGCATATGGTGAACTCTTTGGCCATGGGGTAGGCTTTGTCCATCAAGTTTGAAAAGGAATAGATGTAGAATCAAAACCAAAAGGTTGATAAAAGAGTTTACAAGATTGTTTGTAAATAAGTTTTGGAACAAATGCAACTCCTAATTTTCTAAGGGGTCTTATCCAATCCTAGGGTTACAATCCTACAGGCAACACAGTGCTCTGATACCATCTGTAAGGTTCTCCACCTTTAATAAGGTAGAGATCCATGTGTTTACAATGCTAGTCCCTGGATCAATAGCTAGCATCCACAATTAAGATGTAATATCAAGAAACAAAGGTCATAATACAACTTTATAACCAGGAATAAAATATTTCATTACATCTTACATAGCTCATTTGGCTATCACATTACATTGCAGCAGAATATCTATAAGCATGGGGTCCTTCATCTTCAAAGTGCCACAGGCAATCATGTTGGTTGTAGACTTGTAATCCTATTCAACACACTTCACTAACATCAAACAAACCTGCAACATAATAAGTTGCAGCCACAAGGTTCAATACATTTGAATTGTATTGGCAAGTTTCACTACTATGTAAAAAATAAGTGGATCCTATCATTACATGCATATTTGGCTAAGTAGGGTTTAGGCTCATTTGGCTAAGAATGGGAGAGGGCTCACCGTGTTCGCTTTGACGTGCTGATGCTCAACCTTCTCACGAGGAGGAAGGGGCGCACTGGAACGATTGGAATCGCTCACCGGAGTTGCTGCGGGCGGCGGTGCTCTCGGGTTGTCGTCGGGGACAGAGCTGTAGGTCGCGCCGAGGCAAGGTAGAGGCACGGTTAGGTGCGCACGAGGGTCGTGAGTAAGGGAGCATCACTAAGAGGTGCTGGGGCGGTCTGAGCTTACCAGGGGGAGGTCGCCGGAGAAGGGACAGACGCGGCGGTGCTCAGGTGATGATGAAGCCGACGTTTTGGAGCGCGCGCGAGTGAATGGAGCACACGGGCAGATGCGCCAGGAGGTAGGGAGCAAGCTCGCGTGCAGAGGGAGGAGAGGCGCGGCTGCGGTTCGCCGGAATTCACTGGAGAAGCTCGTCGTTGCAGCGGCGGTGCAAAGCCGATTCGAGGCAGCCTGGTGGCAGAGGGGAGGCACTGTTTGGGGGGAAAGAGAGCGGAGAGGGGCGCTTATACACGCATGATCACCGGAGGAGTTAAGGCCGCCATCAACGCGAATTCAACGCCGGAGTTACTGCCAGAAACGGCGAGGTGGAATGGTCGAGTGGAGACGACATCATGGCGTGGGCCGACAGTGAGAGAGGAGAGAGAGGCACGGGTCCACTGCTCGTGTCTCGGGTGCGAGATTGAGTGAGAGAAACGTCACTGGGGGACGGTTGAATGCGAGTGGGCTGGAGGGCCTCAAGAATAGCTGCAGTTTGTTTCTTTTTTTTATATTGAGGTTTTTTTCTTTTTCCATTTGGAATTTCTGTTTTCATTTTATTCAAACAATTCAAACACCCAAATGAATTCAAACCTTTGCCAAACTTTGTGTAGATTTTAATTCTGTTTATCAACACAAATCAAAGTCCAAAATAAAATAATTTTTATTCTTTTTAGGATCCATTAATAATTAAATAAATGGACCATAGTCATTGATTCAAATAGAATTTAATTTATTTAACCACTCTATTTGAAATGTAAATAATACCAAAATCATTTCAGTAGGTTTTATTTGAATAAATAAAACACTTGGAAAACTTATTTAAAATAAAATAACAAGTTTTAGTGTCTATTTAAAATGGAAAAGCCTTTACTTAAATAAAATTGGATATTATTAAATCCTCATTATTTTATTTAAATAAACCTTTACTCTTTTCATCAAATAGAAATATTCTATTTCAAAAGTTTGGCCAAGATTTAATTTGGCTCTATAAATCCTTGTTTATAATTCTACCTTTTCTTTTGAAAACCAAATCTTTTTATTAAAAGATCCAAAAATAGTAATTCCAACTATCATAATTTTATTTATTAATTGTTTATCTTTTTAAATCCCTTTAGAATTTTATTTGATCAAAAAAGGTTTTGATATTTCCAATTGGTATAAAAAAGTTTCTTCTCACCCTAAATTTCAACAAAATTTTATTTTGTTTATTTATTTTTCACATTTCAAAATTTGGAAAATTTTGGGATATGACATTGATGCTCTATCTACCACCTCAGACTATAAGTCCTTGGCACTATGCAGTTTTCGTAAATCTTTCTTCAAAGATTGATTTTAGTGTTAAAAACTATGCCCATCAGCCTTCACAGGTTTACCAGAACTTTCATGGAGTTCCTTTCCTGCCACGTTCGTAGCTCCTTCCCAGAATAGGGAGTAACAAGTTGCAGTTCTTACACTCTATAGAGGTGCGTCACTTTACCCATGAGAGATAAACTCCTTGTTGCACAACCGGGCATACTTTCCCATCCACAATTCCATGATGTGGGGCCCAGTAGATGATCCAAGCCAATCACTGCTCTTTCCGTGACCCCATATGTCTACACGATCCTTCGAGGCTGGCTCACCTCCGTTAAGCCCCCTTTCGGGCAGGCTAAAACCCTGATGAGTTTCCGAAGACTCTATGAGCTGGTGATGCCCTTGGCAAGTACCATATAGGTCCGGCTATAACTCCGACAGCCACTCATAGATAATATAGACACCAAAAATGTGGGGCCTAAGTGTGCCCACCCATATTTTGGATCCGCACAAGGAATCACAACGTCACATTAAGATCGTCTTGCCTCCATACGAAAGGAAAAGGATATACCTGACTTCTCCGTCCCATTCCAAATCTCATGGTTAACGCGTTATATATGGCACTCGAATCACTAATGTCATCGGTTGTTAAATTCCTAGATGATTATAATTGTTGCAAATAGAAACCTAAGTTCTATTGCTCCACTATATCATCACTTAGGATGATATCAACAATTTATTTATTTGAGAAAATAATATTTTATTTTCTTGAAACATAGATGATAACACACAATTTATATACTTTGGTAAAGACTCTTCAAAGGACGTGAGCAAGTGATGAACTTTCCTTGTGATTGCAAGGTAGTGAAGTCGGATGCTTGCACTGGACCTTGAGCTTCTATGTCTACAAAACATCATTATTGCCCGGTAAGGACAATATTTAAAGAAGCAAAAATGAACATGCATAGTAATGCAATGCATTACTTGTGATTTACTTTCTTTACGTGTTTTACCCAGTATTTTAGTTTCCTGGAATATCTTTAGAAACTCAAGAACTTCATTTTTAAAGAAATAACCTTAATATTTGATAAATATTATTTTTGCTATTTTATAATGTAATATATTTTTAATAGATTTAAAAACTAATTTTTATTTAATTTTAACTCTTATATTTATTTATTTAATAGTTCTTTTTAAGAATTATCATGTAAATAAAAGAGAATTTATTTTGGTAACTCAAAATATTTATTCAGTATTTTTAAAATACTATAATACCAAAATATAATGAAAGTTATTTTTATTGATTTTATATATTTTCTTGAATTATATAAAATTCCATAAGGAATATATATATTATAAAATCCTTAACTAGAAATTTATTTATTAAAATTGGTTTCTTAATTTAATTAAATAGGTTGGTTTATTATGAGTCTAAAAATATATAATTTTTATTTTTAGACTTCTATTTTATTTTCTAGAATTTATTGAGTTCTAGGGTTATTTTAGTCTTTTAGTTATTTATTAAAGTTCATGTTAGGGTTTTGGGCCAACCCATTGGGCTTTTTGGGCCCATCTTGGCCCAATTGGCCTGGTCAAAGGACCTCCTAGAATGGTACTAGCCCTATCGGCCCAGTCCTCTGCCTCACCTTCTCTCAACCTCACCCCTTCTCCTCCTCGACCCCGTGGTCGCTGACTCCGCCGCCGTGTGATTCCCGCCGCCATGGTCCGTCCTGGCTGCCGCTGTGGGGCATGGTGTAGATGTCAAACATGCTCCATCGTTTAATCCAATATGATTTGGATTTGGAGCCCTCCTGCGGCCAGGCTAGCCTTGTCCCAAACCCTAGGGTTTGGGGTGGTGCCGGTGACGCCTTCGCTGCTACCCCTAGTGGTGCTTTGGTTCTAGTGGTGGTGCTGCTCGTCTTCAGACGTTGCTGTGGCCGCCACCTCGACTCAGTGCGGGTTGCAGCGCCCCTTGGGTGCTCCCCGTTCCGCCATGTGCTCGTCGGCCTCTCTTCTTCCTCTTCTAAATTACAGCGAGGACCTACGGTGAGTTGATTTGGTTTTCCCCTGGTGGTTGTTTATCCTCTGCCCCTCTTGAGTTAGGCTGTGAGACTCTGCCTTGTATCTTTGATTAGGGTTCATACCTATTCTAGGATTCTTCCCTGGTTATAGGGTTCAACCCTCTGTTTAATTGTAAAAGGATGAATTCGACTGGTACTGGTGCCTATTGAGGATTGTGATCAATTGCACTTCAGTGCTTACTGTATTGATTTGATTATCTGATGCTAGTGGTTCTATAGTGTTGCCTCTAATGAGTAGTTGAGCTTGGTTAAGATGATGGTATTACTATGAAATCTGACTGGTTGTGTTGATGATTGGTGTGTTCATGTACTGTCAGTACACACTATCAGTGATTACTCACTGTATCAGTAGATGTTGGCTTGTATGGTTATAAACAGACTGATTCATTTGATCTTAATGATGCTATGAAGATACATAGATAAGTTTGATGATTTCTGAGTATATCTCAGGAAAAAGATATCCAATGGCTTGCCACTTTCTTTGTGGTATCTTAATAATGGTTTTACTTGGATGATATAACCTATTCTTGTGACACCATTTAACTATGGCACACAAGCTGTTGGTTTCTACAATTGACTTGATTCTGTTGAGCTTATGATTGGATTAAATCAAGTTAAATGGGAATCTTCTACTTAACTATTCTACCTGTGATGTTGGTCTGAGGCATAGGATCTAGTGTCCTATATTGTTGTTGCCTAACAGAAATGTTTAAGTAGCATTGTGGGTTACTGGATCTTGGATCCTAATTGGATAAGATGATTGGTTTGCTCATAGCTTTATATTGATTCATAGAGTTTATGAAATCTGAGGTGCTACTCCATTAGGAGATGTGCCCAGAATTTATAAGCTATATGAAAACATGTGGGAATATATAAATTGTTTATCACCTCCAGGATCTATGATGTTGGTCTGAGATCCTGGTTGATTTGCTAGAATTTACTTATAGCTTTTATATTCCAAAATCCTCTATGATAGATTCACCCCACTCGGGTGATTACTGAGAGGTTAAATATTGAACAACACATCCTTTTCTATTTAGATAAGATAAACAAATCATGTGAGAGTTTTATAATACTCACCACAATAGTTGGTGATGGTTGTGCTTGCTGGTTGATCTGATGCTTCACCTCCTCATGCTTCTCCTGCTACTTTTGGCTCCTAGAAGCTTGGCCTTGATCTAGCCCTTCACCTCCTAGCTCCTGCAACTTGGCCTTGCTATCCACCTGATCCACCCCCTCCTTATGTCACCATCTGGTGATACTAGGATGATCTTGTGAGGGTGGTTTGGCTGGTGATTTGTGATGGGGATATGCCGAGTGAGGTGTACCCAGCAGGACATTTCCTATTGGCCCAAGCTGCCAGTGAGTGGGCCTGCAGGACGGCGACTAGATCAAGACCCAACAAGGAGCCAGGCGACTGGAAGCTGAAAGCCTAGAAGCGTAGCTAGGCCCAGTCGGATTAGGTCAAGCACCCTCTGAATCCTTAACTAATTCGGTTGTAGATCTGTAAACCCTAGCGAGGTAAGCCTATATAAACCTCCCTAGGGTACGCATAGAGGACACGTTCCATCATACACCCCCTGTGACTCGCCGCCTAGTCGTCGAGCTCGCCCTTTGTACTCTCTCATCAATACAATCTAGCAGGAGTAGGGCTTTACCCTCCGGGGGGGCGAACCTGGGTAAACCCTTGTGTCTCCGTCCTCATCTCGCACTGTAGATGGCTGGCCGCCCTTGCCTATCGTTCTACTACTCGATGCCGATTGCAGCATCTGCTGTGGCCATTCCCACGATAATTTGGCTAGGCTTTGACAGGCTTGGTGTGTTCCTAGTGTGTTGTTTGAGATGAAGAGAATGAACTGCTGGAAGTTGTTCCACGGCTGTGCTACTTCTTTTGCTTGTGTGGCTGTTGCTGCTGCTGTGTTGACATCTCTCCCATGCATTTAGGTTAGTGTGCTACCTGTGTGTTTAGTACACCATTTGGATCAGATCAATGAGGTGTATTTACCTTTTGATCTTTTAACCTTTTACTCTCCTGGTGAAACTAGTCCCTTTTACTTGCTGTTGAGAGCTATGTTGTGGCTTATTGGTTTATGAAAGAACTGATTCTTTCATATTGGTGAAACTTGCCCCTTATTATAACAATACTCAATGATGAATCATGAGCAGTGCACCTCACTGCTCTTTACTGAGAGTATTTTAACTACTAACCTTTATTTTCCTTTTTGTTTGATTTTGTATTTTGTTTCAGGTACAAGATTTGGATATTCAAGATTCTAGTATAGGATCAGATAGATAGATTGTAATTAATTTATTTGTAAAGATTTTATAATATCCTATTTATTCTTTTTAACATTCTTGTAATAATTTATTATTGAAATTTCATTTGTTGTAATTCCTCTGTTTGTACAGAACCCTTCATGAGTTCATTATTGTAAATGAAGAATTTATATGGAATAAAGATAAGAATTAAAGATTCATTTCCTATTTGAATTATTTTATCTTGAATTCCATTTTATTTATTACCTCTAAACATTATATCAAATGAGATTACTTAATTATTTTATAATACATTACTTAATAACAATTCTTGATTTTTAAATCTAAATTCAAATTCTCCCCTCCAAAACACACTTATTCAAAAAGATCATGTCAGAATTTATAACGATCACTCCCCATAGCTATCACTATATACAGAGAGTGAAAGAAACTCTGATCACTTTAGGTTTTTAGTTTGGCAAAAAATTTACCCGGATTTTTACAGATGAATGCATGCACATGCACAAATTCCTAAATCTACCCTTCGTTGGTTCCTAAATGCTGGGATGTTACAAGCATTCGTTAATATATCATTATTTTGTATGCTAGGCCATTGTGTAGATCAGGTTTTGATTAGGTTTTGAGAGATAGATGAACTAGATCAGGCTTCTAATGTACTTGAACTAATATATCCATAGGAGCATACTTGTTGTTACATATGGAAACATTTGGCAGAAGGTTATCGTCCCATCTTCTTAAAGAGAACGCTGAGAAATCTCTAGTTGGTCATAGATAATTTCTTGTATAATTAGTGGAAACCATGATAGTTGTCATCCTCCTCCTCTTCTTCATTATCTTCCATTATAACCCCTCTCTCTCCGTGCTTGGTCCAACAATTATGACTGGGCATGAAGCCGGACTTCAACAGGTGGCTGTGAAGGGTTTTTGAGTCAGAGTAATCCTTCTGATTCCTACATCCATTACATGGACAGAATACAAAACCATTGTGCTTGTTTGCATCAGCAACACGGATGAATTCATGCACGCCATTAATAAACTCGCCAGAGCGTCGGTCAGTACGTACATCCATTCCCGGACCATCTGCATTATAGTAAAAGTATATCAAAAACCATTACACAACATGATAAAATTATTACAAGTTATATTGAGAGCTTCTAGAGCATTAGTTTTGAATTTTGAAAAATTTACATGCACCAATTTGTGAATTGGAGAAAACAATCAACATGATAAATGTGGAGTTTTTTATTATTGTTCCATCAGTGAAAACCTCATTCCATTCTAAGCTCTGAAACTCTAAAATTACACATTTCAATTTTCAGTAACTATGCGCCTAATCAAAATTTGTTACACATATATATCAAAACCCTTCTAGCTACTTCTAGAGCATGCATGCATTTGATCCATATCTCTATACTTCTAGAGCATTATATAGAGCTAAAGTAGCAATAAGAGATGAAAGAATGAAGTTCTAACCTTTTAAAGCTTTGGATTTAGGTGTTGCAAACTAAATCTTGACAAATCTTGAGAAAAAAAATGGCATGAACTCTCTTGCTTTCTTTGAGAAAAATGGCCACCATATGCTTTAGGGTAGCTGGCCAGGGAGCTGTATATATAGTGATGGACAATTAGTCCCGGGCCGTGATACGACCCGGCACTAATAGTCCCCGAAAAGAGTTGTTGCCACGCTCCAGCTTATTAGTCCCGGGCCATATTACGGGCCGGGACTAATGCTCTGGTCCGGCCCGGGACTAATGCTTATGTCCATTTCTAGCCGTTGGAGACCTCACGGACCGGGACTAGTGCTAGCACTAGTCGCGGTTTGTGACGGGCCGGGACTGCTAGGCTTGTTCTGATCGAACCGAAGATGGTTTTTCCAGTAGTGATTGATCCTTGGTGTAGCGTCATATACCCCTGCTAGTCCCCGATTGTTTTCAATTGATGTGAAGTCATTATGTTGTATATATTTACATAGCAAAGTTAGTTAGATCGAGTTACTAATTTGATACATATTGTTATATGTCTAATGATTATTGTCTTTTTAAGCAGTATGTCGCAGGGGGACAGACGTATCTCGGTGTGTATAAGAAGCCGACGAGGATCCCCACTTGGGAGGCTAAGAATACCATCGATGGAAGGAGGTGCCACCTTGGGACATGGCGGTCCCCCGAGGAGGCGGCACGTTCCTACGACTGTGTGGCAGTCCAGCACTTCGGGACGAAGGCTATCCTAAACATCCCCGAGGATCTAGCTAGGGCCATTCAGAATACGCCCGTGGGTATGAGGGTCGCCACGATGGCGGAGGAGCAGGAGCACCGACTGGTCGAGAGAGAGAGCTTCTTGACCCCTTGGTCCAGGCACTCTGTGAAGATCCTACGTGATGGCGCAACAGTACCAGATCTTGGTGGCCTTTTAGCACCAACAACCCGTCCATGAGGCGAGTCCCTTTAGGTCCGACGACGCGGGCTCCTCCACCACGTGCCCTTAGGGCCCGTACTATGGGTTCAGCCCCGACGACTTTACCATCACACCCACGTCGTCTGCTTCTTCCTTAGGTTAGTCCGACGACGTCGACGACGCCTGATGTAGCTAGGACAGAGACGTGAATCAGCTACTAGCACTTGTCATATATTACTTATCCTGCTAGACTTTGTGATGTTCTATTTGTGCTACGTACTTACTTTATAAGTATGTCTGTGCTATGTACTTACTTTATTACTATGTTTGTGCTACTTACTTCATAACTATGTTTACTTACTTTGGCATTGCATGGACAAGAATATTACCATACCGCTCCCTGCGAACTTTGGTGTTAGCCATTTAAAGTGACTCGCACAAATCCTTTCTTTTTGAATGAGACGGTATGTTCTTTGAAATTTATGTGGAAAATATAAATATATATATATATATGTTCAATTAAAATCATGACTAATTGTTCTGTCCTACGATTTTACTCAGAATCCCTTGCGGTGCATGAGTTGCTTTCCTCCCGACTCTTCCGACGAGGGTGAAGATATGAGTGAACTCTAGATAATACTAGGAACCAATGTCCTAGCTATAGCTATATTGAATATTTGGTGTATACTACTACTGTTTCATGTGTTAATATGTATTTTGCTGTCATTCTCTGTATACTGTGTATTCTATCTATTTTCTTATTTTTTTTGCTATGATACATAATATCGCCGGCGAAACGGGATGGGTGCCTGTGGTAAGGAAACTACACCGGCGGTAACAGATAACACCCCCGGCAAACTTGTAGTGCGCCGGCGATGTGTCCTTACTGCCGGCGAGATGGTCGCCGGCGAGCCCGCACTCGCTGGCGGTAGGCCATTTTGGTTAGCCGGCGGTAGGGTTTTTCCTACTAGTATTTTTTTCTGCTTTCATGTATCTATTTATATACATTAAATGGCAAAATAATTTCAGCACATAACAATTCAACAAACTGAACCTTAGGCTGGGACCTCTAGGGTGGCGCTATATTCACAACACTCGATGTCAAAATGTGACCGAAACATGCATATATCTCAAGAACATGTCATGTGCTTAGCTAGCTCAAAAATTCTATGGCATCATATGTGCTAGCACAGAATTAGCTAGTTGTTCATGAGTATTCGATAGCTGAACTCGACCCTCTTCATGTAAGGCACTATCTGAGATGAGCATCTGACTTTTTGAGTGGCGGCAGTTCCGTACCAGATACCCAGTTCCTCTTTGCAGATCGGATCGTTAATATCACTGAGTTAACTTTCAGCCTAACTTATGATCCTAATCATTTGCGTATCGTTTCGAAGATCGGGCTACACTTTATGAATCGCTGATAACTCTCACCAGATCACCTGTAGTGGTATTCCTATGTGGCGATGTGATACGGCTTTCTGTTTGCTAGTAATAAATTATCTCCGGGGGGAAATTGTCTTTGCTATGTGGTAGTTCTGATTTTTAGGCTTGCATCGCGTTACGTGTATCATGTAAGTTGCAAATTGTCTTTAATTAAGTTAGAGCTCGGTCAGATACTAATCCACTGGATTTGCATCACAATTCGAGCGTCACGTGAGTTGCAAGCGGGGTTTTCACTTGCACGTGAGGTTGCAACTGGATTTTTTTTGTTCAATGGAATTGCAACTAAGATATTTATAGTTAAAAGTGGACTTGCAATTGAGATTACCTAATAGTTGCAAAAACTATCACATTGTCATAAGTGTTGGGAAACTGGACCGGTAGAGGCCTATTCGGTGTGGCCTCTACCAGGCTAGGGTTGGCCCATGTGAGTATCATATTCCCTTAGTCTACAAATAGAGGAACAATCATTGTACGGGAGTTTACCGAAAGAAAGATCAACAAAGTTTCCCTTTGTTCCCTGTGCCATTTTCTTGTATAATCTGTGTGTCTTCGACTCTAGTTTCTTCCTCGGGACCGGCCAGCCGGCAGGGGGTGTTCAACACGTTATCAGCACGTGTCTCTCCGTCAAGTCTTCGTCAAGCCACCATCGAGCCTGCATCACGCAGGCTTTTGCTGAAGATAACCCGAATCTGACCGCAAAAATGGATTCGTCTCTCGATTTCCCTTCAAGATTTGCGAGATCTTAGATCAGATCCTATCTGGAGTACGGATTTTCCTTCCCGGTAGTCGAGCTGACCTGTTGTCGCCGACCAATGTCGATTTAATCACTCCCGGATCACAAATTTGTTGACTGTACCAGTACACTTGTTGTGCCGATCTAATTTTTTAGTTGATCGGACTGATCTTGAACGTTTTTTTAGTAGATCCAATTGATCTACAAATATTTATTTTATACTGTCCATGCACGAGTTGTATATACCCATTTTTTCTTTTGCATGCACACGCTGCTGGCCGTCGCCGCGCGCCACGCCAGCCGCGCCGCTGCTGGCCCTGCTGCTGGTCGCCGCCGCGCTTCAAGACGCCGCCAAGACGTCCGCTGAAGCTGCGCTGGCCGCCGCCCCGTGGCTTCGCTGCTGCTGCCGCCTGCGCGTGCTGCCCCGCTCAACGCCGCCACCTACCTCGCCGTCGGTCCGGCCTGCTGCCGGCGCCGCCGCCCCAGTCGGGAGCTAGCTCTGCTAGCTCTGTTCCCCCACTTAGCGGGCCGGGACGGTCTGGAGCGGGCCGGCCGCGCAGAGGCAAGTGTAGCTGGGCAGTTTGGGAGCACGCGATCACTGGGCGGTTGGACCGATTTTAGCTCTGTTTTCGGACCGTTTTACACAAGCTTTTGTACTATATTTTACTACAGTTATTAATTATCGCATGATTTTAATACTTTGTACCTCATAGTTAGCTTGTACCTTTTTTTACTTTAAATTTTGGAACACCGTCATACTTGAATTATTGTATCGATTATCGCATTTATGCAACCGATTACCTGCTGTAATCTTACATACTTTGCATAAATTGCAGATGACCAGAATTGTCAGCCGCGAGTTCCCGAAGTTGACCCAGGATGGGCTTAACTACCTGACTTGGGCCTCGGACGTTGAGATCGTCCTCAAGGGCCGATGCATCAAGGATGCGCTGATTGTGGGGACCCCGACGGCCCCCAGCACCACCATCCCGGCGGACAACGCCAAAACCCTGCACTTCCTCCGCCATCACATGTGTGAGACTCTCAAGAACGAGTACATGGCAGAACGGAGTGCTTCTGCCCTTTGGACTGCCCTCAACAAGCGGTTCTCTAGGCTGAAGTACACCATTCAGTCAGAGGCGGAGGCAGATTGGATTCGTCTGAGGTTTGCGGACTTCAAGACAGTGGGAGAGTACAACTCCAAGTTGCACCGGATTTGTACCATTCTTCAGCTGTGTGGGACCAGTACCACCGATCAGCAGAAGATAGACAAAACTCTCTCCACATTCCATCCGAACAACATCCAGTCCTCGCGAAACTTTCGCCAGGAAGGATTCACGGAATATGCAGCGCTTATTGATACTCTCCAGGTGGCCGAGGCGCAGGATAATGTTCTGAAAAAAGAACTTTTCCGCGCAACACTTCGCGGGGGGCCCAAGTCATGAGGCTAATGCCGGTGCCTACAAGGTGCGCAAGCCCATCCACAAGAAGAGAGGCAAGAAGGGCAAGAAGGGACCCAACTCCTCCAACCCGGCCAAGCAACGCAAGGCGGGCAAGGGGGAGGCGAGGCCCCAGGACTGCTTCCGCTGTGGCTCCAAGACTCACTTCTCCAGGCAGTGTTTGGCCCCTAAGCACGTCGTGGACGCGTTCAAGGCCAACAAGAAGGCGCGCGAGGCGCACCTTGTCCAGGTTGAGGCACCACTGGCGCCCGGAGCGGCGCCTGTGCAGAACGTCGCGCCCGTAGTGGCGTAGGACGTAGCACAAGTGGCAGCACCTTCGGCGGTTCCCACGAACACCGTTGTGCCCATGGAGGTTGAGCATGTTGTGCCCCCCCCTGCCTCAGCTAGACATCTCTGCTGCCTCGATGATGATAGCCAACGAAGAGAAGCTCAACGATCTTGAGATACAGGCTGAGATTGATGGTTTCTTTGCAGAATCCACCTGAGCTCCTTTTTGTTGTGATGATTTCTTTTCCTCAAATAATCTGATACAATTTTTCGATATGGTTGTAAGCTCTAAGAGAGCATAACATTTATTTGTTTTCGGCGATTGGATAACATTTATTTCATTCATTTATTCTATTATTTGGTTGTGTGATGTTCTAAAATATTTATGTGTTTTACTTACTTGATGTAGCATCTTCCTCGCTCCATTATATTAATTAGGCACTATATTTTAGAACGCGTGTGGCGCCCAAATGGAGGAAACGTGCCTTGCTGATAACGGCACCACAAATACCATCTTGAGAGAAACAAAGTATTTTGAGTCCATTACCAAAAACCCCGGTAACATAATGACGATCGCCGGCTGCGGTCCGAATGTAGTTGGCTCCGGAAGAGCAACTATCATACTCCCAAATGGAACAACTCTGATCATTGAAGAGGCATTGTTGTATCCGGAGTCGACTCGTACTCTCTTGAGTTTTAGAGACATCCGCGCAAATGGTTTCCATGTAGAAACCGATGATGATGAGAATGGAAAGGAGTTCCTACTCATTACCAAGCGCGACTAAAATGGTAAACATGTTGTCGAAAGACTCCCTTCATTAGCTACTGGGCTGTACTACACTAAGATAGTAGCACCACCTATTTACACTACCCTTAAGACTGTCTTTAGAAGCTCCGAACTATTTTGCCTTTGGCATGATAGGTTAGGCCACCCCAGTCTTACGATGATGAGAAATATAATTAACAACTCGAATGGTCATAATGTTAATGTAAAAAAATTCCCGAATCCTGATGATTTCGTGTGCTCCGCATGCGCTACGGGGAAATTGATCATTAGACCGTCCCCCCTAAAAGTGAAGGATGAACTCCCCGCGTTCTTGGAACGTATTCAAGGGGATATATGTGGTCCAATTCAGCCCCTCTCAGGGCCGTTTCGGTACTTCATGGTGCTCATCGATGCTTCCTCTAAATGGTCCAATGTTTGCTTGCTGTCAACAAGGAACCATGCTTTTGCAAAGTTGATCTCTCAGATCATACAAATAAGGAATAAATTCCCTGATTATCGTTTAAAGTCTATTCGAATGGACAATGCCGGAGAATTTACTTCAAAGGCATTCGATGATTATTGCATGGAAACTGGAATCAAACTTGAGCACTCTGTACCGCATGTCCACACTCAAAATGGACTTGCGGAGGCATTGATTAAAAGGATTAAATTCATTGCCAGACCACTCCTTCAGGGTTGTAATTTACCAACTACATGTTGGGGAAACGCGGTGTTACACGCCGCTAATCTCATCAACTTTCGACCATCGGCCTACAAGATCCACTCTCCTATCCAACTTGCGCAAGGGTCGGCACCGAAAATTTCCCACCTACGTAGGTTCGGCTGCCAGGTATATGTACCTATACCACCACCCTAGCGATCAACAATGGGACCGCTTCGTAAGTCGGGGATATAAGTTGGTTATGAGACTGTGTCCATAATCAGGTTCTTGAACCCCTTGACAGGTGACTGTCACACGACCCGTTTTGCTGACTGCATTTTTGACGAGGATCTTTTTTCGACTTTGGGGTGAGGTAATCAACCCCTGGATGACAAAAGTCGAGAAATCACGTGGAAAGCCACGGGGATCCACGCTCATGACCCGCGCACTGTTGAGACTAATAGAGAAGTCCAAAAGATACTAGATTTACACTCCCTAGCGAATCAACTGCCTGATTATTTTAGTGATTTAAAGACTATGACAAAGTCGCATGTGCATGCACGCAATGCACCGGAAAGGGTTGAAATACCAAAGAAAAATGATGGTATACCCGCTCCTTCTCCAAGGCCTAAGAGGATGCGGAATCCGGTTTCTCAAATCCCAAGTACCCGGGGACGCCCGAAGAAAAAGGATAAGAGAGATTTATTACAGTCTGCCCCTGTTGAGGGGAGCCAGTTGAGACCTGGCACAAGTACGGATATTTCAGTGCACGAAATTCCGGACTTGAACTTTCCTATGTCGGAAATACCCAACGAAGTTGTGTGCGCACACATCGGAGCGGGAAAGCTAAAGGACCTAGCTCCTGGATTGGGAAATCCGGTGGAGCAAGAGGATGTGCCTGATGCACTCCATGATGAAATGGCCATTAACTATGTTAATTCGGGCGAGTCATACAACCGAGCCACGGCAAATGTCGACGTTAATTTTGCCAAGAAAATTGCCTCAATCATAGATCTTGACCCTGAGCCTAACACGCTCGCTGATTGCAAGAAAAGGTCGGATTGGAAAGATTGGCAAAAGGCAATTACTGCTGAATTATTATTGTTAAACAAAAGAGAGGTATTTGGACCTGTTTGTCTAACTCCTCCCCACATTCGCCCCGTTGGCCATAAGTGGGTTTTTGTTCGAAAGAGAAACGAGAATAATGAAGTAGTAAGGTACAAAGCAAGACTCGTTGCTCAAGGTTTCACTCAACAGTGTGTCGACTTTGAGGAAACTTACTCCCCAGTCATGGATGGAATTACCTTTAGATACTTGATCTCAATGGCAGTAAACATGGACTTAAAAATGAAACTAATGGATGTTGTCACCGCTTACCTATATGGTAACTTGGATTCAGACATATACATGAAAGTACCAGAAGGTATCCCTGTCCCGAACCAGGATAGAGGAAACAAGAGCTTATACAATGTTCAGCTTAAGAAGTCATTGTATGGACTAAAACAGTCGGGTAGGATGTGGTATAATCGTTTAAGTTATTTCCTTCATCAGAAGGGCTACGCGAGCAATGAAGATTGCCCATGTGTTTTTATACGGAGATCCCAGGATGGTTTCCGTATTATCTCGGTGTACATGGACGATTTGAATATAATCGGTACATCTGACGATATTGAGGAAGCGAGTTCCTATCTGATGTCGGAATTCGAGATGAAAGACTTAGGCAAAACCAAGTTCTGCCTGGGTCTAGTGCCATGTAATCTAGATTAGTTGACTCTAGTGCAAGTGGGAGACTGTTGGAGATATGTCCTAGAGGCAATAATAAATGTAGTTATTATTATATCTTTGTGTTTATGATAAATGTTTACATTCATGCTATAACAGTATTAACCAGAAACATTAATACTTGTGTGATTTGTAAACTAAATTAGAGTCCCTAGTAAAGCCTCTTTATAATACTAGCTTGTTGATTAATAGATGATCATGGTTTCTTGATCATGAACATTTGAGATGTTGTTAATAACAAGGTCATATCATTAGGAGAATGATATGATGGACATACTCCTATAGATAAGCATAGCATAAAGATCAAGTCATTTTAAATAGTTCAATTGCTATAAGCTTTCTGATACATAGTAACCTAATTCCTTCGACCATGAGATCATGCTTATCACCATCATCGGAAGGATTCTTTGATGACATCAAACACCACATCGTAACTGGGTGGCTATAAAGGTGGCATTGAGTGTTCGGAAAGTATGGGTTGAGACACATGAATCAAGAGTGGGATTTGTCCATCCATATGACGGATAGATATACTCTGGGCCCTCTCGGTGGAATGTCATCCAATTAGCTTGCAAGCATGTGACTGGCTCACAAGGGATCACATACCACGGGAACGAGAAAAGAGTACTTATCGGTAACGAGTTTGAACTAGGTATGCAGAGATACCGACGATCAAAACCTCGGATAAGTAAACTATCGTGAGACAAAAGGAAATTGGTATCGTATGTAAGTGGTTCATTCGATCGCAAAGTAATCGTAGAAATATGTGGGAGCCATATGAATTTCCAGATTCCTCTATTGGTTATTGTTCGGAGAAGTGTCTCGATCATGTCCGCATAATTCACGAACCGTAGGGAGACACACTTAAGGATTCGATGTTGTTGAGTAGTTATGGAATGATGAGTAAGAGACTGAATGTTGTTCGGAGTCTCGGATAGGATCCGGGATATCATGAGGAGATCCGGAATGGTCCGGAGAATAAGATTCATATAAGGAAAGTCCTGTTTCGGAGTTGGGGAATGATTCCGGTGTTTTCATCGGGAATGTTCTAGAAGGTTCCAGAAGGTCCGGCACTCCGGAGGGGAAGGGTACATGACTGTGTCATGAAAATGTGGAATGGTTGCATCATGTACTAGGTATCATGGCTGGGCAAAATAAAGGGAGAAATCAAATCCTAGTTTGAAAAGTCAAACGCCAATTTGAAAAGTCAAACGACAGTTTTGCTTGGTGGAGGGAGATTAGGAAACCTACTTGGGGAGGAGTTCCTATCCCTCCACCCGCCGGCCAAGGAGGACGACTTGGGGGAGGACTCCCTCCCCCTTGGCCGCGCCCTCCCACCTATAAAAGGAGGGGCAGGGCTGCCCCTCTTCCCTACACCAAACACGACCCAAACCCTAGCCCTAGACGCCGACCACCTCAAGTCGCCGCCGCCCTACGGTTTCCTCCTAGCCGCCGAGTTGGGGCTCTCCCCAAGCCCTAGCCGCCGGCCAAGCTTCCTCCCTTGGTGCCTCTAAACCCTAGATCGCCAAGCCTGCGAGATCTCCCCTCTACTTCCGGTACCACGCCGTCGTGCTGCCGTAATCGCGAGGAGAGTGCTACAACCTCCGCTGCCTGCCGGAACAAGGGAGAGGAAGGTCTTCATCGAGTACCGAACGTGTGACCGACTGCGGAAGCGCTGCCAGAACGCAGCACCGGAAGGATCGTCTACGCGATCTTGAGATCGGCAAGAGTACGACTACATCACCCACGAGAATCTGCTCTCGTTAACCGCTTTGGAATCTTCGAGGGTGAGTTCCTCTATCGACTATCTCGTTGCTACAATCTAGTAGCTAGATCTTGGCTTGTTTGTTTGCATGCGGTAGAAATTTTTTGTTTTCTTTGCTACGAACCCCTACACGTCTGGTGTAGGGACGTCTCCCAGGATCCGATCCAGTAGAGCAGCGAAAGAAGGAGGAAGTCGGACCGTCCTACGCATGACGGTAGTGCGGAGGTGGATAACTAAACCAATAGGATAGATCCAATCTAATGGAGATAGCTATAGGGTTTAGGTGGAGAGGAGAGAACTTGTTGTTGGGATGCAAATAGAGGGGAGGGGGCTCCTCTATTTATAGTAGGGAGGGTGGTAGGGTCAAACCCTAGGGCTTGGGGGGTGGGAACCCCCAAGCCGCCGCCACCAGCCCTAGGCCCCACCCCGTGGGTGGGAAAGCCTAGGGTTTCGGCTGGTGGCCCCTTCTCTCTCCCTTAGGTGCCTACCCTATTGGGCCCTTCTAGAAGCGACCTAATAGCAATAAGACTGCCTATAAAATATAAAATAAAATATGTTTTTATATTATTTCAACTAATTAATATAAAACACATTATTACTATATTTCATATTTTGAAACTCCTTTCGGACCTCTTCCGATCAACATCGAATAATACTCGGAACCTTTCCGGTTTCTCTCTCTCGTTTCTCCTTCGGTGCCGGTTCGATCCCAAAGCGTCCCCACCCTTAAGTGTGCCACCCCTCGGCTCGGAGTTTCTACGGACATGACCAAGACTCTCTTGTATCAATGATTGATGGCGCCCATCACTGTCGGGGGACGCTTTGTTGGAAACCCCAAGAGAAAGGTATGATGAGCACAACAACAAGTTTTCCCTCAGTAAGAAACCAAGGTTATCGAACTAATTGGAGGAAGGAAATGTCTCAAAGGTGTTGCAAACACCACCCAAACCCTAGCTCTAGCGACCGGCCACCTCAAGTCGCCGCCGCCCTAGGGTTTCCTCCTAGCCGCCGAGTTGGGGCTCTCCCCAATCCCTAGCCGCCGGCCAAGCTTACTCCCTTGGTGCCTCTAAACCCTAGATCGCCAAGGCCTCTCTCATAGTCCACCATACTCGCTCTGGCTTAAGGCGAAGCCCTGCGAGATCTCCCCTCTACTTCCGGTACCAAGCCGTCATGCTGCCGGAATCGCGAGGACAATGCTACAACCTCTGCTGCCTGCTGGAACAAGGGAGAGGAAGGTCTTCATCGAGTACCAAACGTGTGACAGACTGCGGAAGCACTGCCAGAACGCAGCTCGGAAGGATCGTCTACGCGATCTTGAGATCGACAAGAGTACGACTACATCACCCACGAGAATCTGCTCTCGTTAACCGCTTTGGAATCTTCGAGGGTGAGTTCCTCTATCGACTCGTTGCTACAATCTAGTAGATAGATCTTGGCTTGTTTGTTTGCATGCGGTAGAAATTTTTTGTTTTCCATGCTACGAACCCCTACAGTGGTATCAGAGCCGTGTCTATATGTAGATCTGCTGCACGAGTAGAACATAATGGTCATTGTGGGCGGTGGTGCTTTTATTATCGATTGCTTCTTGTGTACTTTGCATCTTGCGGTATGATGGGATGAAGCGGCCTGGGCTAACCTTACACGACATCGTTCATGAGACTTGCTCCACGCTCAACATGCAACTTGTATTGCATAAGTGGCTTTGCGGGTGTCTGTCTCTCCCATTATAGTATAGATCCAATTTACAACGGGCACTTGATAGTTCAAACATCAACGTTGTGGTTCTTGTTCTTAAGTTAGATCGACACTTATTGAAAGCCCCAAACCACTTAAAATATGCAAAGAAAATTAGAGGCGTCTAACTTTGTTTTGCAGGGGTGTGCTGTGATATGATATGGCCATGATTGTGATTATATTTGATGTATGCAATGTTCCTTATTGTAAGTTGGCAACTGGCAGGAGCCATATGGTTGTCTTTTATTTCTGTTAAGACCCGCGTGTCTATTCAAAGTAGTTGTAATAGTTGGAGCTGGTGGACGAAAACCATGAAACGGCGCCATTGACCTTGACGCTATGCCGGTGATGATGGAGATCATGTTCGTGCTTGAAGATGGAGATCGGAAGCATAAGAAGAAAGGCCATATCATATCACATATTATGAATTGCATGTGATGTTAATCCTTTATGCATCTTGTATTGCTTAGTTAACGATGGTAGCATTATAAGATGATCCCTCATGCACATAAATTTCAAGTTTTAAAGTGTTCATCCTTAGTAAGCACCGTTGCTAAAGCTTGTTGTTTCGAAGCACCACGTGATGATCGGGTGTGTTAGATTCTGCAAGTTTATACAACGTGAGCAAGCCAGATTTTCTCATGCGGAAGCTAAGGTTTGATCTTGACGAGCCTAGCATGTACAGACATGGTCTTGGAACACGGATTACCGAAAGGTAAAGCATGAGTCATATAGTAGATATGATGAACATGTCTATTGTTCGCCATCAAAGCTACATCAACTCTCGTGATGATCGGTTTTGATGTGGTGGATTTGGTTCGTGTGATCACTAAAACAATGTGAGGGATATTGTTTTGAGTGGGAGTTCACCTAGATTAATTTAACTATTAATTAGAACTCAATTTGTCATAAACTTAGTCTAAACTATTGCAAATATGTTGTAGATCAATGGCCCCTACCATCAATTTTAATGCTCCTAGAGAAAGAAAAGTTGAAAAACAATGGAAGCAATCATGGATTGGTTCCGCAATTTGAGGATTGTCCTCAATCGGTAATTTGACCTATGTCTCGGATGCACATTGGTGACTCCGCTTGCAATGATGCTACCGATGAAGTAAAGAACGTTTACCTCACTCGAAAGAATCAGTACTCCACGCTCAAAGGTGCTATCTTGTATGGTTTGGAATCGGAGCTTCAGAAAAGGTTTGAGAACCATGACCCACATGATATTGTCTGTGAACTCAAAATGATATTTGAGGCTCACGCAGCAGTTGAGAGTTATGAGGCTTCTAAAAATTTCTTTAACTGCAAGATGGAAGAGGGCAGCTCTGTCAGTGAGCATGTGCTTAAGATGTCTGGGCACGCAAACAAACTCCAAAGCTTGGGTATAGTTATTCCTAATGCCTTGGGGATTTACCGTGTCCTCCAATCACTGCCACCAAGTTACAAGAACTTTGTGATGAACTACAATATGCAAAACATGAACAAGACGTTGCTAGAACTCTTTTCCATGTTAAAATCTGCAGAAGTGGAGATCAAGAAAGAGCACCAAATGTTGATGGTCAATAAGACCACCAAATTCAAGAAAGGCAAGTCTAAGCAAAAGGGAAACTTCAAGAAGGGCGGTAAGAAAGTTACCGCACCGGCGA
Source organism: Avena insularis (assembly GCA_023614405.1). Taxonomy (NCBI): domain Eukaryota; kingdom Viridiplantae; phylum Streptophyta; class Magnoliopsida; order Poales; family Poaceae; genus Avena; species Avena insularis. The sequence continues at coordinate 339,730,085 of CM042689.1, read as the reverse complement.
AGAAGACCAAGGATAGGCCTAAGCCTGATACTGAGTGCTTTTACTGCAAGGGAGAAGGTCACTGGAAGCGGAATTTCCCAAAGTACTTGGCGGATTTAAAGAACGACAACATCAAGAAGAAAGGTATATCCGATATACATGTTATTGATGTGTATCTCACTAGTACTCGTAGTAGTGCCTGGGTATTTGATACTGGTTCGGTTGCTCATATTTGTAACTCGAAACAGGTGGTGCAAAATAAACGGAAGCTAGCGAAGAACGAGGTGACGATGCGCATTGGAAATGGATCAAAGGTTGATGTGATCGCGGTCGGCACGCTACCTCTTCATCTACCATCGGGATTAGTTTTATACTTAAATAATTGTTATTTGGTGCCTGCGTTGAGCATGAACATTATATCTGGATCATGTTTGTTGCGAGACAGTTACTTGTTTAAGTCCGAGAATAATGGTTGTTCGATTTATATGAGTAATATGTTTTATGCACATGCACCTTTGATAGATGGTCTATTCTTATTGAATCTCGATAGTGGAAATACATATATTAATAACATTGAAGCTAAACGTTTGAAATTGAGCGATAACTCGACCTATATGTGGCACTGTCGTCTTGGTCACATTGGAGTGAAGCGTATGAAGAAACTCCATTCCGATGGACTTCTTGAATCACTTGATTTTGAATTACTTGAAAGATGTGAAGCATGTCTGATGGGTAAAATGACTAAGACTCCATTTTCTGGTATGATGGAGCAAGCTACGGACTTATTGGAAATCATACATACCGATGTGTGTGGTCCAATGAGTGTAGCATCGCACGGTGGTTATCGTTATGTTCTTACCTTCACGGATGACTTGAGTAGATATGGGTATATCTATTTCATGAAACATAAGTCCGAAACTTTCGAGAAGTTTAAGGAATTTCAAAGTGAGGTGGAGAATCAACGTAACAAGAAAATTAAATTTCTACGTTCTGAACATGGAGGTGAATATCTAAGTTACGAGTTTGGCGAGCATTTAAATAAATGCAGAATACTTTCACAATTGACACCGCCGGGAACACCATAGCGTAATGGTGTGTCCGAACGTCGTAATCGAACTCTCTTAGATATGGTTCGTTCTATGATGTCACTTACAGATTTACCGCTATCATTTTGGGGTTATGCATTAGAAACAGCCGCATTCACTTTAAATAGTGCACCATCTAAATTCGTTGAAACGACACCATATGAATTATGGTTTGGGAAGAAACCTAGATTTTCGTTCCTTAAATTTTGGGGTTGCGAAGCCTATGTAAAGAAGTTCCAACCGGACAAGCTTGAACCCAAAGCGGAAAAATGCGTCTTCATAGGATACCCGAAGGAAACTATTGGGTATACCTTCTATCATAGATCCGAAGGCAAAATCTCCGTTGCCAAGAATGGATCCTTTATAGAGAATGAATTTCTCTTGAAAGAAGTGACTGGAAGGAAAGTAGAACTTGACGAGGTTGTTGAACCTTCTCTCGAACTTACGTGTAGCGCAGCACCGGAAGAAGTTCCTGTGGCGCCTACACCAATAAGAGAGGAAGCTAATGATGATGATCATGAAACTTCGGTTGAACTTGCTACAGAAACTCGCAGGTCAACGAGAACTCGTACCACTCCTGATTGGTATGATCCCGTTATGAGTGTCATGTTGGTGGATAACACTGATGAACCTGCGACATATGAGGAAGCGATGCTGAGCCCAGATTCCAATAAATGGCAAGACGCCATGAAATCCGAAATTGGATCCATGTACGAAAACCAAGTATGGACTTTGGTGGAGTTATCGGATGGCTGGAAGGCTGTCGAGAACAAATGGATTTTCAAGAAGAAAACAAATGCTGATGGTAATGTTAATGTCTATAAAGCTTGACTTGTCGCAAAAGGGTTTCGACAAATTCAAGGAGTTGACTACAATGAGACTTTCTCACCAGTAGCGAAGCTAAAGTCTGTGAGGATTATGTTAGCAATCGCTGCATATTACGATTATGAGATATGGTAGATGGATGTCAAAACGGCGTTCCTCAATGGAGACATTGATGAAGAGTTGTATATGATGCAACCCAAAGGTTTTGTCGATCCTAAAGATGCTAACAAGGTATGCAAACTGCAACGGTCCATATATGGGTTGAAGCAAGCATCCCGAAGATGGAATCAACGTTTTGATAAGGTAATCAAAAGTTTTGGTTTTATACAAACTTATGGAGAAGCTTGTATTTACAAGAAAGTGAGTGGGAGCTCTGTAGCATTCTTAATACTATATGTAGATGACATATTGTTGATTGGGAATGATGTAGACCTTCTTAATAGTGTCAAGGAATATTTGAATAATAGTTTTTCAATGAAAGATCTTGGCAAAGCAGCTTACATATTAGGCATAAAGATTTATAGAGATAGATCGAGACGCCTAATATCATTGTCACAAAGTACATATTTGGACAAAGTTCTAAAGAGGTTTGGAATGGAAGATAGCAAGAAAGGGTTCTTGCCCATGTTGCCCAATACGACGTTGAGTAAAACTCAAATTCCAGCAACGGCAGAAGATAGAGAAAGAATGAGTAAGACTCCCTATGTCTCAGCCATAGGATCTCTAATGTATGCCATGCTATGTACTAGACCCGACATTGCATATGCTGTTAGTTTAACTAGAAAATATCAAAGTGATCCAGGAGTGGATCATTGGACAGCGGTCAAAAACATCCTTAAGTACTTGAGAAGAACTAAGGATATGGTTCTTTCTTATGGAGGTGATGAATAGCTCGTTGTTAATGGTTACACCGATGCTAGTTGGAACACCGATCCAGATGATTCTAAATCTCAATCTAGATACATATTTACTTTGAATGGTGCAGCAGTTAGCTGGAGGAGTGCAAAGCAAAGCGTTGTGGCGAGATCTTCAACTGAATCGGAATACATAGCTGCTTCGAAGGCTTCACAAGAAGCGATATGGATGAAGGAGTTCATTACAGAGCTCGGTGTGGTTCCAAGTGCGCTGGACCCAATGTCTATCTACTGTGATAACATGGGCGCCATAGCCAATGCACAAGAACCAAGGTCACACAAGAAGCTGAAGCACATCAAGCTACGTTTTCACGCTATTCGAGAACATGTCCAAGATGGTGACATAAAGATTTGCAAAGTACACACAGATCTGAATGTGGCGGACCCGATGACTAAACCTCTCCCGAGGGCAAAACATGACCAACACCAAACTGCCATGGGTGTTCGGTATATTACCATGTAATATAGATTAGTTGACTCTAGTGCAAGTGGGAGACTGTTGGAGATATGCCCTAGAGGCAATAATAAATGTAGTTATTATTATATCTTTGTGTTTATGATAAATGTTTACATTCATGCTATAACAGTATTAACCAGAAACATTAATACTTGTGTGATTTGTAAACTAAATTAGAGTCCCTAGTAAAGCCTCTTTATAATACTAGCTTGTTGATTAATAGATGATCATGGTTCCTTGATCATGAACATTTGAGATGTTGTTAATAACAAGGTCATATCATTAGGAGTATGATATGATGGACATACTCCTATAGATAAGCGTAGCATAAAGATCAAGTCATTTTAAATAGTTCAATTTCTATAAGCTTTCTGATACATAGTAACCTAATTCCTTCGACCATGAGATCATGCTTATCATCATCACCAAAAGGATGCTTTGATGACATCAAACACCACACCGTAACTGGGTGGCTATAAAGGTGGCATTGAGTGTTCGGAAAGTATGGGTTGAGACACATGAATCAAGAGTGGGATTTGTCCATCCATATGACGGATAGATATACTCTGGGTCCTCTTGGTGGAATCTCATCCAATTAGCTTGCAAGCATGTGACTGGCTCACAAGGGATCACATACCACGGGAACGAGAAAAGAGTACTTATCGGTAACGAGTTTGAACTAGGTATGCAGAGATACCGACGATCAAAACCTCGGATAAGTAAACTATCGTGAGACAAAAGGAAATTGGTATCGTATGTAAGTGGTTCATTCGATCGCAAAGTAATCGTAGAAATATGTGGGAGCCATATGAATTTCCAGATTCCTCTATTGGTTATTGTTCGGAGAAGTGTCTCGATCATGTCCGCATAATTCACGAACCGTAGGGAGACACACTTAAGGATTCGATGTTGTTGAGTAGTTATGGAATGATGAGTAAGAGACTGAATGTTGTTCGGAGTCTCGGATAGGATCCGGGATATCATGAGGAGATCCGGAATACTCCGGAGAATAAGATTCATATAAGGAAAGTCCTGTTTCGGAGTTGGGGAATGATTCCGGTGTTTTCATCGGGAATGTTCTAGAAGGTTCTGGAAGGTCCGACACTCCGGAGGGGAAGGGTACATGAATGTGTCATGACAATGTGGAATGGTTGCATCATGTACTAGGTATCATAGCTGGGCAAAATAAAGGGAGAAATCAAATCCTAGTTTGAAAAGTCAAACGCCAATTTGAAAAGTCAAACGACAGTTTTGCTTGGTGGAGGGAGATTAGGAAACCTACTTGGGGAGGAGTTCCTCTCCCTCCACCCGCCGGCCAAGGAGGCCTACTTGGGGGAGGACTCCCTCCCCCTTGGCCGCGCCCTCCCACCTATAAAAGGAGGGGCAGTGCCCCTCTTCCCTACACCAAACACCACCCAAACCCTAGCCCTAGCCGCCGGCCACCTCAAGTCGCCGCCGCCCTAGGGTTTCCTCCTAGCCGCCGAGTTGGGGCTCTCCCCAAGCCCTAGCCGCCGGCCAAGCTTCCTCCCTTGGTGCCTCTAAACCCTAGATCGCCAAGCCCTGCGAGATCTCCCCTCTACTTCTGGTACCACGCCGTCCTGCTGCCGTAATCGCGAGGAGAGTGCTACAACCTCCGCTGCCTGCCGGAACAAGGGAGAGGAAGGTCTTCATCGAGTACTGAACGTGTGACCAACTGCGGAAGCACTGCCAGAACGCAGCGCCGGAAGGATCGTCTACGCGATCTTGAGATCGGCAAGAGTACGACTACATCACCCACGAGAATCTGCTCTCGTTAACCGCTTTGGAATCTTCGAGGGTGAGTTCCTCTATCGACTAGCTCGTTGCTACAATCTAGTAGATAGATCTTGGCTTGTTTGTTTGCATGCGGTAGAATTTTTTTGTTTTCTATGCTACGAACCCCTACATGTCCGGTGTAGGGACGTCTCCCAGGATCCGATCCAGTAGAGCAGCGAAAGAAGGAGGAAGTCGGACCGTCCTACGCACGATGGTAGTGCGGAGGTGGATAACTAAACCAATAGGATAGATCCAATCTAATGGAGATAGCTATAGGGTTTAGGTGGAGAGGAGAGAACTTGTTGTTGGGATGCAAATAGAGGGGAGGAGGCTCCTCTATTTATAGTAGGGAGGGTGGTAGGGTCAAACCCTAGGGCTTGGGGGGTGGGAACCCCCAAGCCGCCGCCACCAGCCCTAGGCCCCACTCCGCGGGTGGGAAAGCCTAGGGTTTCGGCTGGTGGCCCCTTCTCTCTCCCTTAGGTGCCTACCCTATTGGGCCCTTCTTGAAGCGACCTAATAGCAATAAGACTGCCTATAAAATATAAAATAAAATATGTTTTAATATTATTTCAACTAATTAATATAAAACACATTATTACTATATTTCATATTTTTAAACTCCTTTCTGACCTCTTCCGATCAACATCGAATAATACCCGGAACCTTTCCGGTTTCTCTCTCTCGTTTCTCCTTCGGTGCCGGTTCGATCCCAAAGCGTCCCCACCCTTAAGTGTGCCACCCTTCGGCTCGGAGTTTCTACGGACATGACCAAGACTCTCTTGTATCAATGATTGATGGTGCCCATCACTATCGTGGGACGCTTCGTTGGAAACCCCAAGAGCAAGGTATGATGAGCACAACAACAAGTTTTCCCTCAGTAAGAAACCGAGGTTATCGAACTAATTGGAGGAAGGAAATGTCTCAAAGTTGTTGCAAGCAACGTGGAAACCTACACAACACAAACTCAAGACTTTGCCCCAACGAATCAGTTAGGTTGTCAAGCTCACTGGTTTGCTGTAACAAAGGATTAAACATATGGTGTGGAAGATGATGGTTTGCAGCAAGTAAACAGGTAACAGAAGAAGATGTATCAATAGTAAAGATTGGACCGGGGTCCATAGTTCACTAGAGGTGCTCTCCTTAGATAAACAACATGGCATGAAGGGTAAACAAATTACAGCAGGGCAATTGACAGGAACTGAGCATGGCATAACAATGCAATGCTAGACAAAAAGATCCTATGAGATTCGATTGGGAAATACAACAATATACATAGACCGCCATCCAAGTGCATCTATGACTAGAAGTCCACCTTTAGGTTATCATCCGAACCCCCTCCAGTATTAAGTTGCAAGCAACAAACAACTGCTTTAAGCAAACTGTGTAAGGTAAACAGTCCACATGTTCCATGAACAAGAGACCGTTGTTTTCTCGCTAGTGGCAACAACACATCTACAACCAAAGAGATTTCTGTCACTTCCCTTGGAAACTAGAGGCATGAACCCACTATCGAGCATAAATACCCCCTCTTGGAGTCACTGGCAACTACTTGGCCAAGATAGTTACTAACAACGGAGAGCATGCAAGATCACAAACAACACAGACATGATAGAATCAAATAGACAAAACCATTAATCAATCTGACATAGTAATCTCAATATCCATCGGATCCCTGCAAACACACCATGCATGATTACAAATAGAATAGATCTTGATCATGAACGGAGCTCACAGGATCTATACATGAAAGCACAAGGAGGAGATACAACCATCTAGCTACTACATGGACCCGTAGTCCAAGGTGGAACTACTCACGCTTCATACCGAAGGCTGGCATGATGAAGAAGAAGGCCTCCGGGATGATCTCCCCTCCAGCAGGGTGCCGGGAAGAACTTCAGATCCCCCTGGTCTAGGGACGATGGTGGCGGCGGCTACAGAGGGTTTCGTGGAGTTTTGATCGGGTGCCTAGGGTTTCTGCATCGGGGGCTTCTTATGGGCGAAGGGGCGAGCCAGGAGGGACACCAGGGGGGCACACCCTACCCAGGCATGAAGTGGGCCCACTCGCGCCTAGGGGGTCTGGCCACCCTGTGGCGCCCCTCCGTCTCGTCTTATGGCTTCGTGACGCCCACGGTAAAATATTGACTTTGGCTTTTGTCCCGTCCAATTCCGAGAATATTGATTTTCTGCCTTTCTGGAACCAAAAGCAAAAGAAAACAAGCAACTGGAACTGTGGCAACTTGTTAATAGGTTAGATCCAGAAAAGATATAAAAACACCTCAAAATGTAGACAAAGAAAATCAAAGTAAATACTAAACAAGCATGGAGCATCAAAAATTATAGATACGTTTCCGACGTATCAAGCATCCCCAAGCTTAACTCTTGCTCGTCCTCGAGTAGGTACGTGATAAAAGAATAATTTTTGAGGTGACATGCACCATCAAAACCAAGATCAAAACATTTGCAATCATTGAAAGCTGGGATCAAAGAAATCTAAACATGTGCATGAAAGATGGAGTTCTAACAATAGGACAAAGTAATTATGCATGCAACATGAAAGGCTACAAACAAAGATCATGAATAACATGCATTGAAAAACGTTTGTTTGTTTCACATACAGAAAACATGGCATAGTGGCATTCAGCTTGTCCCTCATAGAGTAGCAAATAGATGCATATGACACCTTCAAAGTTTATAAGAGTGACCAGATACAAACTGAAGGGAATATGCCCTGAAAGGCAATAATAAAGTGTTTATTATGTGTATTCCAAGTATATGATAGATGTTTATTTTGGATGCTATAATTGTATTAATACGGAAACGTTAATACATGTGTGTTTAATAAACAAACAGAAAGTTCCTAGTTATGCCTCTCTCATAAACTAGCTTGTTGATTAACAAGATGATCAAGGTTTCCTGATCATAGACATTGGATGTTGTTAATAACGGGATCACAACATTAGGGTAATGGTGTGATGGACATTCATCTGAAGTATAGCATTACGATCAAAGTCTTTGAGTTTATATTGCTATAACAACTTACGAAGTGATCCTAATCCTTAGACCATGAGATCATGTAAATCACTAACACTGGAAGAGTTTCTTGATAACATCAAACGTCACACCATAACAGGGTGATTATAAAGATGGATTCAGAACTAATAAAGTGTTATGTTGAGGCCCATGGATCGAGAGTGGAATTTGTTCATCCTGATGACGGATAGATATACTCTAGGCCCTCTCGGTGATATCACATTGGTTAGCTTGCAAGCAAGTGATTTGATCACTAGAATGTTATATCATGGGAACGAGAAAAGAGTGCATGTCAGTAACGAGATCAAACTAGGTATGGAGATACCGATGATCGAATCTCGGACATGTAATATATCGTGAAACAAAGGGATTAAGATAGTAGCGTAAAAGGTTCCGACGATCACAAGAAAGTCATCGTTGAATGTGTGGGAGTCAGTATGGGTCTCCAGATCCCGCTTCTGATTATTGATCCGAGAGGGGTCTTGATCATGTCCGGATTATTCACGAACCGTAGGGTGACACACTTAAGAGACACTGACATCCAATTGGATAAAAAGTTTCATGCCGAAAGAATGAACAAGCGCAGGAATTTATTTTACTAGATACCAAAACAGGTTTTCGGGCGAAATTGCATAAAGTGGTTATGCATGTGAAATAGAATTCTAGCAAGGAGTTATTTGTGAATGTTTGTCATTAAAGTAATTGACAAAATTCTGAATAAAATAAAAGAGTTTTATTTAATGAGAGTTTGCATTAAATTTGGTGGAAATTTAATGGGAATTTGAGTGGGTTTTTGAGTGGAGAAAATTGAAGGGCCATTTTGTGAGTGGAGTGTCCACCCACATTAATGAGGGAGAGGTGGGGGCACGCTTCATGTCCGGCGGCCATGCCCCCTTGAGATGCCCCCCTCCCCTATATAAGGAGCCCCTCCTCTCACTTCTCACTCACACCTCCTCGTGAAGGATCTCTCTCCCCCTCTAAAATTTATCCCCCATGGTCTCGGACTAGCGAGATACATGTTCTCGGTGGCTATTCGGCAAGAAAGAGTTGTGCTTCCGCTGCATCGCTGGAGCAAGGAGGCGGAGGTTGCTCGGTGCCTCGAACGTGGTGAAAAGCACGGATGCGCTGATTTGCGGCGCTAGGACTTCCTCTCGATCTTGAGATCGGCAAGAGATCATCTACATCAACCACGAGTCGAACTCGTTAAGATTTGTAGGTCTTCAAGGGTATGTTCTCTACGAATATACATCCGCCCGTTGTCTGTATCTATTATATAGATCTTGGTACATAGTTCACATCGTAGGAAATTTTTTGGTTTCTATGCTGCGAACCCTACAGTGGTATCAGAGCCGGATCTATGCGTAGATGCTTTACACGGGTAGTACACATATGAGTATGTGGGCGATGATGATCATGTTGTTTCTCCTTAGTTGTAATTTTGGATATTGGTGGCATAGTGGGATGAAGCGGCCCGGACAAACTTTACATTTCCTCGCACATGAGACCTGTTCCACGCTTGACATGCAACTAGTTTGCATAAGTGGCTAGCGGGTGTCTGTCTCCTACTATAGTCAATATCTATTTTGCAACGAGTTGTCAACAATTTGGTTATCCTCGTTGTGGTTCATGTTCATAGGTAAGAACGGTTCTATCTCGAAAGCCCTAAGCCACGTAAAACTTGCAATGGATAAATTAGAGGCGTCTAGTTTAGATTGTTGCTGGGCTAGTGTTATGATATGGTGATGTTGTAAGTAGAAGTATGAGATGATACTCTTACAACACACATAGCATGTAAACTCCATAGACCTTGGATTTGCACATAAAAGTATGATAGTGATCATACCACGATGCACATGATAGAGATCATATGCGGGAACTATATCATTTCACTAATAAACATGTGATGTTTGATAGCATCTTATATTGCTTGTTTAGCGCTTTGTTAGCATAATAAGATGATCCCTCATTTAAATATCAAGATAAGAATGTGTTCTTCCTTTAGTATGCACCGATTATGTTTTTGTCGCTCCAAGACATCACGTGATGATCGGGTGTTCTTGGATCCACGACCATATTTCAGGTGTAAAACAGTTACACACGCGAATACTAAGGTTCTAACTTGGCGAGCCTAGCATGTACAGACATGGCCTCGGAACACGGACCGAAAGGTTAAGCATAAGTCATATAGTAGATATGATGCCCATTTGATGCTCGCCTTTGAAGCTACACCGACTCACGTGATGATTAGACTTGGTGTAGTGGATTTGGTTCATGTAATCACCAAAAAGGCACGAGGGATGTCGTTTTTTAGTGGGAGTTCATTCGTAATATGGATTAGTTGAACTCAATCTATCATAAACTTAGTATAAACTTTACAAATTCTGTTGTAGATGGCACCACCTGCTTTTAATTTCAATGTGTTCATGGAGAAAGAGAAACTTGCAACGAATGGTAGCAACTTTACCGAATGGGCCATGAATTTGAGGATTCTCCTCTCACGCGCACAAAAGCAATATGTGCTAGAAGCGCCGCTAGGCCCCCCACCTTTTGAGGATGCCCCTGACAAGGAGAAGAATGTCTATCAGACTCGTCAGGAGGACCACAACTTAGTTCATTGCGGCATATTGTATGGGCTAGAGCCGGAACTTCGAAAGCGTTTCGAAAACGGCAATGCATTTGATACAATGGGTGAGTTGAAAATGATTTTTGACACACATGTTGCTGTAGAGAACTACAACGCTTCAGAAAAGTTCTTTAGTTGCATGATGGAAGAGCACAGCTCTGTTAGTGAGCATGTACTCAAGATGTCGGGTTACGCCGATAAGCTTGTGTCCTTGGGAATAACGATTCCCATTGACTTAGGCATCCATCGTGTTCTGCAGTCTCTACCACCTAGCTATAAGAGCTTCGTGATGAACTATAATATGCAAGGCATGAAGAAGTCTCTCCCGAGCTTACAATGCTTAAAAGCTGCGTATGGAGATCAAAAAGGAACATCAAGTGTTGATGATCAATAGGAACACTGGTTCCAAGAAAGACAAGAAGGGAAAACGGAAGGGAAGTAAGGGAGGCAAGCCGGTTGTCGTGCCTGAAAAGAAACCCCGAGTTGGACCTAAGTCTGATACCGAGTGCTACTATTGTAAGGGGACTGGCCACTGGAAGCGCAATTGCCCCAAGTATTTGGCAGACAAGAAGGCCGGCAAGGCAAACAAAGGTATATATGATATACATGTTATTGATATGTACTTGAGTAGTGCTCGCAGTAGCACCTGGGTATTTGATACCGGTTCAGTTGCTAATATTTGTAACTCGAATCAGGGGCTGCGGAACAAGCGACCGCTAGCAAGGGGTGAGGTCAAGATGCGTGTCGGCAATGTATCAAGCGTTGATGTGATCACCGTCGGAACGCTGCCTCTCCATTTGTCGTCGGGATTAGTTATAAACTTGAATAATTGTTATCTGGTGCCTGCACTGAGCATGAACATTGTATCTGGATCGTGTTTGATGCGAAGTGGTTATTCATTTAAATCCGAGAACAATGGTTGTTCTATTTATATGAATGAAATCTTTTATGGTCATGCACCGATGATGAATGGTTTATTTCTATTAGATCTCGATGACAATGTTACACATATTCATAATGTTGATGTTAAAAGGATTAAACTTAATGATGATATATCCGCATATATGTGGCACTGCCATCTAGGTCATATTGGCGTTAAACGCATGAAGAAGCTCCATTCGGATGGACTTTTGGAATCACTTGATTTTGAATCATTTGATACATGTGAGCCATGCCTTATGGGCAAGATGACTAGAACGTCGTTTTCCAGTTCAATGGAACGGGCGACAGATTTATTGGAAATCATACATTCTGATGGATGTGGTCCAATGAGTGTGTTGGCACGAGATGGATATCGTTATTTGTTACTTTCACGGATGATTTGAGTAGATACGGTTATATCTACTTGATGAAACACAAGTCTGAAACCTTTGAAAAGTTCAAGGAATTTCAGAATGAAATGGAAAATCATCGTAATAGAAAGATCAAATTTCTACGGTCCGACCGTGGAGGTGAGTATCTAAGTTACGAGTTTAGCACTCACATGAAAGAGTGTGGAATTATTTCACAACTCACACCTGCCGGAACACCACAGAGAAATGGTTTGTCGGAACATCATAATCGTACATTATTAGATATGGTTCGATCTATGATGTCTCTGACGGACTTGCCGTTGTCATTTTGGGGTTATGCACTAGAAATTGCTGCATTCACTTTAAATCGGGCACCATCTAAATCCGTTGAAAAGACACCGCATGAATTGTGGTTTGGAAACAAACCTAAGCTATCATTTCTTAAAGTTTGGGGATGCAATGTTTATGTGAAGAAACTTCAACCGGATAAACTCGAACCCAAAGCGGAAAAATGCGTCTTCATAGGATACCCTAAGGAAACTATTGGGTATTCCTTCTATCACCGATCTGAGGGAAAGGTTTTTGTTGCCAAGAATGGATCCTTTCTAGAGAAAGAGTTTCTCGCGAAAGGTCTGAGTAGTCGGAAGGTAGAACTCGAAGAGGTTATTGAACCTTCTCTTCAAAGTATGGCGAGTAGCGCAGCGCCGGAAGTCATTCTGGATTTGGCTCCACCAGTTGAAGAGGGAACTAATGATAATGATCATGAAACTCCAAAAGAGAATACTACCGAACCTCGCAAGTCTAGCAGGACGCGTGTAGCTCCCGAGCTGTACGGAAATCCTATCATGAATTTCATGGTTGATGAAAATGATGACCCTGCGACGTATGAAGAAGCGATGATAAGCCCGGATTCCAACAAATGGTTATAAGCCATGAAATCCGAGATGGAATCCATGTATGAAAATCAAGTTTGGAACTTGCTGGAATTACCTCACGACCGAAAGGCCGTGGAGAACAAATGGATTTTCAAAAGGAAAACTGATGCTGATGGTAATGTGACCGTCTATAAAGCTCAACTTGTCGCAAAGGGGTTTCGACAAATTCAAGGAGTTGACTACGATGAGACATTCTCTCCCGTAGCGATGCTAAAATCAGTTAGGATTATGTTAGCAATTGCTGCATATTTCGATTATGAGATATGGCAGATGGATGTTAAAACCGCGTTTCTCAATGGTAATATTGAAGAAGAGTTGTATATGATACAACCAAAGGGTTTTGTCGATCCTAAGGATGCTAACAAGGTGTGCAAGCTTCAGCGATCCATCTATGGATTGAAGCAAGCATCACGAAGTTGGAATCTCCGCTTTGATGAGGTGATCAAAGAGTTTGGATTTGTCCAAACTTATGGAGAAGCTTGTATTTACAAGAAAGTGAGTGGGAGCAATGTGGCATTTCTGATATTATATGTGGATGACATATTATTGATCGTAAATGATATAGATCTTTTAAACAGTGTTAAAAGTTATCTAAATAGCAAATTTTCAATGAACGAACTAGGTGCAACGTCATACATATTAGGCATAAAGATCTATAGAGATAGATCTAGACACCTAATAGGGCTATCGCAAAGTACATACCTTGATAAGATTTTAAAGAAATTTAAAATGGACAGAAGTAAGAAGCGGTTCTTACCTAGTTGCAAGGCAAGACATTCAGTAAGACTCAAAGTCCGGCATCGTCGGAAGAAATAGAGATAATGGACAAAGTCCCCTATGCTTCAGCCATAGGCTCTATAATGTACGCCATGCTATATATAAGACCCGATGTGGAACATGCTATTAGTTTGACTAGTAGGTACCAATCGGATCTAGGTTCGGAACACTGGATAGCGGTCAAGAATATCCTTAAGTACTTATGAAAAACTAAGGATATGTTTCTTGTATACGGAGGTGAAGAAGAGCTCGTCGCTAAGTGTTATGTTGACGCTAGCTTTGACACCGATCCAGATGAATCTAAGTCTGAATCCGGATACGTATTTCTCATGAATGGCGGAGCGGTTAGTTGGAGGAGCTCCAAACAACCTGTGGTGGCGGGATCAACTACGGAGGCCAAATATGTTGCTGCTTCGGAAGCGGCTCAGGAAGCAGTTTGGATGAAGGAGTTCATATCCGAACTAGGAGTGGTTGCAAACGCGTTGGACCCAATGGTGATCTATTGTGACAACAATGGTGCCATTGCCAATGCCAAAGAGCCAAGGTCTCACAAGCATTCCAAGCATATTAAGCGCCGGTTTCACTCCATCCGCGAGCATGTCAAGGATGGAGATATAAAGATTTGTAAAGTACACACGGATCTCAATGTAGCAGATCTGTTGACTAAAACTCTCCCTAGAGCAAAACATGATCAACACCGGAACTCAATGGGTGTTAGATTTATCACTATGTAACTAGATTATTGTCTCTAGTGCAAGTGGAGATCAAGGAATATGCCCTGAGAGGCAATAATAAAGTGTTTATTATATGTATTCCAAGTATATGATAGATGTTTATTTTGCATGCTATAATTGTATTAATACGTAAACGTTAATACATGTGTGTTTAATAAACAAACAGAAAGTTCCTAGTTATGCCTCTCTCATAAACTAGCTCGTTGATTAACAAGATGATCAAGGTTTCCTAATCATAGACATTGGATGTTGTTAATAACGGGATCACAACATTAGGGTAATGGTGTGATGGACATTCATCCGAAGTATAGCATTATGATCAAAGTCTTTGAGTTTATATTGCTATAACAACTTACGAAGTGATCCTAATCCTTAGACCATGAGATCATGTCAATCACTAACACCGGAAGAGTTTCTTGATAACATCAAACGTCACACCGTAACAGGGTGATTGTAAAGATGGATTCAGAACTAATAAAGTGTTATGTTGAGGCCCATGGATCGAGAGTGGAATTTGTTCATCCCGATGACGGATAGATATACTCTGGGCCCTCTCGGTGATATCACATTGGTTAGCTTGCAAGCAAGTGATTTGATCACTAGAATGTTATATCATGGGAACGAGAAAAGAGTGCATGTCAGTAACGAGATCAAACTAGGTATGGAGATACCGATGATCGAATCTCGGACATGTAATATATCGTGAAAGAAAGGGATTAAGATACTAGCATAAAAGGTTCCGACGATCACAAGAAAGTCATCGTTGAATGTGTGGGAGTTAGTATGGGTCTCCAGATCCCGCTTCTGATTATTGACCGAGAGGGGTCTCGATCATGTCCGCATTATTCACGAACCGTAGGGTGACACACTTAAGAGACACCGACATCCAATTGGATAAAATGTTTCATGCCGAAAGAATGAACAAGCGCAGGAATTTATTTCACTAGATATCAAAACAGGTTTTCGGGTGAAATTGCATAAAGTGGTTATGCATGTGAAATAGAATTCTAGCAAGGGGTTATTTGTGAATGTTTGTCATTAAAGTAATTGACAAAATTCGGAATAAAATAAAAGAGTTTTATTTAATGAGAGTTTGCATTAAATTTGGTGGAAATTTAATGGGAATTTGAGTGGGTTTTTGAGTGGAGAAAATTGAAGGGCCATTTTGTGAGTGGAGTGTCCACCCACATGAATGAGGGAGAGGTGGGGGCACCCTCCATGGCCGGCGGCCATGCCCCCTTGGGCTGCCCCCTCCCCTATATAAGGGCCCCTCCTCTCACTTCTCACTCACACCTCCTCGTGAAGGATCTCTCTCCCCCTGTAGAATTTATCCCCATGGTCTCGGACTAGCGAGATACATGTTCCCGGTGGCTATTCGGCAAGAAAGAGTTTTGCTTCCGCTGCATCGCTGGAGCGAGGAGGCGGAGGTTGCTCGGTGCCTCGAACTTGTGTGCGAGCACGGATGCGCTGCTGATTTGCGGCGCTAGGACTTCCTCTCGATCTTGAGATCGGCAAGAGATCGTCTACATCAACCACGAGTCGAACTCGTTAAGCTTTGTCGGTCTTCAAGGGTATGTTCT